>CM018686.1:3534535-4133903 GCA_009363875.1 Mikania micrantha
ATTTTTAATTGTAATCCAAGGTATTATAAACCTATTATTATGAAACGAATTATTATCCATAATACAGAAGAAATTCAATCCTCTGAGGTTGTTAAGAGATGATGGGATGATAATTGATATTGATGAGCCCTTGATTCTCCACCTAATCCAATCTGGCATTTCTTTACAAGGATAAAACATGCTAAATATTCCAAATTCATAATACACCTGCCAAATAAACAAATAAAACATTAATTAATCACCTCAATACACAACAATAAATGTATGTTTCAATGAAAGGAAACCTTGGTTCGACATTCAATTGATCCACCTCGAGTAAACCCTAAATCTGCCCAGCCCAAACTATGCAATACCTTTTCCTCAACGCTTGCTATCTCTTGGATTTTCAGCATGCCATCAATTTCACAACACCCCCTATATTTATAAATTCCTCGTAACATGAGTGGAGGCATTTCTAGATCAAATTTAATTTTCTTTACTGAAGTATTACAACGAAGAGGTGGAACGAATGATAGTTTTCTTAGCATACATGGAGGATGCTCAATTGATATCAATTTCTTACAGGAATCCATATAAAGTCTCTTAAGCCTTGTAAGGGTTCTCACACAACTCGGCATTGAAACAATTGGATTATTATCCAAATGTAATTCCTCTAGCATGGCTAGGCAACTCAAGTCCATGGGGAAGCATTCGTTTGACAAGTTATTATTTGCAATGGACAAAATTCTTAATGAGCTCAGTAAAGGAATCATAGTGAACTTCAAATCACTTGGTATGGCCTTCACATTCCCCATCTCATTAAGAGATTCACGGGGATTACAACCATCTAACAATAGTGTTTGGACCTTCTTTAACTTGTGTAGGTATTTTGGAAGCTTTCTAAGATTGTGGCAGTAACTCAGATCAATATGGACAAGGTCATCACATTTATCAACTGATTCACACACCTCAATCAAACCTGTGCAGTTTCTAAGGATTAACCTCTCAAGTGCAGGGAGTAAGAAAAAACCACCAACACTATGAAGTTGTTCACAGAAACTCAGATCTAGGATCTTCAATGATCCAAGCAATTTCTTGTCTTTTGAGCTTAATCCAATTAACCCCTGGAGTAAAGTTAAGTTCAAATGCATGGTTAGTGAATTATAGCCCAACATAAAGTGAAGTAGATTCATCAAAATATCCTAATTACCTTCAGTGTGTTCACAAATAGTTGTGAGCTTCTATATGACATGTCAAATGATTTGATTTTGCTATATGACATGTCAAGAACAACTAGTTTCTACATCGGTAATTCTGAAGGAATTGAATTGAAACAAAAACCATGCATACACAAATATCTTAATTCTTTTGAAACATTCTCATAAGACCCATTCATTTTCACATAATTGAGTTGTAGAAGTCTTAGTTTGTCCATCTTACTCAATGCATTTGTTTCCAGCAGTAATGGACCACTTAATTTCTCTTTCTCAAGCATTCTCATGTCAAGAGCAAGGCCAACAAGATTTTCTGTGCCCTGTGAAGAAGTAAATGCAACAAAATGATTCTATTCTTTTCTTTTTTTAAAAAATGTATAGACAAAACAAAATATAAGATTATCAACCAAGAACTTGTGTATTCATTGATTATAAGGGATTAAATACATGCAATACACATCCTATAATTTTGGATCTATAACAATATGAAACTTATCTAATATATTTAAATTACAAAGATAAATACAAAATAAATGGAGAGAATAGTTGGAACCAAAGTTAAATGTTTGATGTGTTAATATGCCCCCCTAAGATGGACTTGCGGGACAAAAGTCCAATCTTGGATAGTAGGGTATGACAGCGGTCTTTGAGGAGAGGTTTGGTAAGAACATCAGCTAGTTGGTCGTTGCCTTTGATTTGAGTTACTTTGATAGAACCATCATGAACCTTTTCATGAACAAATGGAAATCTAATGCAAGATGCTTCATGCGGGAATGGAACACGGGGTTTGCTGAATAGTGAATTGCACTTTGGTTGTCACCATAGTTATTGATAGCGAATAGCGGTAAATAGCGATAAGGTACCTATATGCTACGTAGCGAATAGCGGTAAATAGCGACCGCTATTTCGTGTTTAGCGATTAAATAATATAAAAACTAAATAAATATTTATAGTCATCCAAAATAGCCAACAAAATAAACATTAATTGTTTTACACCACTAGAATAAGGCAAATATGTTATAATTCCTTCCACCAAAGTTCCATAAGTCCACCAAATATCTGCTTCCTGTATCATTCTAAATTTTTTAACAAATATGAAGTACAAACTCAGTTTGTTAAATGGACAAAAAAATTAATAACTAAATTGAGTATGAGACTCTAAGTATTTGACTGAATAACAAAGTCAAATACATAATGAGAATTTGAACAACGAAATTGAAAGTTAGTGGCTCAGTGCGTTCAAAGGAAAAATAAATAAATAACGCAATTGAGACTTTCGGAATAAATAAATAACCTGCTTCAATTGGAATTTGGACTTCAATTGAGAATTTCGGAAGCTTCTGTCGCAATTGAGACTCCCGTCGCCGCCTTCAGAATCCGGTCACCGCCGTCAATGTCGTCGTCGCCGTCGTGAAGGTCGCCGGTCACCCTATCTCTGTTCGATTCCCGTCGCCAGTCGTCCTATATGTCGATTGCTAGGGCAAACAAAGTGTTCGATCGTTTATAGAGACGCAACAGTAAAAAAAAAGGTCGTCCCGCTTCCCCCGCTACTACACGCTATCTGGTCGCTAAACCCTAATTGCGGGTCTTCTGCGCAACGCGATGAAGCGCGCTATAGCGGGCGCTACTGCCGCTATCAATAACAGTGGTTGTCACAGTAAATGGTAGGAGTGACAGAGGACTTGAAGCCAAGCCCATGTAGTAGGGAGATGATCCAATGCACCTCAGTGGTAGTGGAAGCAACAGCTCGAAATTCAACTTTGGTTAATTATCTAGCAAGTGTGGGTTGACGTTTTGAACTCCAAGCGATTCGGTTGAACCTAGATATACAATGTAGCTAGTTGTGTTGTGGTATGTTTGTTTGTCACCAGCCCAATCAGCGTCTGTGAATGCATGGAGATGTAGAGGAGAGTCTCAGCAAATAAGGAGGCCATGAGGCAATGTGCCATGCAGGTAGCGTAACACACGTTTTAAGGTTACCCAGTGAAGATTGGTGGGTTGTTGCATGAATTTTAAGAGTTTGTTAACCACATAGGAAACATCCAGGCAAGTGAGAGATAGGTATTGGAGGGCTCCGACAATAGAGCGATATGTGGGAGATGAGATGGGTATACCATGAGTTGTTATGAGGGTGTCGGAGGTGGACATTGGAGTAGATGAGGGTTTGGAATCCTGCATGTTTGCCTTAGTAAGCACATAAGTGATGTACTTACATTGAGATAAAAATAAGCCATCTTTTGGGGGAGAACTTCAATACCAAGGAAGTAGGAGAGGTTCCCAAGGTCTTTAAGTGAGAATTTGGTGGAAAGAGAGGTGATGAATGAAGATATAAGGGATGGGTTTGGGACGGTTATGATTATGTCGTCAACATAGACAAGAACATAGATAGGGGAGGAAGAGGTTTGATGGATAAAGAGAGACAGGTCCGAGATGGTTATTTTAAAATGATTAGAGATAAGGAAGGATTTGAGTTCGTCATAACAAGCTCTCGAGGCATGGAAAAGACCATAGATAGCTTTATTGAGTTTGCACACATGATATGGAAAAGATGGATCAAAAAAGCCGAGGGGTTGAGACATATAAATAGATTTGGTGAGATTTCCTTAGAGAAAGGCATTATTGATATCCAATTGGCGAAGACACCAATTGTTGGAGGCTGTAAGGGATAGAATAAGGCGTAGGGAGGCTGGTTTCACAACGGGGCTAAAAGTTTCCATAGTGTAGTCAAGGCTCGGACGCTGATGAAAGCCATTTGCAACAAGGCGTGCTTTTAAGCGATCAATGGAACCATCAGGTTTGAATTTTATGCGATAGACCCATTTGAAACCAACAATGTTTGAAGCGGTGTCAGAGGGAACAATAGTCCAGGTTTGACAGAGCATAGTCATTGTTGTGATATTTTGGATTGGGTTTACGAGAGGTACATGTGCATGGGGCGAGGGTGGTGTTGTGCATGGGTGGATTTGGAGGGTTAGGGGAGGGAAGTTTGTGTCTGGTGTACGTGATAATAGGAGGGGATGAAGGAATGTCGTGGGTGGAGATAGGAGCAGAAGTAGAAGATGAGGTTTGGTCTTGAGAGGAGATAGGTGTGAGTGGAGGAATAGGCGAAGTTGGGAGTGGGGAAGGAGAGAGTACTGAGGGTGGGATGAATTTGACATTGAGCCAAGTGTTGGGGTTAGGTGTACTGGAAGGTGGAGTGTGTGTGAGTTGGGGATAAGGAAATTGGTGTTCTGCAAAATGAACGTGACACAAAGTGTATATTTTGTTATTTGTGGTGTCAAGTAGGTGGTATGCACTTTGAGAGGAGGAGTAACCCACGAAAATGCAAGGCTTGGATCGGTGATGGAGTTTGTTAGGAGAGTATGGACGTAACCAAGGGTAGGCGAGGCAACCAAAAAAGCGTAATTAGGTATAGTCAGGAAGTTTTTGGAAGAGACGAAGTGTAAGGATCTTTAAGGCTGATGCACACCAAAACATCTCTTGATCAAGTTTTGAACTATCGGAAGATATACAAACACTAATCAATAGGGATTAGCTTTCGGAAGAACCATTGCTTCCGAAGGATAATTCCTTTCACTGAATACAACCGGTTCCGTGGTTGAAGGCTCAAATCGATCGGTGCTTCCGATCGACCATAAGTGATTCCGATCATCAGTGGTTCCCAAGACAAAGACTTCCGAAGACTTTTCTCTGACAAAGATTCTCGACACTTTAGGAAATAAACAAAGCTGCTTTCTCACACTCAGAATAACAGAGAAGACATTCCGATGTTAGTCAGCAACAAAGAAGATTTGTCAAAGCTACAAACATACTAAACAGTTAATGCATTTTGTTGTTTAGGTCTTTATTATAAAAGTCAATGGAGTCTTTTGTATTGATTGTAATTAATATGGCTTGGCATGTCAAGACCATAACAGATACTAGATTAAGCATACATATGTTTCTAGTGTTTTGTCCAGCCATGTATCCCTACGAGGATACGGATGTACATCTTAGTATATAATCCTTCACTTGTTAGTTAGAAAATCACGAGTGAGTGCTTGAGCTAAGTGTTGTAATCCTAACAGTTGAATGAAATATACTTTGACCTTGAATTTACAATTGTTTTCAGTATTTTGTTTTCAAACTGTTTTACAAAACTAAGTTGATAGATTTCCGCAACTATCAACTTTCTAGAAGATAACTTGTGATAAGTGTTGTGTAGATTACTCAACCCGATTCAACAAATGGTATCAGAGCTTTGGCTCTTAGCTTAAGCAACTAACCATTCTTAAATTACCGTTTGTGTATCTTCTACTACTCTTTGTTTTTCAAGCTACTTTAAAGTCACAATGACCACCATCAGCAAGCATGACACTGAGAATGGTACTCTCAATAAGCCTCCCATGTTTACTCCTGACGATTATGATACATGGAAGGTAAGGATGGAAGGTTTTATCAGGAACCAAGACTTCAAACTTTGGAAGTCAGTTCTTGAAGGATCGTTCATCCCAACTATTGCTGATACAGGCACCGGTGGAGCAGCTGTGCCGAAAGACCCAGCTTTTTATTCTGATGAAGACTACAAGAGAATGGAGGTGGATTCGAAGGCTTTATGGCTCATCCAGATGGCGATTCCCAACTCAATCATACACGCATTTAAGAAATGCAAATCTGCACAGGAGCTGTAGAACTCTCTACAGCAGATGTATGAGGGATCTGAAGATGCCAAGGAAATCAAAAAGGACATGCTGAAACAGACTTCTGTCAAGAAAACAATGAGAAGATGACTTCTCAATATCTAAGGTTTGTCCGGTTGGATGACGAGTTAGTGGCTGCATGTGTAAAGATGGAGAACCAAGATGTGATAAGGAGGTTTCTTAGATCACTTCCACAGGCGTGGAACATCTACTATGGTGCCATTCGGAGAACAGAGAATCTAAGAACTTTAAAGCTTGGGGAGCTATTTGGTATACTTAGTGCATACCAAATGGAAATTGATTCTTAAGAACCTAGACCTTCCCCCATACCTTCTGGTTCAGCAACCCTATATGCACCCATCCATAATCCACCTTACCAAAATTACCAACCCATCTACCACTCAACTTCTACACCCATTGTCACTTTTCCTGAAACCCCCACTCCATCAACCTCACACACAAACCCATTCACCAACACAATCTCATTGCTTACTTCAAGCCAAGGAGCTTTTATGGCTGAAGAGACCAACTACTTTCATTTATGCCAAGAAGATTTAGATGGAATTCCTGCTGATGATCTTGAGGAGATGGACATCAATTACCAGATGGCCATGATCTCCTATAGGGCAAAGAAGTTCTGTCAAAGAACTGATAGACAGTTTAGGAAACACAACATGAAAACCGGGTTTGGCTTAGACAAGAACAACAACAACAAGCGTACCCAGTAAAAATCCCACTTAGTTTGGCTTAGACAAGTCCAAGCTAAAATGCTTCAACTGTCAACAACTAGGGCACTTTGCCAGAGAGTGTAAATCTCCAAACTCTCAGCCTTCAACATCTGGACAGCCACACCAAAGATCATCAAGCTCCTCAAATAGTGCCAACGTTGTAGAACAACATGATTTTTCAGATTGGAGCTTCCAAGTTGAGGATGCTTCTATCTCCACCAGTGCCCTGATGGCCAACGACTCAAACTCTACATTCAAGGTAACAGAAGATATGTGCACACCTAAATGTTTAAAAAAGTTAAATGCTTATAAAAGGTATAATATTCAAGTCTGTAACGAACTCGAGTCATTACAAGTTGTCAAGGCTAATTTCTTTGAATCTGAAAGAAATTATAAAGAAAAGATTGAGGAACTGGAAAAGACCATTTCCAGTTTAAAGCATGAAGACACTAACAAACAATGTCAAATTAACAATCTTTTGGAGAGGTTAACAACTGCCAAGACAGAACTAGTATTGGCTGAGTCTTACAGAGACAAATTTTTGAGTCAGGGTGAAAAGTATGAAAAACTTTTTAAAATGAGTGATACAGCTGAGTTAGTAAAGAAAAGAGGGGTTGGTTTGGGTTATAACAAAATGGAACCCCCATATGCTTATACCCCGATAGTGGAGGTTCAGTGTAGACCAGAAGTTAATCTTGTGTATGATGAAAATTTAGATACACACAAGGTTCAACAAGAAAATGATTCGCCTGAATCTAGCCCAATTCAATCATCTCATGCATCTGAAGATGACATTTTTAAAAATTTTGAAAAGTTAAAATCAGTTTCTAAACATAAGAAAACTAAGAAAAACAAATCATTTTTTGTGAAAGCTAAATATGTTCAAACTAAAAGTACATCTTCAGATGAGTATGTTACTTGTCCATCTGACAAGTCAAAAATGGCTAGATCAAAGGATAGAAAAGCCAGTGTTTCAGGGATTCAGGTAAACCACCCAACCAACAAGCCAGTTGGAACTTTTAAACAATCAAGTTCAGTAAACCATAGCTCAGCCATCTTCCAAGGAGAGAAGCCTTAGAAATCTCTCAATGATCAGACTGTGTGTCTAATGTGTGATGAGAAAAACCATTTTGCTACTGACTGCTTCTATAATCCAAGAAGCAGAATTCAATGTAGATCACAAGGGAGAGGAAGAAAGGAAAGTTGGAGTAAGTCATCAGTGTCTTCAGGAGAAAAGTCTGCTCCAGAAAGAAGAAAATCAGCTAAGAACTCATCAAAAGCCTGCACTTCTGTTAATGAGAAAAGAATAACCAAACAGTCTTCCGAAACCAAAAAGCCATCAGAAGCAAAAGTTAAAAGTGCTTCCGACACTCAACACTTAGGAAGAAGGAAAGCAGAAGAAAAACCCTCTCACAAGATGAAGTTCAAACCAACATAATTAAAAGCAAAAGTTGCTTTCAAGGGCAGTCAGAGGAAGAAAACTTCTCCAATAGCTCCAAAGGTCACGAAGATTTGGAAGAAGAAGGAAACCTCTGAACTAACAGTTCAACCAATTAATCAACCAGTCTGCTCATCATCTGCCCCACCTAAGATGATGTCAAAGAAATTTGTTTATAATGATGCCAATGGAAAACCCAAGACCACATGGGCTTGGGTTCCCATTCGGAACTAATTCACTTTTGGTCATGTGCAGGGACAGTAGGAATCAAAAAGCAACTTGTGGATTGTTGACAGCGGCTGTTCCAGGCACATGACAGGCAACAAGACTCATCTGCACAAATATAAACCATTCTTTGGAGGGTCTGTTGCATTTGGAAGTGATCCAGTAGGAGGTTATATCACAGGTATGGGCACAATCACAAATGGCAAGGTAAGCTTTGAGAATGTGCATTTTGTAAAGGAACTGAATTACAATTTACTAAGTGTATCACACGTGTGTGACCAAAGGCACCACATGTTGTTTACTGAGCATGAATGCATTGTCTTGAAACCAGGATTTGTTGTTCCTAATGATCAAATTCTGCTCAGGGCTCCAAGAAGAAACAACATGTATATGCTGGATATGAGCACAGCTACACCACTCAGTAATATAAGTTGCTTTGTCTCAAAAGCTTCACTTGATAAATCATCCCTTTGACATAGGAGACTTTGTCATGTAAACCTTAAAAACATGAATAAACCTGTCAAGAATAATTTAGTAACTGGTTTACCAACAAAAGAGTTCATCTGTGTTGATAAATGTGTTGCTTGCTTGCAAGGGAAGCAACACAAATCATCTCATCATGCCAAAGAGATAAATTTTATCACAACAGTCCTGCATTTGCTTCATATGGACTTGTTTGGCCCCACAAATGTTAAAAGTCTTGGTAGGAAGTCATATTGTTTGGTGGTTACTGATGATTTCTCTCGGTATACGTGGGTATTCTTCTTGAGTACCAAGGATGAAACTGCTGAGATCTTGAAATCATTCAGTCTTAGAGTTGAGAATGAGAGTGACCATCATGTCAAAATCATCAGATCAGATCAAGGAACAGAATTCAAAACCATATTTTAAATTCTTTTTGTGAATATAAAGGTATAACAAGACAATTTCGTGCTCCTAGGACTCCGCAACAGAACGGTGTTGCTAAGAGAAGGAATAGGACACTAATTGAGGCTGCAAGGACCATGCTGTCTGATGCCAAACTACCAATAACTTTTTGGGCAGAAGCGGTCAACACTGCCTGTTATGTTCAAAATAGAGTATTGGTGGCTAAGTCACATGGTATGACTCATTATGAAATTTGGCATAAGAGAAAACCATTTATTGGATTTCTCAAACCATTTGGATGTCAATGCACCATCTTGAATACTAAAGATCATCTAGCCAAGTTTGCTGAAAAATCAACGGAGGGCTACTTTGTTGGGTACTCTTCACATGCAAAAGCATATAGAGTATACATCAAAGCTTCCAGAATTATTAAAGAGTCTGCGAATGTTTAGTTCAATGAACATACTCTCAATAAACCTGGAATAGGCCCCGATTGGTTATTTGATCTTGATAAATTCACATCTGCATTTAATGTTGTGAAAGAGTATGTTCTAGATCAACAAATACCTACCTTGGACTCCTTCAAGCACACAAGAGAAGAAGACTTTCGTGTTGAACTGCCAATAGCTTCAAGACAAATCTTGGCAGAATCCACTTCAACACATGATGCTGCTTCACAGACTAAGACAACCAACACTTCTCAGGCTGTCCCTTTAAGTTACTCTACATCGATTCCAGTGAGTCAAGAAGAAGTTGAGAGTCCTTCTGATGAAGCAAACACTCAGGAAACTCTTTCTCCCAGAGAAAATCATCCCACAACAGTCCAGCCTCAGAAACCTCAAGATCTACCAGTAATTCAGCATGAGGTGGTACTTCCAAACCTTGAGCCAAGCAACCTGGATTTAAATTCTCAGCTGAATGTGATCCCCAGGACTCGCATTCATAATACCCATCTAGTTGAGAACATTATTGGTAATGTTGAGAAAGGAATAAGAACAAGAAGCTCCCTACATGAAGCAAACATCTGTTTGTTTTCTTGCTTTGTATCCCAAATAGAACCAAAGAAACTTGCTGAAGCACTGAAAGATAGCAGTTGGGTAGAAGCCATGCAGGAAGAACTTCTCCAATTTGAAAGACAGGGAGTTTGGAAGGTTTGCCCTTTACCCAAGGGTGTTCAGAAACAAGAAGGATGACAAAGGCGTTGTCATAAAGAATAAAGCACGGTTAGTGGTTCAGGGATACACCCAAGAAGAAGGAATTGATTATGATGAAGTTTTTGCTCCAGTTGCCAGAATTGAAGCCATCATAATATTTCAATCATTTGCAGCTGCCAGAAACTTCAAAGTTTTTCAAATGGATGTTAAAAGTGCTTTCCTCTATGGCAAGATTGATGAGCAGGTCTATGTTTGTCAACCACCTGAATTTGATGATCCTAAGTTTCCTAATCATGTCTGCAAGCTTGATAAGGCTCTATATGGGCTGCATCAAACTCCCAGAAAGTGGTATGAAACTTTGTCCTCTGTTCTGTTGATAAACAACTTCAAAAGGGGAACAATCGATAAAAAAAAAATTTTTTCAAGAAATCCAATCAACATATCATGCTTGTCCAGATATATTTTGATATTATTTTTGGTTCAACTGATGAAACTCTCTGCAAGGAGTTTGAAGCACTAATGAAATCCAAATTTGAAATGAGTTCCATGGGTGAACTCACTTTCTTCCTTGGATTACAAGTGAAGCAAACTCCTACAAGAATCTTTATCAATCAATCAAAATATGTCAAGGATATACTTGAAAGATTTAGTTTCACATACTATAAAGCTCTTGGTACTCCCATGTCCAAAACAACATCTCTGCAAGGAGTTTGAAGCACTAATGAAATCCAAATTTGAAATGAGTTCTATGGGTGAACTCACTTTCTTCCTTGGATTACAAGTGAAGCAAACTCCTACAAGAATCTTTATCAATCAATCAAAATATGTCAAGGATATACTTGAAAGATTTAGTTTCACCGACTGTAAAGCTCTTGGTACTCCTATGTCCAAAACAACATCTCTAGGCCCCGATCTTGAGGGGGAGGATGTTGATCAGCACCAATACAGAGCAATGATTGTCTCTTTGATGTATCTCACAGCAAGCAGGCCTGATATCATGTTTGCAACTTGCTTGTGTGCACGGTTTCAGGCAAATCCTAAGATCTCACACATGCTTGCTGTAAAAAGAATTTTTAGATACCTCAAAGGAGTACCAAAGTTAGGATTATCGTATCCTAGGAAAGCCGACTTTCAATTCATGGCCTACACTGATAGTTATTGATGTCGACGGAGCTTAGCTAATAAACTAACTAAAAACCGACTCTAAAATAGACACTAAAGTAATAAATCTAGACTCTCTAAAACCTAAGCTACCGACAGGCAAGTGTACCTATCGTATGTAGCAGAGCAAAGTAAGTCCGGATATCGAACCCACAGACTTCTGCAGACTGTACTAACTAGACTCAAGGACTTATCTATACAAATTTACTTGATTTAAAAGAATTGTTTAAAGGGGGGTTTGCTAACGAAACTAAGAATAACTTAAATGGAAGAAAACTAAAACGATAGCAGACGGCGAACAAAGAAGAGAATCAGATGGACAAAACACTACCTAGGCTCGAATCCTACACATGCTCGACAAGGTTCTATCGGTAATGGAAACTATGTGATACCGGAATCTTAAAATACTAAACTCAAAGGAAACCTAGAGCACCCTCGACCCTTCTCAAGGATTATCAACTAAGAATCCTAAAAGCCGTTAAGCCACCGATTGATTGGACTTCCCTCACAGGTTATCCGTTTATCTTATGAAATACCCGCTAGACAATCTACTTCACAGCGCGATCGTCTCAATACACAAGAGATAAAATCTGACAAACTATCTACCTCACGGTGCGACAGTTGTAAGACACCTAAAGTGTACGAGGTAACTTGGGATTTTCTATTGGATTCAATAAACAAGGTTTTATAGACGAACTAGACCGATCTTCTCACGAAGCCTCTAACCTAGCAATCTAACAACCAAGACTTATTGACAACTTCTCACCTCACGGCTATTGAAGTTGGTTACACATCTTAATCATCTAAATCATAATAAAACACTCCTATGAATTACCTGATCACAATAATTCATCCATTAATCAAAAACACACAGTC
The DNA here is from genome assembly GCA_009363875.1 of Mikania micrantha. Taxonomy (NCBI): domain Eukaryota; kingdom Viridiplantae; phylum Streptophyta; class Magnoliopsida; order Asterales; family Asteraceae; genus Mikania; species Mikania micrantha. The sequence goes on from CM018686.1 coordinate 3,546,857, forward strand.
ATTGACCTAGCATGCGCCTATTATATGACAGACAATCATCAAGACCCATGAGGAGTGAAAAATCAATCAAAAGACAATCAAAGATACACATACACATCCATTATTCCAAACCAAATCTTTAAATCATGAGTTCATCACATAAACGTAATCCAAAACCGATAGAAACGAATGTCAAACATGTGTAATCATCAAAACCTAGGTAGTTCTAGAAGTTTAGCCAAGAAACATCATACGAATACAAGTCATAATCTGTTTAAAGTAAAGGAGAAACATGGAAATCGAAGAAAACAAAGAAACAAGGTAAACCGAATGAAGAACACCCGATATCGTTGATCCTAGGCCTTCAATCTTCAATCCAATGCCTTCCCAACCTTCAATTCCTCTTGAAAATACTCTTCCTTAGTCCTCCTAGTCGCCTCTAGCCGTTCCAGATCGTATATCCCCCTTCTTTTTCGACTTTTAGGTTTAAAACTGAAATTCTGCGATTTTAAGTCTGTGGCGTAGCGCGACAGATACACCAAAATCCGTCGCGTAGCTCGAGAGATATCAGAGGGTATTTTTGTCTTTTCCACCTCTAGCGTAGCGCGACAGGGTTTCCCATTGTTGTCGCGTAGCGCGACAGATTTCAGAATTCATTTTTCTTCTTCTCTTGTTTCCGGGTCCGTCCTTACCCAACCGTGAGCTCGTTTCTTTGTACTTTATTACCAAATATGTGTGTTTATTACCTGCAAGCATCAAATTACAGAAATGTGAAGCACCAGCTTAAATCGACTCTTAAACTGAATAAAACTGTACAGAAACGAAATAAAAACAAATAGAAAAATAGATGTGTTTTACAACACATCACATCCCCACACTTATCTCTTTTTCGTCCCTGAAAAAGGCTTATACAAAAATCTGGGATCATAGCTAGGTAAAACGGTTTCCACACAATTAAACTCATTAATTCAAAATTAAATGCCATGGAAAAGATTGCAAGTATTGTTATCCTACTAAACCCATACTGATTTTCCCAGTCCCTTAGTCATGGTCCATTATGTTCATGTTCTACATTTCTTCTCATTAGACCCACACTTAGGAAATTAAAAATCAAATCAATCCTGGATTCTAGCTTTCAAGTCATCCTTACATATAAACAGACAAGAAATTTCTCAAATCAGATTTTTATAATGGAAGCAGATGAAAGCGTGAGCATTTTTCTTTTATTTTTCAATCCATTGAATTTAACTTAGTGGTGTTTCAACCAGGCTGCAACCCGGCGTGTGACACATAAGTTTTTTTTTATCCAACTTCTTTTATTTCATTTTTTTTCTTTTTACTCAGCTCGTTTAGTGAAATGGAGGCGCCATAAGACTCGGATTTATTCTCATAAAAAGAGTACTTATGTGCCAAACAAAATCAGATTTTCAAAACTCTCACCTGTTATTATGCAAAGACTTCTTTTTTGACCAGAAAACAGTTTTCATTAATTCCAAATCCCCAAGATGTTTCCCATGAAATTCATGCATTTAATTAAGATTTTACCAATCCTACGGAACAAATACAATCAGTTGAGCCTACTCACACATCCCATAACCAAAGCATAAAACCCAAACCAACAAGTTAACTATGAATGAAACCATCAAACCTAACTTTCCTATCATTTCCCATCATGCTTTTGCAACTAACTTAAACAAGGACAAGAAAGATTTAAGCCAAAGATGTAAAAACAAAAATAAAAATTTTCAAAAATTTTGACTCAAAAACATAAATAAACTAAAAATCAAAAAAAACTAACTACTAAAAGAAAACAAGACTAAAACAAAGTTTCCCATCCCCACACTTAAACTTTACATTGTCCCCAATGTAGAGAAAAAGGAAAACCAAAAAGAAAAACTAAAAATTAAGAATTAAAAATTGAAAATGACTTAGCTGGTTGAAGAAAAACTGTCGAGTGTCAATCTTTCCACGTAGTTCCACAATTTACAATTCTGCTCCGCAGGCTACAAACAATAACATAAGATCTACACAAAACAAAGATCAAACAAGCATCAACACGTCCAAAACATGATAACAATAATATCCATGATTAAGTCCAACCACCAACCAACCTTACCAGTTAACTAAAAGTAACAAAGAAAAGCACAAATGAAACAAAGAAAATTAAGAACTAATTAAAATTTGAAAAACATCAATTCAATGCAACAAAAAATGAATTTAGAACGCCTCCTATGGTAGTGAACACGGTGTAGAATAGGTAAATTGGGGGTAAAATTTGAAAATTAGGGTTTTTAAACATTTTAACACATTCCAGGACCCGTCGCGTAACGCGACAGATTTTTGAATGGCCGTCGCGGTACGCGACAAAAGTTTGACCCGCGAAGTTGACCATATTGTCGCGTAGCGCGACAAATGGTCTTGTGGATGTCGCGTAACGCGACGGGGTCATTTTTCCAGAGAGTTTCTGGCATTTTCATGCCTTAGCCAAAATTTTCACCCCAAATCATTCTAAACCACCCACAAATGTTCTAAAACAAGAAATACATACCTGGTGGCTCCAATTCATCATTATGGCATCAAATTGATTAAAAACCTGCAAAACAGAAGAAAACACACAAAAAACGAAAACGAAAAACGAAAAAACAATCACGAAAAACTAAAATCTACAAACTATACACTTGGGAGTTTAACCCAAGAGCTTCTGAAACTCATCTCAATTGGGGGGGTCAAGGGAAACCTCCTCCCTTGCAATTAACTCGTGACCACGATCACCAACATCCCATGGTCCTCCTCCCACAACTTCATGCACACCGACATCATCACTAGCCAAAACCACCCCCTCCATTCGATGGACTAACTCACCACCGGCTCTCATAGAATTTGCTACCTTCAAACAAACGCTCTCATCACCCACTCTAAAAGTGAGTTTTCCCTCATATACATCTATGATAGCCTTAGCGGTGCGCAAGAATGGGCGCCCAAGAATGATGGGAACCACCGTGTCCGCCTCCATATCCATCACCACAAAATCCAAGGGAAAAACAAACCTATCAACCTTGACTAACACATTCTTCAAAATCCCCCGTGGACACTTAACCGACCGATCCGCCAACGACAAGGTCATGCGTGTGGGGGACAAGTCACCAAGGGCTAGCTTCTCGTATAAAGAATGTGGCATCAGATTGATGCTAGCCCCTGAATCCGCCAGAGCATACCTCCTTACATCATCTCCAAACAAGCACGGGATAGTAAACATTCCCGGATCTGCAAGCTTTTCGGGGAGCTTGTTTAAGATCACCGCGGAACAACCCGCACTCAATGGAACGTTGGCTATCTCTCCCAAATGGTCCTTAGACTTCAGCAATTCTTTTAGAAACTTAGCATATTTAGGAATACGCTGAAGGACATCAATGAGTGGGAGATTGATCTTCAATTGTCTGAAAATATCAAGGAAGTGCCCGTATTCCTTCGCATGCTTTTGATTAGGTAAGCGCGCGGGGTAAAGAACACGGGTAAGATCAATCTCCGGTGTGGGCTTACACATGACCGGTTTCTTAACTAGAGACTCACTGGTTGGTGCGGTACTTGCTGGGACTAGCCTCGTTTGCACCCTCCCAGGAGTCTCCATCTCACTCTCCTCATCCACCAGTTCCTCCTCATCTACATCAACCGGTGGGATCACCCTCTCCATCTCCTCTACTTCTACTAACACTGGTGGTATGAACACCTCTCCTCTACCTCCTCCAGAACGAGTAGTGACCGCCTTAACATGGGCATTTGGGTTGGTTTGGGGCTGACCCGGGAACTGACCCTGAGGCCGTTCATCCAACCGTTTGGCAATGTCACCAACTGTTCTTTGTAAATCCAAGAACGCAGATTGCTGGTTCTTGAGGAGAACATCATGTTCATGTAGGATCTTTTGTGTAGTGGCATCCTTAGCCACTAACTGAGTCAACAATTCCTCTATCCTACCCAAACCACCACCAGCACCTGCAGTGCTACCAGAACTACCACTCGGCTGCCCCTGCCCCTGGTTTTGACCAGAATGAAAACCAGGGGGATTACCTGAAGATCTATAAGTTTGGTTTGAATGATTTCCCCAACCGGGGTTATAAGACTGACCAAACCTACCCTGTCCTCCTACATAATTCGCCTGCTCCTGGCTCACTAAACACTCAGAAGTGGCATGACCACCTCTGCATATCTCACACCTATCTACTCTCATCTTCAACTCCTTGACATCCCTAGCTAAAGACTCAAGAGCAGCAGCAACACTAGTGTCCACATTGACGTGGTGAACTCCTCTTGTAGAAGAGGAGGAACTAGCAATAGGAGTGGAATTCCTATTTGATGACCGCTGCTCATGCTCGGCCTGAGCGAAGCTCTCAAAAAGATCATTGCATTCGGCCACATCCCTCTTACCCATGAGGTGGCCTCCTGCAGAAGTGTCAAATCTGGCACGAGTCTCATATGTGAGCCCATTGTAGAATTTCTCTACAAGGGCCCATTCAGACAAACCATGCTGGGAGCATCGGCTAAGAAGATTTTGAAACCTTTCCCACGCAAGATAGTAAGGCTCATCAGGGGCCATTCGGAATGAATGGATCTCATCTCTCAGGCGGGCGGCCTTAGCAGGTGGGAAGTACTTTTTAAGAAAAGCATCCCGAAGGCTAACCCAAGTAGTGAAAGTGCCTGGAGGATGAGAATCGAGCCAAGTAGCTGCTCGCCCCGATAAAGAAAAAGGAAAAAGCTGTAGAAAAATCGCATCATTAGTGGCACCTTGAAGATTGAAGGTACTACAGATACGAGTGAGCCTAGCAAGGTGTGCGGGAGCATCTTCATCATCACGACCATTAAACTGAGAATTATTAATCGCATTCATGATATATGAAGGAATCTGCCATGAATTTTCATTCGGGATCGGTGGCAGTAAAATGGGGTTATTAAGCCCCGTGAATCCCGCAGTGGCCTGCTGGTGAACAGTACGACGCTCTGCCATTTGTGGATTAAAAGGCAAGCGTGGACTGGAATGAGTGGAAGAATTAGAAGAAGATGGTGGTGTGTGCTCAGAAAAATCTGCAGAAATGGGAGTAGAAACACTTACCTCGCTCGTAGAACCTTCAGAAAAGTCCCGCGAATCGCTCCTTAATGGCAATGAAAGCTCAGGTGGCGGTCCGTGTGAACGTAGGTGTGGCATGCACTACCAAACCTGCAACAAATAAAAATGAATCAAAAAGAAATAAATAAAAAAAATAAAACTAAAAACAAACTAAAACACCAATATGCACAGATAAGAAAAAGAACTAGTAAGCGCAATCGACTAAGAAGTCCCCGGCAACGGCGCCAAAAACTTGATGTCGACGGAGCTTAGCTAATAAACTAACTAAAAACCGACTCTAAAATAGACACTAAAGTAATAAATCTAGACTCTCTAAAACCTAAGCTACCGACAGGCAAGTGTACCTATCGTATGTAGCAGAGCAAAGTAAGTCCGGATATCGAACCCACAGACTTCTGCAGACTGTACTAACTAGACTCAAGGACTTATCTATACAAATTTACTTGATTTAAAAGAATTGTTTAAAGGGGGGTTTGCTAACGAAACTAAGAATAACTTAAATGGAAGAAAACTAAAACGATAGCAGACGGCGAACAAAGAAGAGAATCAGATGGACAAAACACTACCTAGGCTCGAATCCTACACATGCTCGACAAGGTTCTATCGGTAATGGAAACTATGTGATACCGGAATCTTAAAATACTAAACTCAAAGGAAACCTAGAGCACCCTCGACCCTTCTCAAGGATTATCAACTAAGAATCCTAAAAGCCGTTAAGCCACCGATTGATTGGACTTCCCTCACAGGTTATCCGTTTATCTTATGAAATACCCGCTGGCGCGATCGTCTCAATACACAAGAGATAAAATCTGACAAACTATCTACCTCACGGTGCGACAGTTGTAAGACACCTAAAGTGTACGAGGTAACTTGGGATTTTCTATTGGATTCAATAAACAAGGTTTTATAGACGAACTAGACCGATCTTCTCACGAAGCCTCTAACCTAGCAATCTAACAACCAAGACTTATTGACAACTTCTCACCTCACGGCTATTGAAGTTGGTTACACATCTTAATCATCTAAATCATAATAAAACACTCCTATGAATTACCTGATCACAATAATTCATCCATTAATCAAAAACACACAGTCATTGACCTAGCATGCGCCTATTATATGACAGACAATCATCAAGACCCATGAGGAGTGAAAAATCAATCAAAAGACAATCAAAGATACACATACACATCCATTATTCCAAACCAAATCTTTAAATCATGAGTTCATCACATAAACGTAATCCAAAACCGATAGAAACGAATGTCAAACATGTGTAATCATCAAAACCTAGGTAGTTCTAGAAGTTTAGCCAAGAAACATCATACGAATACAAGTCATAATCTGTTTAAAGTAAAGGAGAAACATGGAAATCGAAGAAAACAAAGAAACAAGGTAAACCGAATGAAGAACACCCGATATCGTTGATCCTAGGCCTTCAATCTTCAATCCAATGCCTTCCCAACCTTCAATTCCTCTTGAAAATACTCTTCCTTAGTCCTCCTAGTCGCCTCTAGCCGTTCCAGATCGTATATCCCCCTTCTTTTTCGACTTTTAGGTTTAAAACTGAAATTCTGCGATTTTAAGTCTGTGGCGTAGCGCGACAGATACACCAAAATCCGTCGCGTAGCTCGAGAGATATCAGAGGGTATTTTTGTCTTTTCCACCTCTAGCGTAGCGCGACAGGGTTTCCCATTGTTGTCGCGTAGCGCGACAGATTTCAGAATTCATTTTTCTTCTTCTCTTGTTTCCGGGTCCGTCCTTACCCAACCGTGAGCTCGTTTCTTTGTACTTTATTACCAAATATGTGTGTTTATTACCTGCAAGCATCAAATTACAGAAATGTGAAGCACCAGCTTAAATCGACTCTTAAACTGAATAAAACTGTACAGAAACGAAATAAAAACAAATAGAAAAATAGATGTGTTTTACAACACATCAGTTATTATGGGGGTTACAACATTAGTAAGAAGTCTACATCTGGAGGATGCCAGTTCCTTGGATCCAGGATTGTGTCATGGCAATGTAAGAAGCAGACATGTGTCTCCACTTCTACTGCAGAAGCTGAATATATAGCTGCCTCAAGTTGCTGTGCACAAGTACTTTGGATTCAAAATCAAATGAAATACTATGGAGTAGAATTGTCTAATACTCCCATCCAGATTGACAATTCCAGTGAAATATCCATCACTAACAATCCAGTCAAACATTCCAAGACCAAGCACATTGACATCCACTACCATTTCATGAGAGATTGTGCAGAAAAGAAGCTAATTCATTTAGTCAAAGTTGATACAAAACACAACTTGGCTGATCTCTTCACGAAGGCTTTTGATAAAGGAAGGTTTAGGTATTTAATCACAGCCATCGGTATGATCAATTTTGAGTAAATGTAATTAGGTCAAGGCCTAAATGAGATAAACTCAACTTATCTTATGAGTAGTACATACTCAGATATTTAAATATTTAATGTTTCGTTATATTAAATGCTGACATCCGAAGGTATAAAAGGTTCCATTCAAATTCTCACTTCCTTCTTCGACAATTGACAGTTTCTTCTTACACCAAACCCTAACCGTTCATCTCAATAATGGCTCTCTTTGCATTCAAACCTGCACACAACCTGACCGCTGAACTTTCTGCTCACAATGATCTTGATTTCGCTCTGATCATCTCATTTCTTCGTCGGAGTAGGTATTTTACTGCTTTAACTATCAACCCCGTGGTGTATGAATCTCATCACCAGCAGTTTTAGGGTTCTTGTTCTGTGATTGACTCTCCAACAGATAAACGTCTTTCTGCTACCGTTGATGCTCATCCTATTTCTATTTCCATGGAAACTATCTGTAGACATCTTAATGTTAATGATGCTACAAGCAGTGCTTCTTTCACAAGGGATGAGGTAGCAGCGACCTTTAGGTCGATGGGATACGAAGGTCCTCTTCTTTTACCTACTTATTTGAAGAGAAGAGTGTCCTATAATTACAAGTATCTCCTACGTGTGTTTTTGCATTGTCTTTCAAATAAAACTGGTGGTTGGGATCAAATTCCATCTGACTTGCCTTCGGCTATTCATGGATTGATTACCAATCAAGTGTTTAACTTTGCGTCTTTTATTTTTAATAACTTGGTGGATAATGTGTCATCCACAAAGAAATTTGGTATGTATCCCAGATTTTTGCAACAAATCTTTAACAGTGAGTTAGCATCTTCGCTCTCACTAACTGGGAACATTTATAAAGTCCCTTCGGTACTTGCGAAGGTTTTTGTACAACTGAAGAAGAAGAGTGTTCAGTTCTCTGGAACTTTCACTCCTCTGCTCCCGTCCATGGAGCCACCTGCTCCTGAAGGTGACAGCTCTGTTCAACCCACAGTTGCTGAACCCACACCTTTCACTTACATAGCCTCTTCCATTCCAGTCACCTACAAACGCAAAAGACAACCTAAACAGTTATCTACAACTGTTCAGGCCCATTCTTTCGAACCCAAAAAGAAAGAGGCTAAGAAATCTGGCAAGGGCCCAGTTCTGCCTAAGGTGCAAACCACACCTACAGTTGTACCATCGGATCTTCCTCTGGATCCAGTGGCTGCCCTTCACCCTTCTACTAGCCCTCAGGATATGTCACCATACATACCTGAGAATATTCAAAAGGATACCCACATTACTGAGTCTGCTTCTGCTGAAGCAACTCCACTAGGTCAGGGACTGTCTCCCAGGTCTCCTGATGTGTCTAGCCCATCTCTGCCCCCCACTCATACATCTACCCTGGCTCAAGTATTCTCTACAGTAGCTCTGGATGACCCTCTCTCTCCCTCCACCCAAGCTTTAATGAGAGCGGTGACAAAATTACATGCCAGGTTTCCTGACCAAGAGCCTTTTGTTACAGAGGTTGACCCTGGTAGTTTTGAAAGGATTAATACAGTGGAGGCTGCCACTACTGCTGAACCTTCTCAGGTTCTTCAGACCAGTGGTACAGGCAATAGGACATTCTCTACGGCAACTCACATGAAGTCATTCTCAATGAGAGGAATCCAGGGCGCCAAGAAACCACGTCTGGTGATGGAGGTGCAGGAGCTCGGCTCAAGACTCCATCGCCCAAAGATTCCACTTCTATGGATGAGGGCACCAACATTCAGGAATTGACGGTCACCATTTCCACTCTACAGGCCAGGGTTGCTCAATTGGAAGCTGAGGTTGCTACCCTGCGGATGAAGGTTCAAACTAAAGATGCCAGCATTCTGGACCTCCAGTGCCACCCTTCGGTCATCTTTAAACCATTTCATCCTTACCCCAGCCAGGTGTCTTCCATTTCCCCTAATGCTACCAAAAAGGGGGAGAAGGAACTGTTAGATTAGTTTAGATTTAGGAAGAGATTGAATACTTGGATAACTTAGAATCGTATGAAAACTTTCAGATCAAGTATTTTGTGGATACAAAATCTTCGATCGGATAAGACTAAGTTCTTAGATTTTTTCGAATAAGGTTTTCTGTTGTGTATTTCTATCGCGTATTGGAGGGAAAAACTGTTTTCTGACAGTTTGATTAACTGTCAAAACAGTCATTAACCACCAAGCAGTTTGGCGCCAATATATGTATAACATAACAGAATTTTAAAATATTACTAAGTATTAAATAATACTCACATAATACACTAAAATTCCAACAATCCTCCCCAATTTTAGTGTTACCATAAATCAAAACAGAAAACCAAAATTGCGCATAAATGAAATATCCTATGGATTGAATTTCCATCTTAGCATATTAACATACAAATATTCGAATATAAGAGTGTTCTTAGAATTGAACTCTTATAATTACATTGAATACCAGATTTAATATACACACAATTTTCATACTAAAATCTAAACATGACACTTATTCAAACAAGTCTAGTGTCCTTATCCTTCAATGAACATGTATAAAGCTAAGTCCAAAGCTTCACTGGAACAACTTAGATTCCATGTCCATATAGGTAATCTTTTCTTCTTGTCCTGCCATAACAATTTTCCAAAAGATTATTAAGAAGTTAAACTTCAACCTCATTTTTACTGACAGTGGTAAACACATACCTTGGGTGATTAAACATGTGTCTAATTCTACTGTTTGGCTTTCCACATTGAATTCCACATTTAACATCAAGTTAGAAGGGAATTGGGTATCCAGACATAAGAATTATATGGACTTTAAACCCACCCCTTTAGCAGACTTGTGCACTAAGTCTCTTGCTAAACCCTTTGTTAGATGATCTGCCAGATTCTGTTGAGTCCCAACAAATTCTACTGATATTACACCATATGAGATCATTTCCCTAACCATGCTATGTCTAACACCTAAGTGTCTAGACTTTCCATTGTAAACTTGACTATATACCTTAGCCAATGTAGCAGCACTGTCACATCTTATAGATATAGGTGAAATAGGCTTTGGCCACAAAGGAATTTCATAAATCAAATTTCTCAACCACTCAGCCTCCTTGCTTGCTGCTGCTAATGCAACAAATTCAGACTCCATAGTTGAATTTGTTATGCATGTTTGCTTCTTTGATGCCCAAGAGATAGCTCCTCCACCAAGTAGAAATATCCATCCACTTGTTGAGGAATGATCCTCTAAGTTGGTAATCCAACTGGCATCTGAGTATCCTTCTAGAACAGATGGAAATTCATTGTAAGTTAAACAATAGTTCTGTGTTCCTTTCAAATACTTAAACAACCTTCTTACTGCCTGGCAATGATGAATGCTGGGATTATGAGTAAATCTACTCAATTTTCCAACTGCAAATGCAATATCAGGTCTTGTGCTGATCATTGCATACATCAGACAGCCAATGGCCTTTGAGTATTCCAATTGGGAAACTGCATTGCCCTTATTTGGCAATAATTTAACATTTGGATCAATAGGTGTACTAACTGGTGCACAGTCACCATGATTAAACTTCTTCAACACCTTCTCAATGTAGTGAGATTGAGAGATAGAAATTTCTTTAGAGGAATTTCTCTTGATCCTTATTCCCAAAATGACCTCAGCTTCTCCTAAGTCTTTCATGGAAAACTTAGAAGACAGAAAATCTTTGGTTTGATCAATCTGATCTTTACTGGTTCCAAAGATTAGCATATCATCAACATAAAGACAAATGATGACACCATTTCCAGATTTGTCAAATCTTGAATAAACACATTTATCAGCTTGATTCAGTGTAAAACCATTAGATAAAATAGTGTCATCAAACTTTTGATGCCATTGCTTAGGTGCTTGTTTCAATCCATACAAAGATTTGATCAACTTGCACACTTTGTGTTCATTTCCAGGAAGAACAAACCCTTCAGGCTGTTTCATATAAACCTCTTCATCTAAATCCCCATTTAAAAAGGCTGTCTTAACATCCATTTGATGGATTAATAGTTTATGAATAGCAGCCATAGCTACTAACAGCCTTATGGTTGAAATTCTAGCCACAGGTGCGTAGGTGTCAAAGTAGTCTATTCCCTCCCTTTGTCTAAAACCTTGAATCACAAGCCTTGCTTTGAATTTTTCAATTGACCCATCTGTTTTCATTTTCTTCTTGAAAATCCATTTGCATCCCAAAGGTTTACAACCAAGGGGTAAATCGGTCAATTCCCACGTGTTATTCTGTAAAATGGAATTCATCTCATCATCAATAGCTTCCTTCCAAAATGACACATCCCTTGAGCTCATTGCTTCATTAAATGTCCTTGGATCCTCTTCTATATTAAAACAATAGAAGTATTGAGATTGGATCTCATTTCTTGATCCTTCAACAAGATGAAGTTGAAAACTTTCATCTGTGTTCCTGGTTTTCCTAGGCCTAACACTTCTTCTAACCCAATGATCAGTAGAAGGTGCATCAGATTCTTGTTGATCATTCAACAATCTGATCTCATTAACAGGATTAATATCCTTAGGTCTTGAAATAGATGTGAATCTATTTTCATCAAATATGGCATCTCTGGATTCTATAACAGAATTCACAGAGACTGCTTTGTTAGGTTCCAGGACAAAGAACCTGTAAGCTTTGGAATGTGATGCATATCCAATGAAGATGCAATCAATTCCTTTCTCACCTAAAGTCTTCCTTTTAGGATCATTCAATCTAACCACTGCCCTGCAGCCCCAGACTTTGAAGTAACTCAAATTTGGGGGTTTTCCAAACCATAACTCATAAGGAGTTGCTTTACTTTTCTTATTTGGGACCCTGTTTAGTATGTAACAGGCTGTAAGCATAGCTTCTCCCCAAAATCCTTCATTTAAGCCAGAGTAGGAAAGCATAGAGTTCACCATTTCTTTTAGAACCCTATTCTTTCTTTCTGAGATTCCATTTTGTTGTGGGGTATAGGGTGCAGTGACTTGGTGTATTATCCCAACAGATTGAAAATAATCAGGGTCATAATACTCACCTCCCCTATCTGATCTAAACACCTTAATTAACTCACCTCTTTGAAGTTCAACCTCTGTTTTGTATATCTTGAATTTGTCCAGAGCTTCATCCTTTGAAGTTAATAGATATACATAACAGTACCTGGTTGAATCATCTATGAAAGTAATTACATACTTTTTATTTCCCATAGATGGGGTTGAGTGAAAATCACACAAATCACTGTGGATTAGTTGCAAAGGTTTAGATTCCCTATTGATATCTTTAAATGGAAGCCTGGTTATTTTGGTTAGCATACATGTTTTGCATCTGTCATCGTTGGAAGTAAAAGCAGGGATTAAACCATTTTTAGACATTTCTATAATTCTTTTATAATGAACATGTCCTAGTCTTTCATGCCAAAGTTTAGAGTTTGGAGAATTACTAGAAGTGATAACAAGGGCATTATTGTCTTTAAATGGTATATTCAGATTTAGCCGAAACATTCCATCACATAAATAACCAAATCCAATGAACACACCATGTTTAGATAAAACATATTTGTTAGATTCAATAACTTGTTTATAACCAAGGTTATTTAATACAGGACTAGACATCAAGTTTTTTCTAACATTTGGTACATACAATACATTTCTTAATAGCAAACAGTTTCCAGAAGTAAATACTATCTTAACACATCCTATCCCTTTGATTGATTCAGTAGCAGTATTCCCCATTCTGACCACAGATCCATCAGCAGTAGTTTGCAGAGATGTAAACCATCTTTTATCTTTGCAAACATGATTTGTGGCCCCTGAATCAACCCACCAATTGTTCTCATCATCCTGCAAGTAAGCAGCAGATGATATATCAGAGATTTGGTTTAAATTAGGAATATTAAGATAGGATAAAGACATACCCTTTTGTGCATCCGGATCTCCTGATCCAGAATTACCAGATTTGGTTCCACTAGAACTTGCACCATTCTTGGTGTTTTTCTTGCCACTTCTGCAGTCCTTCTTGTAGTGACCCTCCTTCCCACACTTCCAACAAGTAAATTTCGATTTCTTGTTTGTGGGATTGTCACCAAAGTTGGCCTTTCTTTTCCCTTTGAACTTTTTACCATTCTCCATCATGTTGACAGATGGATTAACAGCCACACCCTTATCTTTAGATTTGTCCTTCTCATGAGTCCTTAGAGACTCTTCAATTCTGAGATGGCTGCCCAATTGGACCAAGGAAAGTTCTTCCTTTTGGTGTTTAAGTGTGTGTTTAAAATCCCTCCAAGATGGGGGCAGTTTGTCGATCACACTTGAAACAGAAATGGATTCATCCATTTTCATTTTGTGTTGTTCAAACTGTCCCAAAATCCGGAGTAATTCATTGTATTGTTCCATTACAGGTCTTGAGTCTACCATCTTGTAATTAATGAAATCACTTACAAGAAACTTCCGGCTAGATGCATCTTCAGCCATGTATTTGGCTTCCAATGAATCCCAAAGTCCCTTGGCAGATTCTGCATTTTGATAGATATCAAATAGAGAATCATTCATACCAGTCAAGATGTGCCCTATGCATGTGTAGTCATCGGTTTCCCACTTCTTTCTCCTTCTGATCTGTTCCAGACTTTCTTCTTCTCCTTCGGTTAACACAGGCATCGGGGTACTCAGAACATACACCACCTTCATTGATGTCAGGAAGAAATGCATCTTTTTCTGCCATCTTCTAAAGTCCACCCCTTCAAATTTGTCGAGTTTTGTGATTCTGGATGCCAAATCTTTTGCAGTTTCTCCTCCGTTCATCTTCGATACTTGATCTTTGTTAGATTAGTTTAGATTTAGGAAGAGATTGAATACTTGGATAACTTAGAATCGTATGAAAACTTTCAGATCAAGTATTTTGTGGATACAAAATCTTCGATCGGATAAGACTAAGTTCTTAGATTTTTTCGAATAAGGTTTTCTGTTGTGTATTTCTATCGCGTATTGGAGGGAAAAACTGTTTTCTGACAGTTTGATTAACTGTCAAAACAGTCATTAACCACCAAGCAGTTTGGCGCCAATATATGTATAACATAACAGAATTTTAAAATATTACTAAGTATTAAATAATACTCACATAATACACTAAAATTCCAACAGGAACAACCTATGGGATCATCATCACCATCATCATCACCAACATCACCTATAACCACAATATCTCCAGCAAAAGGAGAAGAGGCAGTTGCTGCATTGGAAGAAGGAGAAGTAGAAGCTACTCATGAATCTCCTCCATTCCTAACCAATTTGGATAAGGAATGGGATAGTTTCTTGAGTACCTACTATCATAACTCCTCTAGTTCTTCATCCTCTTCTTCTAGTGCTGCAAGGGAACCCTTGGAAACCGAACAGGAAAATGTTTCTAAGGAATCCAAGTCCCCTGATAACACCTCAAAGTCTCTTTCTGAGACTATGTCCCCCTTTGGGACAACAATCTAGGTAGCTATGGAGAACCCCAGTTCAGCTACAAAATCTATCTCCATAGAAGCTAAGTCACCTCCTAAGACAGAGGCTGTTGATGAACCTGAATCTCCTCCTGAGATAACAGCCAATGAACGTATGTCTCCTCCTGAGACAGAGGTTGTGTATGAAGAACTCTCCTTAGATTCTAAGCTCTCTGTGGGCACCACTAAGGAACCATCCAATGTGGTTGGTCAACTGGATGAGGCAGTGAATGCTAAGGTTAATTCCGAAGTTGCTTCTAAAGGCCTAGTCATACTTGATGATTCTTCCACAGAAGAGCTATTTGCCGATGAACCAGCTGGTGAGGCTACAGGATCCATCTCCTCTGAGTTGAACTTGATGGACAAAGGAAAAAAGGAAACTGAACCAGAGGAGGAAGCAGAGCAGGAGGAGATGATGCCAAAGATGAAGAGGGGCCGACCAGATACTTCTCTGGATGGAGAGATAACAAGACTCTCAGGTCTCCTTTAGGAGAAGGGCTATGATGTGGATGAAATCCTACTCTGGTCGGTAACCAGAATGGCTGAAGAGCTGGATCGGGTGCAGCAGCAGGAACAGGCCGCTGCTGCAGCCAAAGCCGCGGTGGTCCTTACCAAGAAGCAAAAGGAGGCTGCCTACAGAGATAGAATGAAGGCTATCCTTTTGCAATACTGATTCCATCCGCGGCAACTCGGACCCATGAAGAACTCCACCATGGACATGCACGTAAGAGAAATAAAAGCTAAGATTGCCAAAGGTGAGTTACCTTCTAGGGAGCAGATCCATGCTCAAAGAGCAAGCCTGAACTTAGGCTTAGGGGGAGGAGCCAACATAGAAATACCTATATCTGGTTTTGAAATCAGAGAGGGTGAAGAAGTGATGTGTGGAGAGGCCACAAAAGCTATGTTCCCTCACATGAATCCACATCAAAAACTGGAAGAACCCATCACTCCTCCCTCTAGTCCTTCATACGACAATGTGCCAATATCTTCAGTGATGAAGATCAATAGAGGTCAAACAAAACAACAAAACACAAACCCTGATCCTAAAAAACAGTCAAGGACAAAAAGGAAAAAGGAAGCATTGGCTTCCACTGAAGCTGCAGTGGAATTCACGGAAAGAAGGTCCTCCACTGAAGCAACGAGAGCTTCAACGGATCTTGGAAGAGCTTCCACTGCTGAAGCAACCGCTTCCACTGCAGAAGCCACTCCAGAAACCACTGATGATGATGATAATA
Source organism: Mikania micrantha (assembly GCA_009363875.1). Lineage (NCBI taxonomy): Eukaryota > Viridiplantae > Streptophyta > Magnoliopsida > Asterales > Asteraceae > Mikania > Mikania micrantha. The sequence goes on from CM018686.1 coordinate 3,563,045, forward strand.
AAAGGAAGCAGGAACCTCCACAAGGAAGTACAACATCACGTCAAATTGTTCCGTTCAAAATACGCGGTCCGTTCAGAAGAAGACAGACTGCAGCTAGAAGACGAAGTGATGAACCAGCCTTAAATACGTACTTTCCTATTGTGGAATGGAGCTACCTATCCACAGAAAAGGTATTCGTTTTGAAGTTTTGTGATGGAAACATTATGAAGCTCCAAGATTATCAACTATGCGGTCTTCCTGATCCAAATATCTTCGATCTAGTAAGTCTTCCTCTACCCAATCCAGATAACAATTTTGAAGGAGGACTTGCTACAGTACTTGTCCAAAGAAGAGCTCAAAAATTAATAAAGGAAGGACATAAGTTTTAGTAGCATCAGCCTAGGTGGAGACTGTAAGGATCTTTAAGGTTGATGCACACCAAAACATCTCTTGATCAAGTTTTTAACTATCGGAAGATATACAACCACTAATTAATAAGGATTAGCCTTCGGAAGAACCATTGCTTCCGAAGGATAATTCCTTACACTGAATACAACCGGTTCCGTGGTTGAAGGCTCAAATCGATCAGTGCTTCCTATCGACCATCAGTGCTTCCGATCATCAGTGGTTCCCAAGACAAAGACTTCCGAAGACTTTTCTCTGACAAACATTCTCGATACTTTAGGAAATAAACAAAGCTGCTTTCTCACACTCAGAATAACAGAGAAGACATTTCGATGTTAGTCAGCAACAAAGAAGATTGGTCAAAGCTACAAAGATACTAAACAGTTAATGCATTTTGTTGTTTAGGTCTTTATTACAAAAGTCAATGGAGTCTTTTGTATTGATTGTAATTAATATGGCTTGGCCAGTCAAGACCATAACAGATACTAGATTAAGCATACATGTGTTTCTAGTGTTTTGTCCAGCCATGTATCCCTACGAGGATACGACTATAGGTCTTAGTATATAATCCTTCACTTGTTAGTTAGAAAATCACGAGTGGGTGCTTGAGCTAAGTGTCGTAATCCTAACAGTTGAATGCAATATACTTTGACCTTGAATTTACAATTGTTTTCAGTATTTTGTTTTCAAACTATTTTACAAAACTAAGTTGATGGATTTCCGCAACTATCAACTTTGTATAAGATAACTTGTGATAAGTGTTGTGTAGATTACTCAACCCGATCCAACACGAAGGTAGGGGAGTCATTGTTTAAGGTGGAGGATGGAAGTCGGTTGATGAGATGTGTGGTGATGACAAAGGGCCAAAAGGTGAGGTAATTTGGCACGTGAAAAGAGGGAGAGGCCGGTTTCGACAAGGTGTCGGTGACGGTTTTCTGCGAAACCAATATGTTCCGGTGTGTGGGGTTGAGAAGTTAAGTGTGAAATGCCACAAGAGTTAAAGTGGGAAGAAAGTTTAATATATTCTCACTCGTTGTCCGAGAAGAATTGTTCGATTTTAGTTTGGAAAAAGTTTTCAATAAGACATTGAAAACGAAGAAAAATATGGAGTCAGATTTATTTTTCATGGGATATAACCAAATATATTTTGAATAGTGATCAACAAATATAATATAATATAATATAATATAATATTTGAAACCATCATTAGAAGTAATGAGGGATGACCAAACATCCGAAAATAATAATTGTAAAAGAGAGTTTGAAACAAGAGTGGAATCATGAAAGGGTTTATGACTTATTGATGCAATATGCATTACAAGATTCTTTAGAAACAGTAATACTAGGAACAAAAGATGCTAAATGATTTGAAACTTGAAGATGCGGATGACCAAGCCGGTGAAGCCAAGGACTTGATTTATTTGTGAGCATGTTGAAGGCTGAAGGCACTTGGAGAAGTGGAGCGGAAAGTATAAAGTCCATGGTTAGCCGTCCCGTGGTGGAGAATTGATTGGTTTGAGGATCCTCGATAAGAAAATGGAAAGAAAAAACTAGATTAGTATATTATTGTCAATACATAATTGAGAAATGGATATAATGTTTTTAGACACAGATGGAACACATAAAACATTAGTAAGAGTAAAAATATGTGTATCAAAAGTGAGTGCTAAAGAACCAATATGGGTGATTGGTAGTGACGAACCATCATTGATGACAAACTCCTCGTTACCATCGTATGGAGCATGTAGAGACAGTGCATTAAGATCATTTGTGATGTGGTGAGAGGCACCACTATCAAAAATCCAAGTGGGGTTGGATGAGGTGGTCGGAATATTATGTGAAGTCATCACGTGGGCTTGAGGTTTGGAAGAGGATTGGGGAGGAAGAGGAGGCAGATTGATGTTTGGGAAATGCTTTTTGAAGGCATAATAGGAGGTTAAAAGTGTCCTTGTTTGTAACAGAATTGACATTTTCCAAGAAAAGGACTAGAATTTGGTGAGGAAGGGGTGGGTAAAAGGCATGGAAGGGCATTGTTGTGGACAAGACATCCAACGTTTAGGAGTTTGGCGAGAGTAAGCATGGTTGTAGAAATCGCTAGTCGGGCGGCAGGGTAGGGACTAGAGATTAATCGGGATTGATTGGAATTAATCGGATTGGAAATTTTATATATAATTTTTCAAATTTATATATATACATCCAAATTTCCTATATAATTTTTATAAAAATGTTGAATTTTATATAGATATATATATATATATATAACTTCAAAAAGGCACAGGATTTTTTTGCCGGAATTCCAAAAGTTGCCATAAAAGTCACCGGAATCTCAAAATTTGCCACAAAAAATCGTTGGAATTTGAAAAGTTGCCGGAAAAAATCGCCAAAATTCGAAAAGTCGCCAGCCGATTTCAGGTCAACTAGGCCGATTTTTTTCCGACTAGACCCGATTTTGACCGACTAGCAAAAATTAATCAGTGCCTAGCCGACTACCAATTAATTGGCCAACTAGGCCGATTTTTACAACAGAGAGAGTAAGTGAGAAAAGCGGTGGTGGGTTGATGTAGGGTGGGGTTAGGGGATGAGTTTTGAGCAAGAGAAAGTTCATGATTGATGAGTTTTACATGAAATTCATGAAAGAAAATGGGAGTGTCTAGTGCATGGATGGCTGTAATGATGGGTTTATAGGTGTTTTGGTCAAGTCCATTGAGAACGATATTAGTGATATCCTCCTAATCAAGTTGTTTGCCGAGAATGGTTAATTCATCAACAAGGGTTTTGACGGATTGCATGTAATCCGTGATGGATTGGTCGTGGGTTTTGGTTGATTGTTTTAATCAATGTTACAGCACCCGTTACTCTAGCTAATTGTCGTACACATGTACATCTTTGTACAAGGAAGCCCTATCCATGGAGTTTTGAAAAATCCGATGTTGCTTAATGTGGCCACGAGAGGGAGAAGCATAGGTGTGGGAAAGAATTTTCCAAGCATCAAGAGAAGATGATGCGTTGGTTATGAAGGGAAAAATAGGTGAACAAAGAGTTCCAACAAGGGCACCAAATAGAAGGTGGTTTTGACAAAACAAGGAAGGATAGTCCGGATCAGGTGTGGACGTACCAAAAGCATCAATGGTGGGTGGGGCAGGGGGATGGGAGCCATCAATGAATTTATACATGTCAAGATCATGTAGAATAGCTTGAGTTTTCCAATCAAGATATTTGGTGGAAGGGAGTTTAAGAGAAGAAGGGTAATTGACAACGGTGAGAGATGGGGTGAGAATAGGGATTGTGGTGATGACAGGAGATTCATATGAAGTTGAGGTGGACATATTGAAAAAGAAGGTGTGGAATGAAGGTGGCAGGAATCAGATGATATGTGCGGTGGCGGTGAGGGATAACCTGGCTGATACCATATAAGATTATCAACCAAGAACTTGTGTATTCATTGATTACAAGGGATTAAATACATGCAATACAGATCCTATAATTTTAGATCTATAACAATATAGAACTTATCTAATATATTTAAATTACAAACATAAATACAAAATAAATGGAGGGAATAGTTGGATCCAAAGTTAATCTTTTGATGTGTTAATACAATATACTTAAAACATGCAAATTACCAACAAGCACACATGACCTCTACCTGGTTTTGTTCCAAAACTTTGAATGACTCCTCGTGACACCATGATCGACTACGCTCCCATGGTTTGTCCGGTGATTCTTGGCGTACTAAATGTCTTCCCATCTCTTGAATCAATGAATGCATCTCTACTTTGTTATTCCATCCGATACTAAGAAGGCATCTTTCAATGAGATTGGTGATCCCATATCTTGCATTAAGATCAAATGAATTTAATATTGTTTCAGTCACATCTCTATCTATCCCCACAAAAAAACACGCAATATGCTTAAACAACTCCTTATCGTTTTTAGATAGTAAAGCATCAAAGCTCATCTTCAATGCCTTGTTTATACGTGAATCAGGTTCTTTCTTTAGAACCTTTATGCACTCTTCCCAATACCCTACATCTCGCTTCTGAAGAGACCTGCCCAAAACTTCAAGAGCCAATGGATGTCCTTGACAATACTTCACAAGCTTTTCAGAAACCTCTATATAACCTTTTTTGGGCTTATTGCTCTTGAATGCATGAATGCATAAAAGCTTTAATGATTCATATCTGTATAAGCCATTGAGTGAGAGCTTCTTATGATTGGGTTGAACAGGCAGGTCAAATAATGCACACCTATCTGTTAAAGATGCATCTTTGGTTGTAATTATGATTTTGCTTCCTTGGTGAAAAGCTTCGTTTCCTAGTAACGCATCCAGCTGGTCCAGACAACCAACGTCATCAAGTACTAGTAGTATCTTCTTACGAACAAGTGCATTGTTAATCTTAGAGGCATAAACAGAAACATTATGAATTTTTGAAATATCTCCAAGCAATTGCTTTTGTAAATCAAGCATCCCGTTTGAGTTTTCCTTACATTTTGCATCGATGCCTTCAATAAAGCTACTTTTGTTGAATTTATTGGAGTGCAACTGGAAAACATATTTAGCTAAAGTTGTCTTCCCAATTCCACCCATTCCTACAACTGTCAGAATGTCAGCTGCAATATTACAAGATTCATCTGTCAACCATGAACGTATAAATTCAATTTCATAGTTCATCCCGATCAGACATGGCAGTTTGTTACTTAAGGGTACATGTAATCTACGGTGGATGTCAGCAACAACTTCTTTAATAAACCATGACTCTTTCCTGATTCAAACCAAATGCTAATTTTTATAATTATGTATTTGTGATTATGTTAAATAAAGCAAAATGGGGGATTTACCTATCTTTAACATCTTTTCCTTTTAGATCAGCAATTTCTGTGAGACCCATCTTCCATGACTCCATTTTTTGAGCAAATTGACTTCTTTTTTCTTCATCTGTTTCTGCATCCATCTTCTGTTTATGTTCCGCCATTGCTTCCCCGAAGCTGTTCTGTTGCTTCCTGACATGGGTGGGATCGACATGATAGAAGATGGGGATGACATATTGTTTACATATCCTCTTTTGGTGAAGGATCAGTACCAATTCATCTAGGCACCATGTTGAAGAGGCATAATTCTTGGACAGGATGATAATAGAAGCCCTAGATGATCTAATCGCACTCTCCAGTTCTGGTTTCAGTGGCTCTCCGGTTTCAATTTCTTCATCATCCAGAAAGGTTTTGATACCGGCATCCAGAAGTGCGTTGTAAAGGTGATCTGTGAAACCATTACGAGTGTCTGCACCTCTAAAACTTAAAAACACATCATAATCATATGTACGATTTTGATCATGAGTTGAAGAAGAAGAAGAAGATGGTAAAAGCTCAGTGAGAATAACCATTGATGGTGAAGAATTATTGAAAGATAATTTGAGTGTAGAGATGAAGAAGATGAGGATCGGGTAATTTAATTTGCGTAATGTAAAACGACGACTTTTGGTCAACAACGACCCTTGATGCGGGACCCAATGGTTATGATTAAAGCAAAACAAAATGCTAAATTTTTTTGAGAATTATTAAGTAACACGTAAAATTAAATGAATAAATTCAGCATAAAAATGTACATGCATTACTATATATATAAATAAAATAAATGAAAATGAATAGTATGTATATTATTATTATATATTAGGTTTATTTTCTCCGCGTGTTTCAGGGGTTATCACAGTACAATCTCGAGAACGGTATTATATATCATTTGTAAAAGCATAAGTCGGATATCAAAATCAAATTTCTCATCATGAATTCTGTACAAATTTTCATAAAAACAAAAAATCATACAAAATCCTCAAAATTACTCACAAAATCCGTCTCACCGGCAACCAATCGTTTGAATTAAAGAAAACTTAAATATCTATGCAAATCTCTCAACATAGAAAAATTACTCGCAAAATTTGTCTCACCGGCAGCCATTCGTTTGAACTAAAAAAATCCAAATCTTCAAATCTCTCAAATTTAATAAAAACTCAAATATTTAAGCAAATTTCTAAAATTTAATAACCTTATATATGTTTATATCTTTTTAAAGCTAAAAAACTTTTGATGGTCGAAGTCCAAATTTTCAAAACGTCACTACATGGATCACACATATAAATAATATATAATAATAATAATAATAATAATAATAATAATAATAATAATAATAATAATAATAATAATAATAATAATCATCATCATCATCATCATCATCAATGGGGCCAATAACTATAAAATAATATTATATATAATATTCCTTTACATCACTTTTAATTATTATAGGGGTGTAATCGAGCCGCGCCGAGCCAGCTCGATAATTTTTTCGAGCCAAAAATTCGAGCTCGAGCTCGTATAGAAAATCAAGCCTCAAGCCGAGCCACGAGCCAGCTCGTTTTTTTACCTCCTCCACTTTATATACATACATTCATATAAAATATATATAAAATCAAATATATATAACCTGGGGAAGGTTCCGTTTTTAACCTATTGTAATTGTGGTAACCCAAATAACCTTGCAAAAAATGACCGAATTTTTGATTTTTTTTCATGGTCTTTATTATACATATTTATGGGGGATTTCTTTTTTGTGTTTTGGCTAATTCTCAAGGCAAATCAAATTTGCATCGATGTAAATTCGATTTGCATTTCGCAACATTTTAAAAGTGCAAAACTTTTACACCGATGTAAATTCAATTTGCATTGCGAATTAGTCAAAACACAAAAAAGAAACCCCCCTAAATATGTATAATAAAGAACATGAAAAAAAATCAAAAATTTGGGTATTTTTTGCAGGGTTAATTGGGTTACCACAATTAAGCGGAGTTCTTATTTGAACCAAATCCTATATTATCTAATATATATATATATATATATAATCTAATAAATAAATATATATATATATATATATATGTTATGTATAATATATATGTATGTATATATATTTATATACATATATTTATATCCGAGCCACGAGTCGAGCCACGAGCCGAGCTCGAGCCATGAGCCGAGCTCGAGCCTAGCCAACCCTAGCTCGGGCTCAGCTCGTCTTTATCGAGCTCTTTTCTAGCAGAGCCTTTTTCAAGTCGAGCCGCAAGCTTTTTGAATAGCCATATATATATAGTAATTTGTGGGCCTAATTTATTATATATATTCAAAATCATATTTATATTATATTATAGATATTATTATATTATTACATTATTGTATTATTTAGGTGTCTGACTCATGCAGTGATGTTTTAAAATTTAGACTTAGATCATGAGAAATTTTTTAACTTTAAAACGTAGTAAACGGAGATAAGAAAATTAAATTGGAGAGATTTGCATAGAAATTTTGGTTTTTATATTATATTATTTAGGTGTTTGACCCATGCAGTGACATTTTGAAAATTTAGACTTAGACAATCATAACTTATTTTAACTTTGAAAAGTAGTAATAGAGATAAGGGTATTAAATTGGAGATTTGCTTAGAAATTTGGGTTTTTATTAAATTTGAGAGATTTGTTTAGAGATTTGAGTTTTCTTTTAATCCAAACAATTGGTGAGACAAATTTTGTGAATAATTTTTTTGTTATTTTTATAACATATTTGTGAGAATTTTGTATGATTTTATGTTTTTATGAGAAATTTATATAGATTTCGTGATTAGAGATTTGATTTTGCGATGTAACTTATAGTTTCAGGAGAGTGTCCTGTGATAGCCCGCCACAACGCGCGGGTGAATAAACCTAGTTTAAATTAAACAAAACTAGCGGCTTGTAGCCTAATGGTTTACCCTGTTACTTAATCATAGAAGGTCTTGTGTTTAAATTCGTGTTAAGACATATTTGATGACTCAAGGCAAGTAAGTTTACTGAGTGGTGGGCTTGAGCATATGACTCAAAGCGTTAAATTTGGGGGAACGGTTGGAATTTTATCTTGGATGTTGTTGTACCAAGCAGTTCAAAAAATCATATAATAAATATTAACTTATTATAAAATTCATAAGAATTAGTGTATTATTAATATGTTTCTTATAAATAGTCAAAATGGAATTAAGAAATATAAACAAAAAACGGTTTATAAAATTATTTTACGAGTTTTGTCAATATGCATTCTTATACAAAAATATGTCACAAGCTATATAAAAATTTTCATGACTTAAAAAAAATAAAATATAATAATTGTTTTTAATTAAATTTATTTTAAATATCGAAAAATATATTCTTTTTAATAAGATTATTAACAAGAGAAAAAAGTGAGAAAATGAGAAGATATTAGTTAATGCCACGTGTTACCTCAATTAATGTGATAGAGATGTCCTCAAGTGTTAAGATTAAAATATCATAATTGACTGATATAGGAGCCGTTTGTTGGGTCTGAATCATTAAGTGTTGAATGGTTAAGATGTCTGAATGATTAAGAGGGTCTGAATAGTTAAGTGTTGAACCAGTTAAGTGTGTTTGGTTCATATGTCTGAATAAAACTAAAAAAAATCTCAAAACCCTCATTTCTCAAAACCATCGTCTTCTCGTCCCTTCGCCGGCCATTGAGCAACCGTCCCTTCGTCTTCAATCGTCATCGTCGAGCCATTGAGCAACCGTCGCTTCGCCAGCCCCGTCGCCACCGCCGTCATCGACTTTTGCAACCCCCATTGTTGATTGTTCGACCTCCTGAACGGTCATCTGCCTTCATCTTCGAATCGTCTGAACCGTCGTCTTGGTCGATCATTTGTCTTCGTCGTCTGCCTTTGTCGATAGTTCAGAGGTTGACGATCGGGAGCAGCGGCGGTGAGTGCAACGGAGGTTGACGATCGGCAGCAGCGACGAAGGGTTATGATCGGGAGACAAGGTGGAGTGCGACGGAGGTTGACGATCGGGAGCAGCGGTGGGGTGGAGGTCGAAGATTTGAGATGAGGTGGAGTGCGATTGAGGGTTACGATCGGGAGACGAGCCCTTTTTTCCATTGAGACCCATCCCAAGTCTAAACCATTCAGACCTGCCTTCCGTTCAGACCTCCATTTAATGTCGAAACAAACGGTCTGAATCTAAACCATTTAGATTTTGACCCATTCAAATCCAAACAAAAGGCGCGCTCCTTAGTGGTTAGATTATAATAGCTTAGATGTAGATAAAAGTTAAGTGAGAACCTAAAATTGTGTCTTATCTATGATACTGACAACAATCATGATCATGTGTTTATTTATTACGAAAAGAAGATAAGGATCACGATAAAAGTACATTAAGAACAACCAAGATATGAATTATTGGAACTTGGAAGCATGAGTTATTTGAGTGAGAAGACGAGGAGGAAGGGGCAGTTAGTGGTCTTCATGGTTCTATTCAAACCACGAAACCGTAGTGAAGTGTTCGATTTACGGTGATACATACATGCATGCATACACACATTATAGATAGAAAGATAGATAGATAGATAGATAGATAGATAGATAGATAAGTTAGAAGAATTAAGCGTCATTTACCAAGAAAAATATATTTTGGCTCACAATGTAAGTAGTTCATCTCAAATCTTAAAACGGTTTCGTTTTTATTTTTAATGAGTCAAAAAGCCCAAACCGTAAACCAAACCGGAACCAAACCGTTGATAACGGTTTGGTTTGGGTTGATTTTTATTTTAACGGTTTGGTTTTAGTTTTCATTATAAAAAAACCGTTATTAAAGGTTTGGTTTATAATTTTACTCAAAAACTGTAAAAACCAGACCGTAAGCATCCCAATAGTAAATATTTAAAGCATTGATAGCAATTAAGTCCAAGTCAACAACTGCATTTAAGCATAACCTCTTTGTGATTTGTATGACTGTAATTTGTTATCAACTAATTTTGATATGACTCATCTGCCATGAAATTCCAGAATACATTTCCATAAACATATTTTTTATATAAATCTTTTAAGTGTGTAAATTTTGGTTGTATTGATATTTTTTTTATTAAGGTTACAATGGGAGTTACATAAAGCTACTAGCATAATACTACCTCTAAATATTGGTAATTACAACTTGATCTAATAATCCATCGCAAACTAACGGTGAGAAACGACCTGTAGCTACAAAAGTAAGAACATGAATCTTTGAGTCGTTAGTGGCTCTGTCAATATGCATGCAATCCGATCACCTATTGAGATAAACTGTACATGAAGTTTTCCTTGTGCAACTTTTTCACAAACAAATTGAAAACCATTTCTAACATGCTTTGTTCAAGCATGAAAGACTAGAAGGTATATTAACCAAGTTGTCACACCATAAAGTGGAAGTAGATTTTGTTTGTACCCCAAGTTCTCTAGGAATAGCTTCTAGCCACGTTAACTCTGCAACCGTGTTAGTCAAAGCTTTTATTTTGACTCAATAGAAGGTATATTAACCAAGTTGTCACACCATAAAGTGGAAGTAGATTTTGTTTGTACCCCAAGTTCTCGAGGAATAGCTTCTAGCCACGTTAACTCTGCAACCGTGTTAGTCAAAGCTTTTATTTTGACTCAATAGATAATCAAGAAATGGTCTCTTGTTTCGTGTGGTTCAGGAGATAAGGTTGGTGCTAGAGGTGCATAAACCGATTAACTAGTTGGTTTTGAAATAATCGTACTGATTAACCTAAGATGTTTTCAAAACCATTTTGACCATAACCGGTTTGGTTAATAACTGGTTTTTCAAGCTCAAAAACCAAAACTGATCTAATAACCAAAACCGGTTAACAGATCCGGTTAACCACTAAGTAACTGATTTTTTTTTACTTAGGTGGACATGTTAAACGTTTGAAAAACCGGTTAATAACATGTTTGGTTTCTTGAACTTCAAACCAGTCCTAAACATCCAAATTTTCCCAAAACATAAAACTGATTCAAAAAACCGGTTAGGAACCGGTACGCGTTCAATTAATCATTTTTTTGTGTCTAATTGGAGCCCAAATAGATAGCAAATCCCCCGTGGACTAAAACCCATATGGGCACCTCCTAGTCGTCATCCGAAAAAGCGTTAAGAGATGAGAGTCCTTTCCGATAAATATCAGTGAAGGCCTGAACGGCAAAGTTGGAATTGTGACAAATGAGTAGACGTTGTTCAATAATACATGTTGGTACCAAGACCGAAGTATGCAATTCAGGGGTATGCATGGTGCGGTTCGATATGATTATGACCATTTCCATAACCAAAACCACTACTTCGGTTAATTATAAATCCATATACATAACCATAACCAATTGATCGATTAACCTTTAATAGTGGAATCATCGGTTATGCTTCAATTTCGGTTAAGTTTAGTTAATAATGAAATTGTTGAAAAACTAAGAAGGACTTGTAAATAAGCTTGTGAATTAAATATATATTGATGATAAAAATCAAAATGAAGCTCATATGACTTTGGACTGACTGAGAATGCATGAACAAAAAGTAAAAAAAAAACATGTTAACACTAACTCATCTAATAATATATTTAGTCTTACATGTAACCCGTAATATTTTCTTCCAATAAAAAGTTATAACCCCCTTTTATAATTGACTTGCATCATAACTTCTTGATTGTAGACGAGTAATTATTTGTAGGCTATGCACATATTGTCATACTTTGTTGAATGCAAAGGCAATATCTGACGTAAAGAGAGTAACATACTGAATGACACCAACAAGCTTTCAATACTTTACACGTTCAGAGATTAGAGACGTCCCCAAGAGATCATGTTAGAGATGTTCATCGAAGCGGAGAATAGTTTGGCTTTCGAAAGACCAGCTTGTTTAGATAGCAGGACAATTTGACCTTGATGTATAATTTCAATGCCAGTCAAGGTCACCAACTAGGGATGGCAAAAAAACCCGCGTCCAGTGGGTTTACCCGAAGCCCGCTACATATGGGACGGGTATTCCCGAACCCAATAGGTATTGGGCAGTGTATGGGATTAATTTTTAAAATTTTCATGGGTATGAGACGGCTTGGAATGTGTTCATATACCCGTTTACCCGGCCCGATTACCCGATTATATATACACCCGTGTACCTGATTATAAATACCCATTTATATACATTTGAGATTCATAGAATTTGTTTCTTTTTGTTTATTGAATTTGTTTCTCTTTTTATATTTGTTTTTTGTGACAACTACAATGGTTTTTCTTAACCAGTTTGTTGATAATTGATATTATTTGGTTTATCTTGAACGATCCTAATCAACTTATGACATTTTAAAATTTCATGTTATTTGATATATTAACAGTTTGTTTTAGCATATTTAACATATAGTTTTAGTTTATAGAAAAGAATATTATTAGTTACCTCATACCTGACGTGTTTTAAGTCAGTTATTATCAACGAGTATATTTAGCTAACTAACGGGTATACCCGAAACCCGCTGGCATACCCGATACCCGATGGGTAGATATCTGAGGGGTTTTGGGACAGGTATGAGACAAGTTTTTATAATTGGGTGTGGGACTGGGATTGCTCAAAACTGTCCCATTGCCATCCTGGCCTATCACCAACCCGTTACCAAACTAGCCTATTTTGAAAACTCTAGTCACTTGAATTGGAGGGATAGATAATAAAACTTAGCATGTGAATATCGCATGAGCCTTTCCAAGAGGGTTTGATTTGAACATCTCAAGGCACGATCATGCACGGTTTTTGTTCTTTTTTGCAAGAACGTGCTATCTATACATTTCTTTCATGTGATGTGAACTCAAATAGTTTATATATAAGTACACGATTTCCCTCCAAGTAAGGCTTGACATGTTAAACTGTACTCGTACATTTATTCGTGTCAAAAACATCAACCCTAATGACTTTGGCACATTTATAATCATGTAACTAGAACACGACTTGCCAACCCAATTATCTGAACATGCCCAATGGGTTGACATGTAGTTATCAAGTTGTAAATGTGTTTGCTGGGTTGGTAGGTAGTAATACTAGAGTCATAAAGGTGGAATTGTTCAACACGAAAATGACCCATAATTATGTGTTTCAAAAGCATTAACTTTAACAACCTGGAGAAACTTAAATCATGTAACACAGACGAGAGCCATTAACCCATTTATTTGAACATGCCCAACGGGTTGACAAGCTGTAAACGTGTTAATCGGGTTGGTTGGTTTTAACAAATTGGTTAAATGAGTCATAAACAGGTTGGCAGTGTTGGGTTTTGAAGGCTTTGGACCTTGTTCATGGCTAGAACATGAGCAAGGGCTGCTAAATTAGAAGTAGCCGGCCCTGGGCTGTTTTGTTTTTATTGATGCCTAATTATTTAGTTTCCTATTTTATTAATCCTACTCTTGGTATTATATATACCCCTTAGATGTAATTGTATTTTTTGTAGCACCTAATAAAGATAAACTCTAGTTGGAAAGTGGGTGTATGTTACCTTATCCAAAGGACTCTAAACCTCGTGTCTATTTTCTTGTTCTGTTTAATTGTGTTTGTATGCTTGATTGCTTCCCTTGAACCAACTTTAATAAGATACCTAACAAGTGGTATAAACACACGGTAAATGCAATGGTTCAATCGTAGGAGCGAAAGAAGGGGCTATTTTTTTTCGATTAGGGTTGGATAAACTCTTGTCGTCGCAAAAGGGGGAGACAGAAAAGGCTGATGTTTATGTCAGTTTTGGACTGGTTCAGGCTGGTGTTTGGACTGTTTGCTGTTGATTTGAACGGATTGATGTTGTTAGGTTTCGGTTAAATCACAAAGTGGCTGTTAACGAACTGATTGCTGCTATTTGAATCTGGTTGCTCTTCAGTTGGGTTGTTTTGAGTGTTTTCTGCAATTAGAGTTTCAGTTTTTTGAACCCATAAAAATTGCTGGTTACATTCGGGCTGCAAGAAAAAATTACCGGTTCTGGTATTTATTTTTAGGTTTGGGTTTTATTGGAGGTTTCTTGGTTTGTCTAATTCTAATTTCTTGGCTTCTTGATCAACTTCATCTTTGATCGTTTATTACAAATCGAATACTAGGTTTCATACTTTCATTTGTTTGCTTGTTTGCAACGGCTGAAGACAAGAGGGTACAAATTGCAAAGTTTAATGGGACCGATGTGTAAAATAATAAAGGTTGGTGCTCTCCAAAACTTTCTAAGTCTTTGTGTAAATACAGACAAACAACCTTCGGAAGGAAGAAATTAACCTTCAGAAGAAACATTGCTTCCGAAGGTTAACTCCTTCCTACCGAAGGCTTACACAAGAAAAGCTTCCGAATATCTCCTCAGCATCTTCTTGTACAAAGACTTCTGAGACTTACTCTGACAAAGACTTCTGCTGATTGCACTTTATGGTACAAAAGTCAATGGCATCGAACAAGCTTGTCTAATCAACTCAGAGAGATATACCTTGAGTCAAACACAACACCTTACCTCTCCTCGGCAGCATTAAATGCAAAAGATTGCCTGAAGCCTTAAAGATCAAAAACATTAAATGCATTTTGTAATTATTAGACTGTCTTTTGTTAAAGTAATGTCTATAAATATAATCATTGTAATTAAGTGTCAAATCCTGTTATGTCATGTTAGATACTAGAATAAGTTTTCCTTTGTCTAGTATAACCAGCATGTATTCTTACGAGAATACGGTTGTAGCCTTGGCTATATAAACTCTCATTGTATCTTGTATAGAGTGTGCTTGTAAGCTGTATGCTCTTATTTACTTTGAGAGAAATATACCTTTGTGCTTGAAATTTACTCTTGTATTATTACTTATGTTCAAAGATTATTTTGTTTGCCTTGAGTGTTTGAGGGATCCTTCTAACAGAAATTCCGCATCTGTTAGATTGATAGAAAGAAATACTTGTGAAGTGTTGTTTGAAGCTAACAACCCGATCCAACAAGTGGTATTAGAGCTTTGGCTCTTGAACTTAAGTGATTAATCATCCTTAACTTACCAGTTTTATTTCTTCTAAAATCTCATTATTTCAAAACTCATATTCTCTGTGTTTGTTCAAACGGCTACTCTAAACAAACATGACAGAGAATGGTACTCTCAACAAGCCACCCATGTTTACTCCTGATGACTATGACACATGGAAGGTCAGGATGGAGGGTTTCATCAGGAATCAAGACTTCAAACTTTGGAAGTCAGTTCTTGAAGGGCCTTTCATCCCAACTGTTACTAATGCAGTCACCGGTGGAGCACCTGTGCCAAAAGACCCAGCTCTTTATTCTGATGAAGATTACAAAAGAATGGAGGTCGACTCAAAGGCGTTATGGCTCATTCATATGGCAATTCCTAACTCAATCATACGTGCATTCAAGAAATGCAAATCTACTAAGGAGCTGTGGAACTCTCTGCAGCAGATGTATGAAGGATCTGAAGACGTCAAAGAAAACAAAAAGGACATGCTGAAACAGAAGTTTGAGAACTTCTGTCAAGAAAACAATGAGAAAATAACTTCTCAATATCTAAGGTATGTCCAATTGGTTGACGAGTTAATCGCTGCAGGTGTAAAAATGGATAACCAAAATGTGTTTAGAAAGTTCCTCAGATCACTTCCACAAGCATGGAACATTTACTCTGTTGCCATTAGAAGGACAGAGAATCTAAGAACCTTGAAGCTGGGGGAACTATTTGGTATACTCAGTGCATACCAAATGGAAATTGACGCTCAGGAACCTAAACCTGCATCTGTACCTTCTGGTTCAGCGGCACTTTATGCACCCATCCACAATCCACCCTACCACAATTACCAACCCATTTACCACTCAACTTCCACTCCTACTGTTACCTTTCCTGAAACCCCCACCCCTTCAACTTCACACACAAACCCGTTCTCAAATTCAACACCACTACTGACTTCAGGCCAAGGAGCATTTATGGCTAAAGAAACCAACTACTTCCATCTATGCCAGGAAGATTTAGATGGAATTCCAGCCGATGATCTTGAGGAGATGGACATAAATTATCAAATGGCCATGATCTCCTATAGGGCAAAGAAGTTCTACCAACGAACTGGTAGACAGTTCAAGAAGCACAATATGAAGACCGGATTCGGCTTAGACAAGTCCAAGCTAAAATGCTTCAACTGTCAACAACTGGGGCACTTTGCCAGATAGTGTAAGGCTCCAAACTCTTAGCCCTTAACTTCTGGACAACCACACCAAAGACCATCAAGCTCCTCAAATAGTGCCAATGTTGCAGAACAACATGACTTCTCAGACTGGAGTTTCCAAGCTGATGATGTATCTTTCTCCAACAGTGCTTTAATGGCAAATGACTCAACCTCTTCATATAAGGTAACTGATGATATGTGCACACTTGAATGTTTTGAAAAGTTAAATGTTTATAAAAGGGTAAATTCTCAACTCTGTAATGCGCTCGAGTCTTTACAAGTTGTCAAGGCAAATTTCTTTGAATCTGAAAGAAATTATAAAGAAAAGATTGAGGAAATGGAAAAGACTATTTCTAGTTTAAAACATGAAGACACTAACAAACAATGTCAAATCAACAATCTTTTGGAAAGGTTAACCACTGCCAAGACAGAACTTGTATTGGCTGAGTCTTACAGAGACAAAACTTTAAGCCATGGTGAAAAGTATGAAAATCTTTTTAAAATGAGTGAAACATCTGAACTAGTAAAGAAAAGAGGGGATGGGTTGGGTTATAACAATGTGGATCCTCCATCTGCCTATACTCCTATGGTGGAGATTAGGTGTAAACCAGAAATTAACCTTGTGTATGATGATGTGTTGGACATACATAAAGTGGCTCAAAATGATGATCTCTCTGATCTAAATCCCATTTCATCAACATGTTCATCTGAGGATAACACTCCTATTGATTTGGAAAAGGAAAAACCAGTTTTGAAAATTAAGAAAAGAAATAAGAAAATTAAGAAACCTTCATTAGTTTTTGTCAAAGCTAAATACACACAAATAGGAAGTACCTCCTCAGATGAATATGTTACTTGTCCATCTGACAAGTCAAAAAGGGTTAGATCAAAGGATAAACAAGCCAGTGTTTCAGAACTCAGGTACATCACCCAATCAACAAGTCGGTTGAAAATTTTAAACAATCAAGTTCAACAAACAAAAACTCATCAAATTTCCAAGGTGTGAAACCTCTCAATGATCAGACTATGTGTTTGATGTATGGTGAGACAAACCATTTTGCTGCTGACTGCTTCTATAATCCAAGTAGCATAATTCATTTAGAAATACAAGGAAGAGGAAGAAAGAAAAGTTGGAATAAGTCATATGTTTCATCGGGAGAAGAAGAAAGAAAATCATTCAAGAAATCATCAGAAACAAGTACTTCTAATAATCAGAAGAAGCAAGGCAAGAAGTCTTCAGAAGGAAAGAAAGCATAGGAAGCACATGCAAAGAGTGCTTCCGACAAACTCAAGAAACCTCAGTCCTTTGGAAGAAGAAAAAGAACATTAGAAGAAAAGCCTCAATTGTCAACAAAAACCAAGCCATCGGAAGGAAAGGCAAAAGGTGCTTCTGATGGCTGTCAAAAGAAGCAAGCTCTTCTGACCACTTCCAAAGTCAAGCAAATATGGAAGAAGAAGGAAACAACTGAACCAAATGTTCAGCCACCTATTCCATCAGAAGCAAGCTCATCATCTGTCCCACCTAGGATGATGTCAAAGAAATTTGTTTATAATGATGCTAATGGAAAACCCAAGACCACATGGACTTGGGTTCCTATTAGGAACTAAGTCACTTCTATTCATGTGCAGGGACAACATGAATCAAAGAGCAACTTGTGGATAGTTGACAGCGGCTGTTCCAGGCACATGACAGGCAACAAGACCCATCTGCACAAGTATGAACCATTTTTTGGAGGGTCTGTTGCATTTGGAAGTGATTTAGTAGGAGGTTACATCATAGGTAGGGGCACAATCACTAACGGCAAGGTAAGCTTTGAGAATGTCCATTTTGTAAAAGAATTAAACTACAATTTACTGAGTGTATCACAGGTGTGTGATCAAAAGCAGAACATGTTGTTTACTGAGCATGAATGCATTGTCTTGAAGCCAGGATTTGTAGTCCCAAATGATCAAATTCTGCTCAGGGCTCCAAGAAGAAACAACATGTATATGCTAGATATGAGCACAGCTACACCACTTAGGTGCTGGTTGTTTTTTGGCAAAAGGTCTGCAGGACCTCTTATGTCTGCGCGAGGCAGACGCGGGCAGAGCTTTGAGAGATACAGATTGTTTGTTTTCCAGCAGACGTTTCACTAAAAAAGGTCTGCAGGACCTCTTCCTCGCGCAGACCTGGACCAAGCTCTTTTGAGCTCTTTCATCCTCTTCTTCACTGTTCTTCAAGCCGTCTGCCACCACCGCCGCATGCCCCACCGCCGTTGCCCTCCACAGCCGCATGCCCCACCGCCGTTTCCGACCACAGCCGCGCCTCTCACCGCCGTCGCCCACACCGCCGTTTCCCTCCACAGTCGCGATTTGGGAACGAACGCGATCGTCGATTTGGGAACGAACGAACGCGATTCGTCGATTTGGGAACGAACGGCGTTGGGATTCGTCGATCATCGGGAACGAACGCGATCGTCGTCGGCGTTGGTCGGCGTTGAGCACGTCATCGTCATCGTCGTCGGCGATTTGCACGTCGTCGGCAATTTGCACGTCGTCGTCGTGACGCCTCCTCCGGTCGTCGAGGGTTCGCCTCTCCGGTCGTGACGCGTCCTCCTGTCGTCCGGTCGTGGGGAAGAGGATGACGGTGGGGAAGAGGGGAAGAGGATGACGGTCATGGGGACTAGGGAGAGGAAAAGAGGTTTTGAAAACCTTTTTAAAAAACAAACCCACTTCTTGCAGATGTTTGGTCCACCTCTTCTTCTACAGATGTTTGCAGATGTGGTCCGCAGACTGCAGACATTTTACCTCTTAAAAAACAAACAGCACCTTAGTAATATAAGTTGCTTTGTCTCAAAAGCTTCACTTGATGAATCATCTCTTTGGCATAGGAGACTCTGCCATGTAAACCTGAAAAACATGAATAAACTGGTTAAAAATAATTTGGTCACAGGTTTACCCACTAAGGAATTCATTTGTGTTGATAAGTGTGTTGCTTGCCTAAAGGGGAAGCAACACAAATCATCTCATCATGCCAAAGAGATTAATTCTATCACAACAGTCCTGCATTTGCTTCACATGGATTGGCCCCACAAGTGTTAAAAGTCTAGGTAGGAAGTCATATTGTTTGGTGGTCACTGATGATTTCTCTCGGTACACCTGGGTATTCTTCTTGAACACCAAGGATGAAACTGTTGAGACTTTAAAATCATTTATTCTTAGAGTTGAAAATGAAAGTGACCATCATGTCAAAATCATCAGATAAGATCTGGGGAATAGAATTCAAAAACCATATTTTAAATTCTTTTTGTGAATCTAAAGGTATAACTAAACAAATTAGTGCTCCTAGGACTCCACAACAAAATGATGTTGCTGAGAGAAGAAATAGGACACTAATTGAGGCTGTAAGGACCATGTTGTCTGATACCAAACTACCAATAACTTTTTGGGCAGAAGCAGTCAACGCTTCCTGTTATGTTCAAAACAGAATATTGGTGGTTAAGTCACATGGTATGACTCCTTATGAAATTTGTCATAAAAGAAAGCCATTTATTGGATTTCTTAAACCATTTGGATGTCAATGCACCATCTTGAATACCAAAGAAAATCTAGCCAAGTTTGCTGAGAAATCAGCTGAGGGCTACTTTGTTGGGTACTCTTCTTACGCAAAAGCATATATAGTATACATCAAAGCTTCCAGAATTATTGAAGAATCTGCAAATGTTCAGTTCAATGAACATAATGTCAATAAACCTGGAATAGGCCCTGATTGGCTATTTGATCTTGATAAATTCACATCCGCATTTAATCTTGTGAAAGAGTATTTCCAGATCATCAGACATCTACCTTGGACGCCTCCAAGCATATAAGAGAAGAAGACTTTCATGTTGAACTGCCAACAGCTTCAAGAAAAATCTTGGCAGAATCTACTTCAACACATGATGTTGTTTCACAGTCTGAGACAATCAACACTTCTGAGGCTGCTCCTTTAAGTGACTCTACATCAGTTCCAGTGAGTCAAGAAGAAGGTGGAAGTCCTTCAGCTGAAACAAACACTCTGGAAACTCTTCTTTCCAGAAAAAATCATCCCACCACAGTCCAATCTCAGAGACCTCAAGATCTGCCAGAAATCCAGCCGGAGGTGGTACTTCCGAACCTTAAGTCAAGCAATCTGGATTTGACTTCTCAGCTGGATGTGATTCCAAGAACTCGCATCCATAACACCCATCGAGTTGAGAACATTATCAGTAATGTTGAAGAAGGAATAAGAACAAGAGGCTTTACGCATGAAGCAAACATCTGTTTGTTTCCTTGCTTTCTATCCCAAATAGAACCAAAGAAAGTTGCTGAAGCACTGAAAGGTAGAAGCTGTGTGGAAGCCAAGCAGGAAGAACTTCTTCAGTTTGAAAGACAGGGAGTTTGGAAAGTTTGCCCTTTACCTAAGGGTAAGTATGCCATTGGAACAAAATGGGTGTTCAGAAACAACAAGGGTGACAAAGGTGTTGTCATCAAGAATAAGGCAATGTTGGTTGGTCAAGGGTACACCCAGGAGGAAGGCATAGACTATGATGAAGTTTTTGCTCAAGTTGCAAGGATTGAAGAAATTAGAATAATTTTTGCCTTTGCAGCTACCAAGAACTTCAAGGTTTTTCAAATGGATGTGAAAAGTGCCTTTCTATATGGAAGGATTGATGAGGAAGTGTATGTGTGTCAGCCACCTGGATTTGAAGATCCAAAGTTTCCTGATTATGTCTGTAAGCTTGATAAAGCTCTATATGGACTGCATCAAGCTCCCAGAAAATGGTATGAAACTTTATCTTCTTTCCTGTTGACCAACAACTTCAAGAGAGAAACAATCGATAAGACTCTCTTCTTCAAGAAGTCTAACCAGCATATCATGCTAGTTCAAATCTATGTTGATGATATTATTTTTGGTTCTACTAATGAGTCTCTCTGCAAGGATTTTGAATCTCTGATGAAGTCCAAGTTTGAAATAAGTTCAATGGGAGAACTCACTTTCTTTCTCGGACTACAGGTGAAACAAACTCCTACAGGGATTTTTATTAATCAATCAAAATATGTCAAAGATATTCTTGAAAGATTCAAGTTAACTGATTGTAAAGCTTTGGGTACTCCAATGTCCAAGAAAACATCCTTGAGCCCTGACCTTGAGGGGGAGGATGTTGACCAACATCAATACAAAGCAATGATAGGCTCTTTGATGTATCTCACAGGCAGGCCTGATATCATGTTTGCAACTTGTTTGTGTGCAAGATTTCAGGAAAATCCCAAGAGTTCACATATGTTGCTGTGAAAAGAATCTTCAGATACCTCAAAGGAGCACCTGGTCTAGGATTATGGTATCCTAGAAATGAGGACTTTCAGTTCATGGCTTACACTGACAGTGATTATGGAGGATGCAACATTAGCAAGAAATCCACATCAAGAGGATGTCAATTTCTTGGATACAGAATTGTATCATGGCAATGCAAGAACCAATCTTGTGTGTCTACATCTACTGCAGAGGCAGAATACATTGCTGCTTCTAGCTGCTGTGCACAAGTCATTTGGATTCAGAATCAAATGAAGGATTATGGAGTAGAGCTGTTCAACACTCCTATAGAAATTGACAACTCAAGTGCAATCTCCATCACAAATAATCCTGTCAAGCATTCCAAGACCAAGCACATTGATATCAGATATCACTTCATCAGAGATTGTGCTAGAAAAAAATTGATTCATCTAGTCAAAGTTGATACAGAACACAATATGCTGATCTCTTCACCAAGGCATTTGTTGAAGGAAGATTCAGGTACTTAATAACAGCCATTGGTATGATTAATTTTGAATAAATGAATTGATTACAAGGAATGAACACTTCTTTGGAAGATAAACTTAAGTTCTGTTCTGATAAGTATTTATTTCTCAGAAGAGGGTTTAAGTCTTCGGAAGTATTCTTTATTCCTTGAGTCGGAAGCATTTACACTTCAGAGGATAAATTCCCTTATGAAGTATTTCTCTTCCGATACATTATCTTTTTCTTCGGAAGTTTTATCTTCTGGTGTTACTCATCAGAAGCAGATGTTTTCTTATCTAAATTTTCTGAAGCAGTGCTTCCAATGTTATAATTTACATTCTGGAATTATGCATCGGAAGTAAGTGTCTTTCGAGAAACATTTGTTGGTCTCATGAACTCCTTCCGAAAGTAACATCTTCGGAAGCACTTTTTTCCTAAATGGTGAATATTCCAATACCCCACAGCTGTCTCGGAAGACCTTTTTCTGACACTCCGGATCTCAAAACTTTAATGTGTCTCCATATTAAATGCTGAAATCCTAAGGTATAAAAGGTCTCCCCTCTTTTATTTTCTCTCACTGTTCTAATTCGATTTTCACTTTCTCTCCCAAATTAAACCTAGAACTTCTACAATCGCCATGGAATCTTTCGTCTTTCGACCTGCTCACCACTTAGCAGCGGAGCTTTCAGCAGACAATGATGCTGACTTCGCACCAATCATCTCCTTTTTCACAAGGAGCAGGTACCATTTTGCTTTAAC
The DNA here is from genome assembly GCA_009363875.1 of Mikania micrantha. Lineage (NCBI taxonomy): Eukaryota > Viridiplantae > Streptophyta > Magnoliopsida > Asterales > Asteraceae > Mikania > Mikania micrantha. The sequence continues at coordinate 3,585,992 of CM018686.1, forward strand.
TGTCAAACCTGTGGTGTATGAATCTCATCACCAACAGTTTTGGCATTCTTGCTTTTTCGTTTCCTCCTCCAATGGTAGAACTCTTATCGCTACCATTGATGCTCATCCTATTTCTATCTCTGTGGAGACCATCTGTCGGCATCTTCAACTTCGTGATGCCGAAGGAAGGGTCTCATTCACAAAGGATGAGGTAGCATCGACTTTCAAGTCAATGGGGGTACGAAGGTCCTCTTCCTTCAACAACCTATTTGAAGGGTAGAGTGTCCTATAATTACAAGTACCTCATACATTTGTTTTTGCATTGTCTGTCTAATAAGACAGGTGGTTGGGATCAAGTTCTCTCTGACTTAGCATCGGCTATCCATGGCTTGATCTCAAACCAACTATTTAATTTCCCTGCTTTCATTTTCAATAACTTGGTTGACAATATTTCGTCGCCAAAGAAGTTTTGTATGTATCCCAGGTTCTTACAGCATATCTTTTACAGTGAGTTGGGATCATCCCTCTCACTAACTGGGAACATATATAACATTCCCTTGGCCACTGCCAAGGTTTTTGTTCAGCTGAAGAAGAAGAGCAATCAGTTCAGTGGAACTTTTACCCCTCTCCTTCCCTCTATGGAGATTCCTACTCCAAAAGGTGACAACACTATTGCACCCACAGATGCTGAACCCACTCCTTCCCCATCTGTTCCTCATCCCATAAAAATCACCTACACGCCGCCGAACCCCTGAACAGCTCTCTACAACTGTTCAGGTCCCTTGTTTTGAACCCGTCAAGAAAAAGGTTAAAAAAACTGCTAAGGGCACAGTTCCACCTAAGGTGCAAGCCACACCTGTTGTCTCTACACCAGTTCTTCCTCTGGAACCGGTGGCTGCCATTAACCAGCCTGAAAGCCCTCAGAGTATGTCACCATACATACCTGAGAATATCCAAAGGGACACCCCCATTATTGAGTCTGCTTCTTATGAAGCAACTCCACTAGGTTAGGGACTGTCTCCCAGGTCTCTAGGAGATTATCACCCAGAAATGCCCCCCACCTATACATATACCCAGGCTCAAAGGACCTCTACAGTTGCTTTGGATGACCCACTCTCTCCCACTACCCAAACACTAATGAGAGTGGTGGAACAGCTACAAGCAAGGTTCCCTGACCCAGAGCCTACCATATCAAAGGTTGACCCCAAGAGTGTAGAAGGGGTCAATGCATATGAGGTTGCCACTACTGCTGAACCTTCTCAAGTTCTTCAGGACAGTGACACAGGAAATAGGACCTCCTCTGTGGCAACCCAAATTGGTGAGGACTTCTTTGAGGCCCTTCTCAATGAGAGGAATCCATGGCACCAAGAAACCACATCTGGTGGTGGTGGTGGAGGTGCAGGAGCAAGGCTCAGGACTCCATCGCCCAGTGATTCCACTCAGGTGGATGAGGGCACACACATTAAGGAATTGACGGTCATCATCTCCACATTACAACTCAAGGTAGCTCACCTGGAAGCTGAGGTTACTACCTTGAGGCTGGAGGTTCAAGCCAAAGATGCTACAATCTTGGATCTCTAGCGCCGCCCCCATCATCTGCGCACCATTTCATCCTAATCCCACTAAGGTGACCTTTCTCTCCTCTGATGCTTCCAAAAAGGGGGAGAAAGCACAACCTATAAGGTCAGGATCTTCAGTAGCAGGAGAGGAGGAAACTACTCAAGAACCCACTCCATTCATGAGCTCTTTGGACAGTGAATGGGATGAGTTCTTAGGTACCTACTTTCATTACTATAGCACCTCCTCCTCCTCTTCTGATGGTGTAGGAGCTACCATAGAGATAGAGCAAGAGATCACAACAAACATCTCTATGGAGCCCAAGTCCCCCGTTAGGACTCAACACTCCCCTTCTGGGACTAAGTCTCCTTCTGAGACTGCATCCTAGGTTGCCATGGATGAACCCATCCAAGAACAACCATCCATCTCCATGGAACCTGTGTCCCCTTCTAGGACAATGGCTGATGAAGACCTCTCCTCCACTCCTGAACTCTCTGTGGATGCTACTAAGGAATCTCCCAAGTTGGTTGGTCAACTGGAGGAGGCAGTGAATGCTAAGGTTAACTCCGAAGCTGCAGCTGCTTCTGAAGGCCCAGTCATACTTAATGATTCTTCCACAGAAGAGTTATTTGCCGATGAACCAACTGGTGAGGCTACACGATCCATCTCCTCTGGGGTAAAAACAATGGACAAAGGAAAAAGAAAGCTGACCCCAGAGGAGGAAGCTGCTCAGGAGGAGAGTAAGCCAGTAAAGAAGAAAGGCCGACCAGACACTTCCCTGGATGGAGAGATAACAAAACTTTCTGGTCTCCTCTAGGAGAAAGGATATGAGATTGATGAAATCTTGCTCTGGTCGGTACCTCAAATGATGGAAGAGCTGGATCGGGTGCAGTAGCAGGAACAGGCAGCTGCTGCAGCCAAAGTCACGGTGGGTCTCACAAAGAAGCAAAAGGAGGCCGCCTACAAGGACAAAATGAAGGCCATCCTCCTACAGTATGGATTCCATCCGCGGCAGCTCGGGCCAATGAAGAACTCAACCATGGATATGCATGTAAGAGACATCAAGGCAAATATTGCCATAGGTGAGTTACTTTCTATGGAGCAGATCCAGGCTCACAAAGCAAGCCTGAACTTAGGCTTAGGGGGAGGTGTCACCATTGAGATACCTATCTCTGGTTCTGGGATTAGAGAAGGGGAAGAGAGGATGTGTGGAGCAGCTACAAAGGCCATGTTTCCCAACATGTTCCCTAACATGTTACCTGTAGAACCAAAGGAAGAACCAATCTCTCCTCCATCAAGTCCCTCCTATGATAACATGCCAATCTCCTCAATGATCAAGATCAACAAAGGTCAAAAGGCTACTCATAAACAACAAGCTAAAGATTCTGATCCCGAGGAACAACCAAGGGCAGATGAGAGGAGAGAAGTTGAGCACACTTGATAAAAGGCTACAGATCCAGAGCCAACTGCAGGAACAGATGCTGCAATGGGCTCAAATGAGGTAGCTCAAGAGGTTAGAGATCAAAGGGATCTAGCCATAGTCACAGTTAAACCAAAGATGAAACGAAGAAAGACCATGGCTAGAAGAAGAAAGAGAACTACTAGCTCCTCTGACTCTGAGTCTGATATAGAGCCTAGAAGAAATCCAGAGCCCATTTGAGCATATATTCCAATAGTGTAGTGGAGCTTCAATGCACAACGTACAAAAGGTGTTCACACTTGCAAAAAACAACAGGGGAATAATGGTGATGAATCTTCTTCAACTGATGCTCATAGCAGAACGATTTGTATATGATCTTGAGAAACTCCAATTTCATAATCCTGATAATGGATCTTGTAACATCTGTGCCGGAATCGTAACCGGAACAGTAAACTGTACAGTAACTTGTACAGTAACTCAGATACCTCTTACGGGAAACTATGTTATACTATTGATACATTTCTGATAAGCAGGAAACTATTAAACGATTGTCTGAAACTGACTGAAACCTTAGGGTTTAACAGTCAGAAACATGTCAGACAACGCAGTGTTGAAACATAAATACTTGACGTGATACTGGTTTGCATAAACGTATGTGAGGTTAAACAAAACGAAACTATAACGGTTATTGTTACGGAATGCTAAACCGACGAGTTATTCGTATAGGTGACGATCTGTACGAATGATTCTGATAGTTTAACGTTCTGAAATAATGACTTAACAGTAGGAAACAAGAATCAGAAAGCAAAACCATCGACGTGTTCGTTCGAATGACGATTCGAACGAATACGCGCGATGGCGACGCGATCTGACGAAACGAAAACGAAAATGAATAACGATACGAACGACCATAAATTTAAAGAAATATAATATTTCTTATTTTACAATTTTGAAACTCATCATAAAATAATTTAAACCAAACTATTTTATTTAAAACGCAAAGAAAATTAACGAAACGCGAAAATTATGAAACGCGTAAAAATAATTATGTTCGACAAAATAAATTATTACAAAGATAATTAAAATAATTTTTTAGAAATAAATAAACATTTAACTTGTTAAAAATAAACTATTTTTATTCTATTACGAAAAACGCGCGTAGCGTGCCGGATACGCGACGAAAATGCGAACCGAGCAACCGAAACGAACCCGGACACCACTCGGAGTATAACTACTCTAAATGACCCCATTAAATCATTTTTATCATCTTCAACCTCTCTCCTCTCTCAATTTCCGGCTACAACCATTTCCACCATTTTCACACCTTCAAACTAGCATAACTCCCTCATTTCTTAGCGAAATCGAGTGATTCTTGCGCCTAAACGACCATCTTGAAGTCCTCTACAAGGAAGTACAGCAGATCTAAGCGTTTACCCAGTGGATTGCGAGGTATGATACAAGGAAGTTACGGATATTAGGGTTTTCTAGTAGTTGTTCGATCCACACACACACAAACTGGTTGAAACCCTGATTCATACACTCACCACACCCTTCTTCCTGGTTGAGACTAACATTTCGACACCCTAGCAACACCCAGACAGTAGATGGAGTCGAGAATGAAGAACAGGTTCGTCAGGATGCAATGATGCCAAAACTGTTCAGACCATGGCCGAACCTATCAAGCTACGAACCATTCTTGTTGGCCACGAACCCTAGAACCCGACGAACCCATCACCTTTGGCGAACCCTACGCGCCTGGTGTCATTCACGAACCTTGCATGTGTCCCCGAACCCATGGCTGCGAACCCATGAGCTGAACGAACACATTTGAGTCGCGAACCTGGAGTGCATCGGGGAACAGGCGGACCACTTCAAACGAATCAATGCACGAACCCTGCTGTGCTAGACATCTTGGCCGAACCTTTGACGCCATGTACGAACCCTTGTCTTGATCGCAAACCTTTCTCCTAGGCGAACCCTGTTCCATGAATGACGAACCTTTGCTCACCAACCCATGATTACCGAACCTATTGGTACCAGTTGGGACGAGCCTGTGCATGAGGCCCTTAGCCGAACCCTAACCTTATTAACTAGAAAGGTTCGCTGCAGTGGATACCACAAACTGCAGTTGATGAAGTTGATACAACTCCTACGTATATCAAGCCCAACAGGATTGCTTTAGGCCCAACAGAAAGCACATGTCTCGGCCCAACATGCAGATGTACCCATGAAACAGCCTAGGTCTAACAGAAACTAATCGAGCTGCTGTCCTTGACCGGCCCAATCACTATGACGTGGCCCAATTTATTTGATAAACCGAACCAGGCCAGCCCACGGTTGAAGCCCAAATTGACTTCGGCCCAAAACACATAGACGGCCCACACACTAAGGCTCAACCCAATTGGTTAACAAATTATATTATATGAGGCCCATGACAACTAAACAGCCCAACACATTTATTCGGTCCACTTACTTGATTTACTCATATAATGGGCCCAAAATGTTCTCAATATGGCTTACTTGATACTTCGGCCCAATAGTTTGGCCCATGGCCACTAGCCGGCCCAAAGTGATTCTCGGCCCGCATAGTTAGGGACAAATCACAATTGGTTAGGCCCACAAAGCTTAAAATACTTATTCGACTTATTTCGGTTCAACACAAGGCCCACAAGGTTTAAGTGTCAATGATCCAAAAAGCGTTAATCCAATAGGAGACAAACGGGATGATTAAGAGACAAAAGTCTATAACATTTAATTTACAAACCTAAGTTTATACATAAAAGTTTGTTTTGTCATTATAATGAATTAAATGACAACTTAAGAACAATAACTTTGCAAAATAACTTAAACCTAGTGGGACAAGTGTAACTAGTCTAACACAATTACGCGGGGCCGAGACCCAAGGGTTGGCCAACTTTAGGGCCAACACTAACACATGCACGCACATGAATCGTTACAACAAATACTTATAAACTACAAACACTATGAAATCAATACAGGAACGTGAACATTATAACAAGGGCAAACCAAGAGCGTGTGCATTCCATCCTACATAGTCAGTCACTTTGGACATAAGGTGAGTTCATTCGTCCCTTTTTAAATTTATTTGTTTTACTTCGGGACTGAGAAGCATGTTAAACATTTTCATAAAACTCTTGAAATGTTAATTAATGCTTTAAACATAAACATGATGCCTATAGTGAAACTTAGGCGGGAACTTAGAATACTTTGAAAAGCAATAGACTTGAAACTTATACTTAAACTTGAGGCTTGAAAACATATGTTGGATGCCTATGAGACTTGATCCTTATGCTACAACAATATGCTTAAACTTGGTGATTGATGCTTATGTTGCAAACTAGAAGCTTAAATTATACACTCGATGCTTAAACTAAGTGCTTAATGCTTATGTAATAAACTATATTCTTAAACTATATTCTAAAACTATATTCTTAAACTATACTCGTGATGCTTATGCTATAATCTATATTCATAACCTAGATGCTTAATGCCATATACTAATGCCCAGTGCCGATGCTATAATGCAAATACCATATGCTTATTATGCTTAAATGCTCGAAATGCTTGGAGTGCTCTTAGTGCTATAAACCTTGAATGCTATAAACTTATTACGCGAAAACAACGGTTTGGCCTCTCAGTGCTTGCCTCACCGGTTGTTAAACTTTGGAAGCTATAAACTTATTATGCAAAAGCAACGGTTTGGCCTCTCAGTGCTTGCCTCACCGGTTGTTAAACTTTGGAAGCTATAAACTTGTTATGCAAAAGCAACGGTTTGGCCTCTCAGTGCTTGCCTTACCGGTTGCGAAACTATTTGGATGCTAAAACTATTGGCTATGGAAGAACAATAGTTGGTCTCTCAGTGCTTGCCTTCATGTGTTCTTCCTAGTCGGGACTTGAAGAACAATAGTTGGTCTCTCAGTGCTTGCCTTCATGTGTTCTTCATGTTCGGGACTATCAGGCACTTATTATGGTCTCTCAGTGCTTGCCATAGGGTGACCTTCATAGTCGGGACTTAAGGAGTAGACTTATGGCCATTCAGAGCTTGCCATATAGTGATTCCTCAATGTCCACTCACGCTATAAACTTAAACACAATGCTTAAGCTATAAACGAAAGGGATGGTAGGTAAGATGCTTAATTATCATTAACAGCAATGTCCTATGCGACTTAGTATGTGGTGGGATGTTGGCTAGGGCTTGTCCCTTACATATGCCCTATATATAAGCATACCGAGTTGGATGATACAGGTGGTGTTAATGAGATTAAGGTTGTTACCTAGGGAATGCATGAATGCTTTTGGGTCAATATCATAAACTATTGAACACGATGACTGTTAAACTTACTGAAGCTATTACATACGAATGCTATAGACTTGTGAACTTGAAAACAGTAAACTAAATCTATGATGAAGGATGAATCGAACGGTAGGTAAAATGCTTAATTATCGTTAACAACAATGTCCTATGCAACTTAGTATGTGGTGGGACGGCGTCTGGGCGGGTCGTAGGCTCGACTCAGGGGTATGCCCTATATATAAGCATACCGAGTTGGATGATACAGATGTTGTTAATGAGGTTAAGGTTTTACCTAGGAGGTTTGCAAAAGCTATTTTACAAATACTAAAACTACATGAACTCACCAACCTTTGTGTTGACTTTGTTTTTCTTACATGCTTTCTTAGGTGACGCACAGGAATAGGCTTAAGCTTTTGGACTGCATACTAGGATGCCAGTTAGTAGACTTTTGAAGAAGCACATATTTTGCTAAGGATGCGAATCACTTTTGATATCTTGTATAGATACAATATAGGAAACATATGATTCTTTTGTTAGGTTTACCGGGTTAAATTACTGAACTTTGATATTGTAATTTAACTTTGTAATCCTAGTTTAATGTTTGATTGTGCTTTAGTTATTCTTAACATTGATGCTATGTAAACAATCTGATCATCACGATTATCATCCACGATATCACGCCCCGGGAACCTTCCGCCCGACGGGGACTCCGATCCAACCCCGCCGGCTTGGGGTGTGACAGATTGGTATCAGAGCTCAAGGTTATAGAGAATAATAGGTCATTACATAAATGGTTTGGCCTAGACTATAACTTAGGGACCCACATGTAGAGAATTTAAGACTTAAGTTTGCATTATGTTTTCTGCATTCGATCACTGCACTAACCAAATCCTTTTGGTTATGATCAGAATGCCGCCTAGAAAACAACCGACTCCGGTGCCTACTACTACACAGACTTCTGCACCACACTCTTCGACACCTTCACCTGCTGATTCACCACCGCCACCTCCTCCTCCACACAGTCCTCCTCCCAACCCAAATGCAGGCCCAAGCACGACTTTGGTGTTAGACCCTGCTACTATTGCTTTGGCAATGTTACTGAGCAGCCAATTGACTAACCAGATGAAGGATATCATTCCCGAGATGATCAACAGGATTCAAGGTCATGGCAACAACTCGGGCCATACCACAGGGGAAGCTAGTGGAAACACTAGTCGCACCTCAGATTGCTCCTACAAGTCCTTTGTAGGATGCAAACCACCTAGTTTTACTGGAGTCGAGGGAGCCGTTGGACTGATCCAATGGCTGGAGAAAATGGAGAATACTTTGGACATTAGCAGTTGTCCAGAACATCACAAAGTTCGCTATGCAGCTGGATCCTTTAGCAAGCGAGCTTTGACATGGTGGAACGCGCAGATCAGAGCTAAGGGAAGGGATGAAGCAATGGCAATGCCATGGTCAGAATTCAAACTTCTTCTAAGGAATGAGTTTTGTCCGAAACATGAACTGCAACAACTAGAGATTGAGCTCTCGAACCACGTGATGAAGGGAGCCGACCATATGACTTTCACTACCCGCTATCACGAACTGGTAGCTCTGGTGCCAGAGATGGTGCCAACTTTGGAAAAGTTAATTGACAGATATGTAGCTGGATTACCCTCCTGCATACAGAGTATTGTGCTGGCTGCAAATCCTGCTACTTTGGAGTCAGCCATTGCTCTTTCAGCTAAACTTACTGGGGTAATGGTGAAGTCTGGAGTTCTGAAAGATGACACAGGGAAATCCAAAGAAATAGCAGCAAAGAAGCCTGAACACCATCAAACGAAAAAGCAAAAGGTCATTGAAAACTATGCGATGGCCACACCTCTGAGACAAGTCCCTGCAGTACCTGCCAACACCGCACCCAAAAACTATGTGGGAATGCATCCTCAGTGTATGCAATGCAAATTTCATCATCCTACTACAGTGCAATGCAGGCAATGCAACAACTGTGGCCGATTAGGTCACCGGACTCAACAATGCCGTGCTCCAGCCACACAAGCTACAAACAATGCCGCGGTAGCAATCCCTCCACCACAAAACACTGGCAATCATAACAATAACCATCGTGGATGCTACAACTGTGGAGAATTAGGTCATTTCTCCAGGGACTGCCCGAAAAGAGTACAACAAGGAGCACCAGCACCTCGTGGGAGGGCATTCATGATTGGAGCCGCTGCAGCACACCAAGACCCGGAGACGGGTACTGGTATGTAGTATCTCCTCACTCATAAGACTTCATTTTATGTCGATACTAGTAAGAATAAGAAATTATCTTATTCCTATTAGTACGATCACACGAGTATTCCATGGAACTTAGGAATTCTTTTATTCCGATAAAGGTTAAGAAAGAATTCTTAGTTGATGCACATAACCTATGTAGGAAGCCATAACTAACACTAAAGTTGTGTAACAGCTGATGCTCATAGCATCGGTTAGTGTGAACAATGAGGTGTTAGAGCCCATAGGGATTTAGCAAGCAATAACGATAAGACAACTATGAGCAGTAAGACTAGCAAAACTTTGAAGCTATATGTAGGAAATCCCAAACGCGACCTAGAGTTTAATCTGGAAGCGTAAGGATATTACATTAAGCGAAGTTTTCCCACTCGTTACAAAGAAAGTCGTACCGATAATAACTTTTAAATTTCGAGACGAAATTTCTTTAACAAGGGGAGACTGTAACATCTGTGCCGGAATCGTAACCGGAACAGTAAACTGTACAGTAACTTGTACAGTAACTCAGATACCTCTTACGGGAAACTATGTTATACTATTGATACATTTCTGATAAGCAGGAAACTATTAAACGATTGTCTGAAACTGACTGAAACCTTAGGGTTTAACAGTCAGAAACATGTCAGACAACGCAGTGTTGAAACATAAATACTTGACGTGATACTGGTTTGCATAAACGTATGTGAGGTTAAACAAAACGAAACTATAACGGTTATTGTTACGGAATGCTAAACCGACGAGTTATTCGTATAGGTGACGATCTGTACGAATGATTCTGATAGTTTAACGTTCTGAAATAATGACTTAACAGTAGGAAACAAGAATCAGAAAGCAAAACCATCGACGTGTTCGTTCGAATGACGATTCGAACGAATACGCGCGATGGCGACGCGATCTGACGAAACGAAAACGAAAATGAATAACGATACGAACGACCATAAATTTAAAGAAATATAATATTTCTTATTTTACAATTTTGAAACTCATCATAAAATAATTTAAACCAAACTATTTTATTTAAAACGCAAAGAAAATTAACGAAACGCGAAAATTATGAAACGCGTAAAAATAATTATGTTCGACAAAATAAATTATTACAAAGATAATTAAAATAATTTTTTAGAAATAAATAAACATTTAACTTGTTAAAAATAAACTATTTTTATTCTATTACGAAAAACGCGCGTAGCGTGCCGGATACGCGACGAAAATGCGAACCGAGCAACCGAAACGAACCCGGACACCACTCGGAGTATAACTACTCTAAATGACCCCATTAAATCATTTTTATCATCTTCAACCTCTCTCCTCTCTCAATTTCCGGCTACAACCATTTCCACCATTTTCACACCTTCAAACTAGCATAACTCCCTCATTTCTTAGCGAAATCGAGTGATTCTTGCGCCTAAACGACCATCTTGAAGTCCTCTACAAGGAAGTACAGCAGATCTAAGCGTTTACCCAGTGGATTGCGAGGTATGATACAAGGAAGTTACGGATATTAGGTTTTTCTAGTAGTTGTTCGATCCACACACACACAAACTGGTTGAAACCCTGATTCATACACTCACCACACCCTTCTTCCTGGTTGAGACTAACATTTCGACACCCTAGCAACACCCAGACAGTAGATGGAGTCGAGAATGAAGAACAGGTTCGTCAGGATGCAATGATGCCAAAACTGTTCAGACCATGGCCGAACCTATCAAGCTACGAACCATTCTTGTTGGCCACGAACCCTAGAACCCGACGAACCCATCACCTTTGGCGAACCCTACGCGCCTGGTGTCATTCACGAACCTTGCATGTGTCCCCAAACCCATGGCTGCGAACCCATGAGCTGAACGAACACATTTGAGTCGCGAACCTGGAGTGCATCGGGGAACAGGCGAACCACTTCAAACGAATCAATGCACGAACCCTGCTGTGCTAGACATCTTGGCCGAACCTTTGACGCCATGTACGAACCCTGGTCTTGATCGCAAACCTTTCTCCTAGGCGAACCCTGTTCCATGAATGACGAACCTTTGCTCACCAACCCATGATTACCGAACCTATTGGTACCAGTTGGGACGAGCCTGTGCATGAGGCCCTTAGCCGAACCCTAACCTTATTAACTAGAAAGGTTCGCTGCAGTGGATACCACAAACTGCAGTTGATGAAGTTGATACAACTCCTACGTATATCAAGCCCAACAGGATTGCTTTAGACCCAACAGAAAGCACATGTCTCGGCCCAACATGCAGATGTACTCATGAAACAGCCTAGGTCTAACAGAAACTAATCGAGCTGCTGTCCTTGACCGGCCCAATCACTATGACGTGGCCCAATTTATTTGATAAACCGAACCAGGCCAGCCCACGGTTGAAGCCCAAATTGACTTCGGCCCAAAACACATAGACGGCCCACACACTAAGGCTCAACCCAATTGGTTAACAAATTATATTATATGAGGCCCATGACAACTAAACAGCCCAACACATTTATTCGGTCCACTTACTTGATTTACTCATATAATGGGCCCAAAATGTTCTCAATATGGCTTACTTGATACTTCGGCCCAATAGTTTGGCCTATGGCCACTAGCCGGCCCAAAGTGATTCTCGGCCCGCATAGTTAGGGACAAATCACAATTGGTTAGGCCCACAAAGCTTAAAATACTTATTCGACTTATTTCGGTTCAACACAAGGCCCACAAGGTTTAAGTGTCAATGATCCAAAAAGCGTTAATCCAATAGGAGACAAACGGGATGATTAAGAGACAAAAGTCTATAACATTTAATTTACAAACCTAAGTTTATACATAAAAGTTTGTTTTGTCATTATAATGAATTAAATGACAACTTAAGAACAATAACTTTGCAAAATAACTTAAACCTAGTGGGACAAGTGTAACTAGTCTAACACAATTACGCGGGGCCGAGACCCAAGGGTTGGCCAACTTTAGGGCCAACACTAACACATGCACGCACATGAATCGTTACAACAAATACTTATAAACTACAAACACTATGAAATCAATACAGGAACGTGAACATTATAACAAGGGCAAACCAAGAGCGTGTGCATTCCATCCTACATAGTCAGTCACTTTGGACATAAGGTGAGTTCATTCGTCCCTTTTTAAATTTATTTGTTTTACTTCGGGACTGAGAAGCATGTTAAACATTTTCATAAAACTCTTGAAATGTTAATTAATGCTTTAAACATAAACATGATGCCTATAGTGAAACTTAGGCGGGAACTTAGAATACTTTGAAAAGCAATAGACTTGAAACTTATACTTAAACTTGAGGCTTGAAAACATATGTTGGATGCCTATGAGACTTGATCCTTATGCTACAACAATATGCTTAAACTTGGTGATTGATGCTTATGTTGCAAACTAGAAGCTTAAATTATACACTCGATGCTTAAACTAAGTGCTTAATGCTTATGTAATAAACTATATTCTTAAACTATATTCTAAAACTATATTCTTAAACTATACTCGTGATGCTTATGCTATAATCTATATTCATAACCTAGATGCTTAATGCCATATACTAATGCCCAGTGCCGATGCTATAATGCAAATACCATATGCTTATTATGCTTAAATGCTCGAAATGCTTGGAGTGCTCTTAGTGCTATAAACCTTGAATGCTATAAACTTATTACGCGAAAACAACGGTTTGGCCTCTCAGTGCTTGCCTCACCGGTTGTTAAACTTTGGAAGCTATAAACTTATTATGCAAAAGCAACGGTTTGGCCTCTCAGTGCTTGCCTCACCGGTTGTTAAACTTTGGAAGCTATAAACTTGTTATGCAAAAGCAACGGTTTGGCCTCTCAGTGCTTGCCTTACCGGTTGCGAAACTATTTGGATGCTAAAACTATTGGCTATGGAAGAACAATAGTTGGTCTCTCAGTGCTTGCCTTCATGTGTTCTTCCTAGTCGGGACTTGAAGAACAATAGTTGGTCTCTCAGTGCTTGCCTTCATGTGTTCTTCATGTTCGGGACTATCAGGCACTTATTATGGTCTCTCAGTGCTTGCCATAGGGTGACCTTCATAGTCGGGACTTAAGGAGTAGACTTATGGCCATTCAGAGCTTGCCATATAGTGATTCCTCAATGTCCACTCACGCTATAAACTTAAACACAATGCTTAAGCTATAAACGAAAGGGATGGTAGGTAAGATGCTTAATTATCATTAACAGCAATGTCCTATGCGACTTAGTATGTGGTGGGATGTTGGCTAGGGCTTGTCCCTTACATATGCCCTATATATAAGCATACCGAGTTGGATGATACAGGTGGTGTTAATGAGATTAAGGTTGTTACCTAGGGAATGCATGAATGCTTTTGGGTCAATATCATAAACTATTGAACACGATGACTGTTAAACTTACTGAAGCTATTACATACGAATGCTATAGACTTGTGAACTTGAAAACAGTAAACTAAATCTATGATGAAGGATGAATCGAACGGTAGGTAAAATGCTTAATTATCGTTAACAACAATGTCCTATGCAACTTAGTATGTGGTGGGACGGCGTCTGGGCGGGTCGTAGGCTCGACTCAGGGGTATGCCCTATATATAAGCATACCGAGTTGGATGATACAGATGTTGTTAATGAGGTTAAGGTTTTACCTAGGAGGTTTGCAAAAGCTATTTTACAAATACTAAAACTACATGAACTCACCAACCTTTGTGTTGACTTTGTTTTTCTTACATGCTTTCTTAGGTGACGCACAGGAATAGGCTTAAGCTTTTGGACTGCATACTAGGATGCCAGTTAGTAGACTTTTGAAGAAGCACATATTTTGCTAAGGATGCGAATCACTTTTGATATCTTGTATAGATACAAGATAGGAAACATATGATTCTTTTGTTAGGTTTACCGGGTTAAATTACTGAACTTTGATATTGTAATTTAACTTTGTAATCCTAGTTTAATGTTTGATTGTGCTTTAGTTATTCTTAACATTGATGCTATGTAAACAATCTGATCATCACGATTATCATCCACGATATCACGCCCCGGGAACCTTCCGCCCGACGGGGACTCCGATCCAACCCCGCCGGCTTGGGGTGTGACAGATCTGATGGGAGAATAGCCAGTAAATGAGCAAAGGCTAGAGCACAGGTTCTAAGGGGAGAAAGGGTTCACAGAGGAGAAAAATAGGAAGTTTTGGAAGCATCTGCCTAGGGGATACTGTAAAATTATAAAGGCTGGTGCTCTCCAAAACTTTTTAAGTCTTTGTGTAAATACAGACTAACAGCCTTCGGAAGGAAAAAATTAACAAATCCAGTGTTTCACTAAGATTTCGAATAGTGGTCCCGAATTCAAGTTGATTCTATTTTGCCACTCGTGGCGTATATCCACGTGGATGTGACGTGTCCAGAATCACAGCTCAAAGTCATATAGAACACTTCTATATGCGTTTACAAATCCAAAGTTTGACACATACACTCATAAAATAGTTTGCAGCGGAATAAAAGTTATCATATCATATCGCAGCGGAAAATCAAATGTTTGACAAAATGCAGCGGAAATGTAAATAGTTTAACACAACATCGTTTCATAATAAAAAGTAAATTGTTTTCAAAATGACAAGACAGAATGCATGTAAGTTCCTAATGCTCGTTCCTTAAATTATGCATTCCTGTCCTCCTGCTAGCCACGCTAGTTACCTGAGAATACCAGTTAGAAAAAGTGTCAACACAAAGGTTGGTGAGTTCACAGGTTTTGATATACATATAGTAAGAAAGTGTGTCATGCTGTTTATCAATGTTAGTACCGAGCCCTAGGCCCAAAGTGTCAGTGCGTCACTACCGAACTAGACTTGTTTGTCCTTGCCTCCGCTATGTCTCATATACATAGCAAGTTAGGTCAGAATTTGCACGGGTTATGACATCCAGTCAACATAGTGCCCCGTGGGGTTAGTCATTCCCTAATGGATCCATCCAAATCTACCACGTTGTTCGTACATTAACGGTAAGACTTTGTGAGGACTTGTTACGAGTTCAACACTTAATGTTTGTCCAATAAACCAGCATACACAAAATGTTTGTACAGTAATAAATGTTTGACTCGATGCAACTAGTATTCTCCCCCTATTTGAAAGCGTTTGAAAAAGAGTAAAGAGGGGCCGTAAACTCACCTTAGTGATGAAAATGCAAATCAAGCGTAAGCTCCTGATGTAGTAGCACGTGTCGGTCACCGGCAACCTATATCGTACACCGTACGCGAGTTCGTGTATGTGACCGTGCTAGTGTTTGTGTTAGTGCTCGTGTTGTATCCAACAACCCTTGGTTGTTCATGTTTGTCCGTGTCGGTCCACAATGACCGTGTTTGCTCGTGTTGGTCCACATTGACCGTGTTTGACTGTGTTGGTCCACATTGACCGTGTTTGACTGTGTTGGCCCACGTTGACCGTGTTTGACCAGAGTTGACCAAAGTTGACCGTGTCAAGTCAACGACCCGTTGGTGAACCGTGTGACGGTTGTGAATCGTGTAGCAATCGTGTAAGTGCTCGTCGTGTGCAAAACGCGTAAGTCGCGTCTATGGACAACTCACTATTTATAGTAAGTTTCCATTTATGGAAAGTTCACAAAGCATAACGGTTTTAAAGTTCTAGCATGCTCGTTTGTCCTACGTGATCATGTTAACACATAACGCATCATCATACAAACTCACATAAGTCGTTTTCATCATGTTTGAACATAAAAGTTTCCTAAAATGGAAAGTTTCCATTTTTAGCATACGTGACATCGGAAACCATCTAACATCATTTAAACATGTCAACATAACCTAACTCATCACTTAGCAATATTTCATCAACAAAAGTTACTATATATAGTAACTATGTCAAAATGGTTTTAAGCATTATCAAAATCACATTTTGAGCATCAATATCATTCTAATATCATTTAAATAGCAATCCATAAGCATGCATGTTACTAATATCATCCCTAGCACCATTTTACCAATATAAAGTTTCTATTAATAGAAGGTTCATCCAAATCATGTTTTTACTCATCAAAATCACAATCTAATCTTTCAATAACCCTTGTACATCCTCAAGAATCATCATCACATAAACATAATCACGTAACATGCCTTAGATCATACATGCATGTATCAATATTATCATAAATCATCATTTTAAGTACAAAGGCTTATACCCACCATCTTAGATCATCATAAACACCATTACAACATCATAGATCATCAAGAAACACATTTAAACTATCAAACCCAGAAGCAAAGCTCGTGCATGTGTATGGTGTGTGCTTGCATGTGGGTTTCAAGCATTGCATGTGAGTGTGTGAGTGTCTAGAGAGTGTTCTAGCCATAGAGACTACCTTAGGAAGCTCTAGAAGTGCTGAGATGATGTGTAGCAGCCTCTTTGACCTCCTGGTTCGTGGGCTTCAATGGGTGCAAGGTGAGAATGATGGTGTGTGAACTTCTATCTAGTCTTCAAGCTTCAAACTCCAACTTCTAAGCTTCAAGAATGCTCAACAATGGTGGTTTCAGTGGGTTTTGCAAGGAAGAAGACGAGTTTAGTCGGGATAAGGCGTGTAGGATCGACCAAAATGATGAAGTGTAGTAGTATAGGTATGATTGTCTTGGTTAAATAAAGATATTGTCGACTGGGCGGCTTCGCGTACCGCGATGGGGCCTTCAAAAATTCTCCGCGTATCGCGGCGGATTTCGGGAGTCAAACTCCCGCGCCGCATGTCGCGTATCGCGACAATTATTCCTGTTGGGCCATCGCGTACCGCGATGGGCCCCTAAAGAGCCCAATAAACCTATCTTAATGGGTTTGATCCGTTCGTCACCGTTTTCACGCTTCCGAATCATCGTTTGGCCTCGATTGAACTTCCAAGTTCAATGTGTGAGTGTTTCGTGAAGTTTCGAGTGTTGTGCTACACAATGTGCTTGACGTTCACCAACGTTCGTGTGTTTTGACACGTGTGTGCTGTTTGCCGATAATTCCACGAATTATCTAGTCATGTGTCGGTGTTCGTACTGTCGTGCCACGTGTCACACTAAATTAATCTAAATCTAGTGCCACGTGTACATAAAGCATTTGAATAAACATTTAAATAAATATAAAGCTGACCTGGAAAATACGGGGTGTCACAGAAACATTTCTTCCGAAAGTTAACTCCTTCCTACCGAAGGCTTACACAAGAAAAGCTTCCGAAGATCTCCTCAGCATCTTCTTGTACAAAGACTTCCGAGACTTCCTCTGACAAAGACTTCTGCTGATTGCACTTTATGGTACAAAAGTCAATGGCATCGAACAAGCTTGTCTGATCAACTCAGAGAGACATACCTTGAGTCAGACACAACACCTTACCTCTCCTCAGCAGCATTAAATGCAAAAGATTTCCTGAAGCCTTAAAGATCAAAAACATTAAATGCCTTTTGTATATATTAGACTGTCTTTTGTTAAAGTAGTGTCTATAAATGTAATCATTGTAATTAAGTGTCAAATCATGTTATGTCATGTTAGATACTAGAATAAGTTTTCCTTTGTCTAGTATAACCAACATGTATTCTTATGAGAATACGGTTGTAGCCTTGGCTATATAAACTCTCATTGTATCTTGTATAGAGTGTGCTTGTAAGTTGTATGCTCTTATTTACTTTGAGAGAAATATATCTTTGTGCTTGAAATTTACTCTTGTATTATTACTTTTGTTCAAAGATTATTTTATTTGCCTTGAGTGTTTGAGAGATCCTTCTAACAGAAATTCCGCATCTATTAGATTGATAGAAAGAAATACTTGTGAAGTGTTGTTTGAACTAACAACCCGATCCAACACGATGATTTCATGTGGTGGAAGATGCAAGTAGAGGCATTGCGCAGTGAGAAAGATTTTGGATGTGATATTGGAAGTGAAGCTTGATAAGGTGAGTAAGGAAGACGAAGCATTTTGGAACTCAAAGGACACATAGTTCAGTGGAGTTATAACGTTGTAATTGACGATTAGTGTTGCATTCAATATAACGCTTGAAACCACAACGTGTGGTATGATGACGACTCTGTTATACATTTATGAAAAAACATCTGTTGCCAATAACGTGTTATTGATAAGGGAATTATTCGTGACTTGGATGCATGAAGGAGGTTCAATCACATCAATAATCTTAACTCGATCATGTAAGGGTTAGCTACTAAGGGCATGAAGTTTGATGATGAGACCTAAGATGTGATTCTGCTATCTTTTTTGTCTGATAGTTGGTCTAGAACTATAATAGGACCAATGGTTTTGCATTTTAAGGGGTCTAGGATATTGTGAAGGTGAAGACATTCGCTCGAAAAGCTCTAGTAGTGGATCGTGGTCTGATATTTTACATATGGACAGGGGAAAGGAAAACAACATAAGCAATGGGAGTTGTGGGAGAAGTTCGTCTAAAACTCGGAATAATATGAAGTGCTAGATCTACAATGAGGTTAGGCATGTTAAGAGTCAATGTCTAAATAAGAAACATGGAAAATATATGGAGGTGAACATTACTGAGGCCATTTGCTATGATGATACATTATGTGTAGTGTGGAAAGCATCATCAAGTCTTGGGTTGTGGATCCGGATCTTCGTTTCATGCTACACAAACGGGAAACGATCGTAAATCTAAATATTGGTAACTTTGGGAAGGTACGAATAGCTAATGGTGGTGTTCTTGATGTTACGAGCATGTGTGAAATTAATTTGGTGACTTTATTGGGAACCATATGAAACTTGAAAGATGTTAGAGTTGTTTCAACTTTGTGGAAGAGACTTATCTTTGTTAGTCAACTGGATAAACAAAGACTTGAAGTAAAGGTTAGTGGTGATAAATGAAGGTAACCAAAGGAAATCTAGTTATTACTCTTTGAATCAAGAGTGGAATAATATTAGGCCTGCAAATGAACCGAACGAACACGAACATGACATGTTTCTGTTTGTTTGTTTAGACAACTCCTATCTAAAACCAACCAACCTAAATTATTTCATAAAATATAATCTCTGTCTTTCACTTACATAACCAACAAAACTTAATTTTTTCACTATCATTTGCAACTATTAACCCAACCCAATATATTAAATAATTATTTTGTTTAAAAAAATGCACTCTTTCCCTCAAAAACATCCCACGTGTACTAACATCTATATTAAAAAATTAAGCAACTATTGATTGTTCCACCAAACTGGTTGTCACATTTATGCGAATTTTAATTATTTGCCTTTTCTTCTGCCTGACCAATCCTCACTTTTTGTTGACGACGGACAATGCCTTATCTTTAACCGAACAAACGATCGAACATGAACAAGGGTTTCTTGTTCGTGTTCGTTCGTTAAGAAACTTAGTTTGTTCGTGCTCGTTCATTAATAGTATAAATGAACACTCCACGAACATTGACGAACATAATTAAAAAAACATAAATAAACATAACTAAAAAAACAAAAACAACCATAATTGAACATACATAGTTAAACGAACGTCAACATACACGTGGGTTCTAAACTTTCATTGATATTAGCCAAGTTAATTAATTCATCAAAATTTGAGTAAAATAAAAATGACAAAAGCATGCTAATATATAAAGATTATCACTAATTTATTAAAATAAGTGAATTGATTTATTAATAAAAATAAACGAACGAACTTAAATGAACCTAAATGAACAAATATAAATAAACATTCACAAACGTAAATGACCGAACAAGACGTGTGTTCATGTTCGTTTATTTAATAAATAAACAAACATGAATGTAATTTTTTACGAAATGATCAACGAACTGTTCACTAAACATTCGGCTCATTTAAAGGCCTACGGAACATTATACATGATGAAAGTACTGCTGAGGTAAGTGTAATCGTCCCTCAAAACAAAGTTAGGCTCGTTGAATCAAAGGAACAAAAGAGGGTTCAATTTGTAAGAGTGAAGTATGGTGCCAAGGTGATTCAAGCTGAGTGGAATCCAAGGTCTGAGATCAGGAGTTTGCTGACAATGGGAGGACGAGGCATGTTCTGGGTACAGTCTAACAATTGAAGACTAATAGTCCAATTAATAAAATCTCTCCTATCGAACTCTTGCTGAATGAGGAAATTGTTGGTGATTCTTGGGTTATCTCTGGAACCGGTGGATCCTGCATTCCAGTTGAGATAGAGAATGAGTTGGAGCTCGAGGGAGCTTTAGCTGACCCTTCATGTACTTGGAAGACTTGAAGATTGAAAATACAAGAATTACTAGATCTTGGTTAACATGGATGGTGTTTGTGCACAAAGTCTTCAACTGGGAGATTGTTGGGTTACGAAGACTTTGGGCCTTGTTCACTGCTGGAACATCAGTGGAGTTTAGAAGCACCTGACACTACAGGCTGCTCAGCCGCCCTAGGGTTGTTATGTTTTTATTTATGAATGATTATCTAGTTTCCTATTTTATTAACCATAATCTTGATATGTAATAGTAGCACCTAATCAAGATAAACCCTAATTGCTAAGTAGATGTAGGTAACCTTGACCAAACCACTCTAAATCTCATGTCTATTTTCTTTTCCTGTTTGAATGTGTGTGGGTGTTTGACTGCTTCCGTTAGACCAACTCTAATTAGATATCTAACAAACGGGTTGACTTGTTTAACTATACGGGCTCGTGAACGAGGTTAACGGGTCAACTTGAAATAGGGGTGTTCATATTCATATACTGATTTTCAATATCCGAATATGAGTTTTCGGATATCCATTTGGATTTGGATATTTGTTCAGATATCTGAAATCACAGAAAAATTGAAAATTGAAAAAATTATATACTTCAGATATCCGAATATCCGAAAACTATCCGAAATATCCGAAAAAATTATTTCAGATATCGAATGTCCGAACTATCTGAAAGTTTTCAAAATAGGTATCCAAATCCGAATTCCTGGATATCCGATTTTTTCGGATATTTCGGGCTCGGATTTTTGAATTCTCGGATATTTCGGATACGGATTTGTTTGAAAACCCCTAACTTGAACACAACCAGTTTAATTAAGCGGGTCAAGACGACTTCTTTATTAAACACGTTAGATATGACAACCTAAAACTTAATTATTTTCTTGTTGTATATGAAATTTTCACGCTTGCGGCTTTGAGCAGTATTTGAAGGTAAGCCCATGTTTGACTAGGGATCTGTCTACAAAATTAAGAAGAAAGAACAGCATATTTTGTGGCAACCTTCCACAACTCTTTTTTTTTTTTTTTTTATCTGAATTTTTCCGTAGAATAATAAATACTCTCAAACATCTATTTATAATAAAAACATACATTGACCCCTTAAGCAAACAATAACCTAACCCAACTGTAATATAAATCAAAACCCTATCTGACTTTCCAGCTGACTCAAACAAGGACGCAAAACAAATAAACTTTCTATATTCTCCTCAAACTATTGAGTTTTAAAAGATAAATCCAACAATCACCCTAATCTTGTAACACTTATGTGCCTTTAATCTCATGAAAAATGAAACTTGGTCCTTAGTCCCTCATGTTCCTATGTTTAATGTAATTGATTGTAAGTAGGTTTACAGGATTAAGAAGGATCAACATAGTGTTGTGTCACGCTACAAAGCTCATGTTTTCACTCGAGGATTACGACAACAGGGTATAAACTTCACTGAAACATTCAATCCTATTGTCAAATCCATCACCATCCAAGTAGTTCTCTTTGTTACAATTACGCAACAGTGGGCTTTTCGGTAGCTAGATGTTCATAATGCATTTTAATAGTACTCTTAAAGAGATGGTCTACATCAAGCAACCTCAAGGATTTGTTAATCGTGAACATCCAAATCACGTTTGCTTACTTCATAAGTTTTTCAACAGACTCAAACAAGCTCCCCAAGCATGATCCACCACCTTTCCTAGGCTCTTCACACCTTATGCATTATTGGCTCCAAGACTGATCTCTCTTCACATACACACTTAAGAACACTCTGTTATATGTTTTGGTGTATGTTGATGACCTCATCATCATTGGTAACAATGTCAATGCTGTCAACCGGCCGGTCATACAACAACTTGCAAAGGTTCTCTTATAAACCTTGATAATCGGGACTACTTTCTGAGTCTTGAAATTGTTTCGACTGCAAAAGGATATTGTTTTATCTAAGGATGTGAACGAATCAAGTCGGCTCGTGAAATACTCGAGATCAAATATGTAAAAATTTCAAACGATCTGAGTTTAAACGAGCCTGATCTCGAACTCGAGCCTTGAAACATGGCTCGTTTATTTATCGAGCTCAAGTCGGCTTGTAAGCCTAAGCGCGCTTTTATTTATATAATTTTTATTAATTAAATAAGTGTATAGTTATATAAATAATTGTTTTTGTATACAAAAAAAATATGTTAATCATAATAAAAATATAAATATTATGGGATAGATGAAAAGTATATTTGTAAATATATATAAAATTAATAACAAAAAGAATTAAATTAAATAATTAAGAATAAACTCGTGCTTCAAAATTTTCTTATAAGCCGAGCTCGAGTTTTATAAATAAAGCTCTAAATTAAGCTCTCTTAAGTCAACTCGAAGCTCGAGCCTTAGCGAGCTCGGGCTTGTCGTAACATAAGACATTCTCGAGGTTCTTCAGCAAGTTGGTCTCTCAGACTCTAAAGTTGTATAATTTCTTATGAGCATTTATCAAGTCTTATTCATTTGGGCAGCTCCCCTCTGCTGTATCCAGCGACATGTCATATAATGTTTGAATAATGTTTGATACAAAGTCCTATAATGGTATATTGAAATGAAATCCAGGTTTCATTTAATGTGCAATGGAAAAACTAGCATTCAATTCATAAAGAAAACTATGCACATCCCTTTTAGAGGTGGCTTGAATCGGCGGCCGAGAAAAGGTGAACTCCGACGATACGCGATGGATTTAGGCATTCAAAAACCGGTGATTTGTCGAATTGAACCAGCAAATAGTTGATTAATTGAAAGCTCTTGATTCATCTGATCATTTGGAGTGTATTTTAGGTGGATTGTATTTGTGGAATGTGGCCATTCGAAACCATTTGTACCAGAGAGATCGCCGGTGGTCGGTTACTTCTCGTACGTGAATTTCAGCCGAGATGGAAAAAATTATACGGTAATTAATCAAAATAAGTTTAAAAAAAAGGCTAATTAATCAAAATGGTTTATTACGCGTACTCACCATTTGATATACGTGCCAAACAACTACAAATGGAATAAAGTATTATGAACAAAACAAATTAACAACTATAAGAGCTAAAAAAGATTGAAATTACCCAGATTCAATGACTAGAAGATAATGTAATGCGGAAGCAAGAAGTCACACTAGTCCAGTAATCAATCACACCAGAAGAGAAGGTAATCTGGAGAGGAACGATAATCGATTTTACACTTCCTAATCGACCGGCTGATCGATTTTATACATCCGAAGTTGACGATTGTACTTACTATTGTTTTTGCCCTTGTTCATTGATTCAATATTAAGTTGTACCTAATTGATCAATGATCATTAGCATGCAGGCCCAAAGAAGACTTTATATATTACACTAAACTATACAACATAACACATAAAACGCAGTCCACCACTAACCACTCCACTCATCGCACTATTATTACCTTACAAGACTCGAACCGTCAAACTGACCAGAAAATTTATGTCTGCTTCAATCTAATTGAAGCACTTGAAATTAGTGGACTGACTAAGAAAAATTTCCTAGAATATATATGAACTAGGTTTAGGCACAAAACATTAATTGTACTTTTATAAGATTTATTATATATTATATTTACCTCTTATTTGTTACACATGATTACTCTTATTAGTTAAATAAATTTAGGGGCTTTAGTCTGAATGGTTAGAAGGTAACCTTAAGTTTAGGGCCATCAATTTATATAGGCCCAGTGAAAAAATTAAATGGGCTTTATATATATACGTGAGCTGTTGGGTTTGGAATCTAAATTATTTTAATAAGAAAATAGCAATAGTTGATACATTTCAGATCCTCAATAATTTTAAAATTTTTTCCCCTTCTATCTCTCCTATTAAATTACAATTGACTTTCACATTGAATCAAATATTAATGATTTCAAAGAAGTGAATTATACAATTATATATCAAATATATAAATCTTCTTATAAGAAAATTTCAGTTATATGATATCTTAAAATGTAATTTTATAATTCTTAAATTTTTATAATTTGTAATTTATTATTTTTAAGCATTCGTCATCAGTGGCAGATAATTAACATGGGGGCGAAAACTTACGTGAACTCAAAAAATTTTTCCCATTCGATCGGTATGTCTTGGTTAGTCGGGTTAAATGTACGGGTCAGTGATTTGGGTCAAGTCGGGTCAAACAATAAGGAACATTCATCTTGAAGATAATAGAGTATTTTAGATTAAACATGACTAATTTGATTAATGTAACACCCGAAAATTTAGCAATCTAAAAATAAACGTGCGAGATTTCGGTAACTGTTGATGTTCGAGGAATCACGTTATCAAAGAAAATGTAGCACGTTTGATCGTGTTTGAAATCCACGTTGAGTTGACAATCGAAATTATTACAGAATGATAGTGTGCGAGAAATGGTGAACGTGGGCGAAAACCGTGCGCGAAACAGAGTTACGGATTGTCCGGAATCGCGAAACAAAGAATCTGGATTTCTACACCCGCGCGGTACGCCCCACTTCGCTGTCTGGAGTGGGGCGATGCGCCCCGTGTCAGCAGATCGCAAAAATGGTTAAAAAAGTCAATTTTCATCTAGAAACCTCATTTTTTTTCTTCTTATCTTCGATGATCAGCACCCACACACGAAAAATCAACATCCAATCCATAAAATCTTCAAGTTTGAAGCCTCTTGATCACGTGGATCGCACCAAGGATCGTTAATACAAGTCCGGATCGTCTTTTTACGTGCAGAACTCCATTGGAATAGGTAACGGTTCATTTTAACCTTCTAGATTGATTATGATTGATTAAATCTTGTTTCTGAACGTGATGATATAGTTAGGGTTGTTGATTATTGCCTAGATGATTGCTAGGATTGATTATAAATGACAAACTCGAATGGTTAACAGGTAAATCCTTGTTTTGAGCTGTTGTAATGCCCGGTTGGCATGGAATCATAACAATGGTTATAATGATTTAAACCATTTGATTATGACAACGTAGGTGATTAGTTTGATTAATTTTTGATATGCAAGGTTAAATCCAAGTGTTTCAAACTAATCACAATCAATAACAAGGATTGATCATTCCCAAGCCATTAAACTGTATAGAGACTATTTTAGCTTGATAATCAACAACATTAACGATTTGATGGCTATTATGGCAATGTCTTTGACATTGGACTTTCAGAAAAGATTTAATCAGTATGTTAAAACGTATATAACATATTATACGTAAACCAATGCAGGATTATACCATTAGCACCAGTTGTGAGTGATCTCGCTACCGTGAGACATCAGGTGAGTTCTAGACGCCCTATTTTTATGTTTAATGTTTTGGGCTGACATACATGCTTAATGTTATGTTCTCGATATTATGTGCTTAAGATGATGATGAATGAATAATGATACGCCAAGACTATTTATACGTGTTTATGTGTTAACATGATTTGGGTATGAAGATATGCTAGGTATGATGAGTGTGTGTTAGTAAGACATGATGATGAGATGTATGATAACACGCTATGATGATAATTATAGATGATAAGCTATGATGAAATCCTAGGCTGCTAGGATGAAGGTATGATGTATGATATGAGGAATAGGTCCTAGTGTATCATGAATGTGATGCCATGATGTTATGATACGATGACATGATACTAGCATAATGTAGTATGATGATTCCTATGTTATTAGGGAATCGATATGATGAAGCAGTGCTAGCATGAGATATTACGATATAATATGTGCCTTTGCTGTTAGGGCAGCATATTATGATGTTAAGGTGCTAGTCTGAAATGTTCATGAATGGCAGGATGTATGATCTCACGATATGATGATAGCATGATATGTATTCAATGCTAGGAGGTTGTGATGAGGACTGATGAAATGATACTGGCATGACATGATATAATGAGTTCTATGATATTAGGACAAAGTAATGATGTCTGACGATAAAATTCTAGCATGAAATGTTATGATGAATACGATGAATGATCATATGACGCTAGTGTGTCATGAATGATGAAGGAATGATGTTCCTATACGTGTTATAGGAAGATGAATGAATGATAGTCAACCATGACTATAACTGGGTATGAGAGTCAACCACGACTATAACTGGGTATGAGAGTCAACCACGACTATAACTGGGTATGAGAGTCAACCACGACTATAACTGGGTATGAGAGTTAACCATGACTATAACTGGGTATGATAGTCAACCACGACTATAACTGGGAATGGAGTCTTATGCCGGTATAAGCCCACTGTTAAAGACAGTGGATATGATAAGAATAATGTTTGTGATGATGAAAATGAATGTGTGTTATGATTAGTTATATGTGATGTATGAATGATTTATGTAAAGAAGTCTCGTACCGGTATGAGCTGTCAACTTCGGTTGATACTTAAAGAAATCTTATGCATGCATGAGTTATCACCGGCGGGTTGATAGTTATAGAGTCTTGTACCGCACAAGCCTGGCTGACTTCAGGTCAGCAGTTGACAGCGAAGTTCCTTCGTCGTATGATTGATGTCATGATGTCATGTATGTTATGTATATGAAATGTGTTATGTTCAGGGTAATTGAGACTGTTGACTTTGATCAACAGTGAATGTTAAAGTTTTATGTATAGTAAAGATTTTATTTTTACGAAAACTAGAACTTACCCGCGTAAGCTGACTTGATTTAGCATGTATGTCATGTCACACCCCCACCTCTCGTCACCTGAGATGATGTCATAAGTCTCATTCTTTCGGTTGCGGAAGCATAGTGGTGATGTCTCAGAGATGAGGTGTGACTTACTTGAACCGATATCACAGCACACAGATTCACTTAAAATAAATACATTACCAGGGTTTCGTAAATACATTCAACTTTACAACTAAGTTTATTACACAATATGTTACATTAAAGTTCAACTATGTGAAGTGCATCCTCACTATGTCATCACCGTTGTCCTGCAAAAATGTTGAGTTTAAAACGTCAGCACAAAGCTGGTGAGTTCGACAGTTCAGTTAAAACAATATGATATGTTAAACAATGTTCACGAAAAGTTCAGTTCTGGATAACCATAGGACCCGTATCTAGTTCCTTTCGGACAGTTGTTTGTTCACGAAGATACTACCCGTCGGTAAATATCTTAATGCCTCATTATCTTAATGTCTATCACTAACATTAAGAAGTTGTTATGAAAACAGGTACCAAACATTCACACCAGGGGAGATGCAATCCTCCCAGCAAATGGGTTGTCAGCCAATAGTACTATCAATGGTTCCTGTTCGGCCGCACATGGGTTCACTAGATACAGTTCACGAATGAGGACTTTTGATACTGTGAAAGTTGTTACTAACGGCAAAATCCCATGAAATCACACAAAAAGTCACATGAAATCACACAGATATCAGTGATACATATCATATGTTCAGAAAACAGTTACAGAGTTACCCCGATGTTTATAAAATAATAAAAAGAAAAGGGGTTGTACGAAACTCACTTGATGTCTCAAATTGTAGAAACACACGCAACTTGTTCTAATGATGAGATTCTGCATTAGTTTATGTTTGATAAGTTATTTATGTTTCAACTTACTGATTAAATCCTTTTGAACGTCCAATGTCAAAGACATTGCCTTGAAAGTCATCAAACCGGTATTAAATTATTAGTTATTTATTTTAATGAAATATCATACAATGTATGTTAATGTAGGAACCTATACTGATTCAGATTCCCACTACTAGGTTGATGACACCCTTGATTAATCAGTATAATCTCAGATTAACCAAATAGTTAATGTTGTTGATTATAATGCTTAAGCAGTTACTAGACAGTTTAATGGCTTAGGAATGATTAATCCTTGTTATTGATTACCCGAATATCATGAAATATCACAATGTAGTATTAGAATAGGTTTAATAACCATGTTTAACATACTAATCTGACTGTTATCAGAAACATCAGATAATCGTTCCAACGAGTATGTTAATGACTGTGATTAGTTTAAAACACATGGTTTTCACGTTGCATGTCAAGGATTAATCAAACTAATCACCTACATTGTCACAACCAAATGGTTTAAACCATTATAACCATTGTTATGATTTCATGCAAACCGGGCATTACAACGGCTCAAAACTAGGATTTATCCGTTAACAGTTCGAGTTTGTCATTCAAAATCAATCCTAGCCATCTTCTAGGAAATAATCAACAACCCTAACTATATCATTACGTTCAAAAACAAGATTTAATCATTCGTTATCAAAATAGAAGGTTAGAATGAACCATTACCTAATCTGGAGAGGTTCTGCGGGTAGAAAGATGATCTGGACTCGTATAAACGTTCCTGGATGCGATCTAAACGTTCCAGAGGCTTCGAAACAGAGATTGGATGTGTTGGATGGTGAAAATTTCGAAGGTGATGGTGCTGGCGTCGACTGGAAGCAAGAATGTGATGATGATGATGATTGATGAAATCTGATATTTTTATGCAAGTTGGCGACATCCCCATCCGTCGCGTACCGCGGAGAAACAAAAAGCATGCTTCGCGTAGCGCGAAGAAATCCGGAGAAATCCCAGATATTTTCAAGCATCGCGTACCGCGAAGAACCCTCAACTTCGCCATCGCGTACCGCGAAGACCATTTTTTTCCATTTTTCGACAGAAACTTCGTTTTGCGATTCTGGACCATCCGTAACTCCGTTTTGTACGCGGTTTTCGCCCATGTTCATCATTTCTCACATACTATCATCCCATAATAGCTTCGATTGTCAACTCCACATGGATTCTAAGCACGATCAACTGTGCTCAATTCGGTGCTGACGTAATTCCTCGTACGCAATTATCACAGTCTCCTCCTGTTAGAAAAATTTCGTCCCGAAATTTAGGGAAGACTGACTTGCTAATAATTGCTCATGAGAATAGGTGTGGGTATTTCTGTTTCATCTGATCTTCACGTTCCCACGTATATTCAGGTCCACGCTTTGAGTTCCATCGAATCTTGACGATTGGTATTCGACTGCGTTTTAATACCTTCACCTCTCGATCCATCACTTCAACTGGTTCTTCTCTGAATTGAAGTTTCTCATCAATTTGGATTTCTTTCAAAGGTACGATCAAGGATTCATCAACTAGGCATTTCTTCAAATTTGATACATGGAAGACATCATGAACGTTACCGAGTTCAGGAGGTAATTCAAGTCTGTAGGCCACTGATCCGATTCGCTCAAGAATTTTGAATGGTCCTACAAATCTTGGTGAAAGTTTACCTCTCTTTCCAAATCTGAAAATGCCCTTCCATGGTGAAACTTTCAACATTACTAAATCACCGATTTGAAATTCCAAGGGTCTACGACGATTGTCAGCATAACTCTTTTGTCGATCGCGTGCAGCTTTAATTCGTTCTTGAATAAGTGCGATCTTATCAGTTGTTTCTTGAATAAGCTCTGGGCCTATGATTCGATTTTCACCTACCTCCGACCAACAGACAGGTGATCTACATTTGCGTCCATAGAGTGCTTCAAATGGTGCGCATTTAATACTGGTATGATAGCTGTTGTTATATGAGAATTCAACAAGTGGAAGATGAATATCCCAGCTACCACCAAAATCAATCACACAGCTTCTGAGCATATCTTCCAGCGTTTGATTTGTTCGCTCGGTTTGCCCGTCAGTTTGTGGATGATAAGCTGTGCTCATATTGATTTGAGTGCCCAAAGCATTCTGAAGAGTTTGCCAAAATCGTGATGTGAATCGACTATCTCTGTCAGAAATGATAGAGATTGGTACTCCATGACGGGATACAATCTCGTTAATATAGAGTTTAGCGAATCGATCCATAGAGTAATCTTCTCGGATAGGAATGAAATGCGCAGATTTAGTAAGGCGATCAACGATAACCCATATAGAGTCATGATTATGCGATGTTCTGGGTAGTTTAGTAATAAAATCCATAGAGATCTGCTCCCATTTCCACATGGGTATCTCCGGTTGTTGTAATAACCCAGAAGGACGTTGATGTTCAGCCTTAACTTTTAAACATGTTAAGCATCGACCTACGTATTCTGCTATGTGTTTCTTCATTCCAGGCCACCAATAAAAATCTTTAAGATCTTTATACATTTTGTCCGCACCTGGATGAATAGAATACCTGGATTTATGCGCCTCATCCAAGATGATTGTTCTTGAGTTACCGAATAAAGGAACCCAAATTCGGTTTTTGAAATACAACACCCAATCAGTCTTGACTCCCAGTTTCTTATCTAATCCCTTTAGTCCCTCAGCAGGATAGTTCATTGCTTGTAAAGCTTGTTGCTGAGCTTCTTTAATATGAGGAATTAGACTAGTTTTAATGGTCATTCCTAACGCTTTCACACGTAAAGGTTTGACTCGTTCTTTGCGACTTAAGGCATCGGCTACAACATTCGCCTTGCCTGGGTGATAACGAATTTCACAATCATAATCGTTCAATAGTTCTACCCATCGCCTTTGTCGCATGTTTAACATCTTCTGATCTAAAATGTGTTGAAGACTCTTGTGGTCAGTGTATATCATACACTTGGTTCCATACAAATAGTGTCTCCAAATCTTGAGTGCAAAAACCACTGCACCAAGTTCTAGATCATGAGTGGTATAGTTCTTCTCGTGTATTTTCAACTGCCGAGAAGCGTAAGCAATCACCTTATCGTTCTGCATTAAAACACACCCGAGACCTTGGCTCGAAGCATCGCAGTACACCGTGAAGTTATCGATACCTTCCGGTAATGCCAAAATAGGTGCATTGCAGAGTTTGTGTTTCAACAGTTGGAACGCCTCCTCCTGTTGAGAACCCCATATAAACTGTTGATTTTTCTGTGTCAATGTAGTTAGTGGCAGGGCTATCTTTGAGAAGTTCTTGATGAATCGACGATAATAACCTGCCAGCCCTAAAAATTGACGTATTTCGGTTGGGGTTCGCGGTGTTTCCCATTGTTCTACAGCTTTAATCTTACTAGAATCCACCTGAATGCCATTTTGATTCACTACGTGCCCGAGAAATTGAACTTCTCGTAACCAAAACTCACACTTGGAGAACTTGGCATATAATTTTTCACGTGCCAATAGTTCTAAGATCAGTTTCAAGTGTTGAGCATGTTCATGTTGGCTTCGAGAATAAATAAGAATGTCATCAATAAATACAATCACAAACTCATCCAAATAAGGCCTACATACCCGATTCATAAGATCCATGAAAACTGCAGGAGCGTTTGTTAATCCAAACGGCATTACTAGAAATTCATAATGCCCGTATCGTGTTCGGAATGCAGTTTTAGGAACATCATCTTCATGCACTCGTAATTGATGATATCCGGATCTTAAATCAATTTTTGAGAAGTAAGTAGCGCCTTGAAGTTGATCAAACAGATCATCTATTCGTGGCAATGGATAACGGTTTTTGATTGTTAATTTATTGAGCTCCCGATAGTCAATACACATCCTGAATGATCCATCCTTCTTTTTCACAAAAAGGACTGGTGCTCCCCAGGGTGAGAAACTAGGTCTAATAAAACCCTTGTCTAACAGTTCTTGTAGTTGACCTGAAAGCTATTGCATCTCCGAGGGTGCTAAACGATAAGGAGCTTTAGCCACAGGTGCTGCACCTGGAATCAAGTCAATACGAAATTCAACTTGTCTCACTGGGGGTAATCCTGATATATCGTCCGGAAAAACTTCAGGAAAATCTTTGACTATCGGAATATCGTGGATACGTTTTTGTAACGAACTGTTATCAATCACATGTGCTAGAAAGGCCAGACACCCTTTCCGTAAGCATTTCTGAGTTTGCATGCATGAAATGATACCCAGTTTTCTACCAGCCCGTTCCCCTTGAACTATCAGTGTATTACCCTCAGGTAATGGAATACGGATCACCTTAGTTTGACATATTACTTCAGCTTGGTTGATGGAAAGCCAGTCCATACCAACAACAACATCAAAGCTCCCAAGCTCAATAGGAAGTAAATCAATATTGAAAAAATGATCATTCAGATTCAAGGAACATCCTTGAATGACACTGTTAGTTTTGATTAACTTGCCATTAGCAAGTTCAATAACGTAAGGAGTTTCTAGTTCTACCGCAGGCAATGATAATAATGATGCAAATTCAGGAGAGATAAAACTCTTATCTGCCCTCGTATCAAAGAGAACTGATGCATATAAATTATTGAGTAAGAACGTACCAGTAACAATGTTAGCATCGTGTCTCGCCTCGGTAACACCAATCTGGAAAGCTCTACCTCTAGCTTCATTCCCCGGATTGGTGTTGTTATTGTTTGGACAATTTTTTATCAAGTGGTCGGGACTCCCACACTTGTAACACGACCTGTTTGTTTGAGTGGTTTGTTGTGGTACTTGATTTGGTTGGCACGCAGGCAAGTTGCAATACTTGGTGTAGTGCCCAATTCTATTACAGTTGGCACAAGTAGGACACTGTCCAGTATGATGAAATAAACACCGAGTACATTTAGGTGCCTGTCCAACATAGTTTTTCCTCTCAGGAATAACCGCACCATAGTTTTTCACAGTTTGTTTGCCCTGGTTGATCTCAGCCTGAACTCTCGCCTTAGGTTTACCAAACCACTTTCGTTTGGTACCTTTAGAAACACTAGAGGTACCGACATCACTACGGCCCCCGGCCGTCTGAGTTTTTGTTACCAACATACCACTCCTTACCGCCTCATCGGTAAGCTTAGTGGTCAACAGAATTGCTCGTTTAAGGGTTGTGGGTTCAGCTGCGGTTACCATTCCCCGAATCTGGGGAATCAGACCCTTAATGTACTTCTCGATCAACGCTGCTTCTGTAGGAAACATATCGGGAAGTAAACAAGTAAGTTCGTGGAAACGATGAGTGTACGCCAAGCAATCAGCCCCGGTCATTGAATGATTCCAAAACTCCTCCTGGAGCTTTTGTATTTCAGTGAGTGGGCAGTACTATGATCTAATCAGAGTTTTAAATTCGTTCCAACCCATCGAATCGACTGTAGCGGAGCCCAGTGTTTTTGCCTGGGTATTCCACCAGGTCAAAGCTGATTCTTTGAAAGAACAGGCAGCATAAGACACTTTATGCTTCTCTAAACACTGGCTGATTTTGAGTTTCGTTTCCATTTCCTCGATCCACCTTAGCAATCCGGCCGCTCCTTCCTTACCAGTGAAAGTAGGAGGGTTACAGGAAACGAAATACTTATAAGTGCATCCCTGTCATGGTGGATCAGGAACCGTTGTAGTTGTACCAGTGGTATGATGTTGTATCAGAACACCGCAAGCAGATAGTTGTTCCCGCACGATTCGCGCTATCATTGCTTCATTAGTTTCAGATCCACTTGCATCTGCAGGTGGAGCAGTGTTCACTCCCGGGTTCAAAGGTGGAACAGTATTTGTTTCCAGATTAACCTGTGGATCTGGATTTGATTCAGTATTTACTGGTGGAACTTGATTTGGCTCAGGGTTAGTAATGTTCCTGATAGATCTCCTAACCGGTCGACCTCGTTTGGGAGCCATTATTCTGCTCACAAGCAGATAAACTCAGGTCAGTCAAGAACATTAAATATATAACCCATTTGATCACATAAATTCAATCATATTCAGTTATATTGAAACTTTACGAAATTGAAAATGTGATTATAAGAGGATACAGTATAACTACATTGATGTTACCCAAACATGTTCTCAATACACCTGAGTCACATCATGGTTCGTAGTTATACACAGTCCTGTTAACTCAAAACATGTTATAGTATCACACCACATACAGTATTGTGACACTAACATAGATGTATTATTGTTCACAGTAAATACAGCATTACTGATTTTTCAATCTATTATAACATGAATTTTTGAGATATTTACATCCACGACTTTCATACGGGTTATACAAACCGTATATGCAGTACCCCACGAGGTAGTTGGCGTGAAAATACCATACAAGGTATTTTACGAGAGTATACCACCCCAGGTATTTTACGAGAGTATACCACACAGGTATTTTACAACAGTATACCACTCCAGGTATTTTACGAGAGTATACCACACAGGTATTTTACGAGAGTATACCACACAGGTATTTTACGAGAGTATACCACACAAGGTATTTTACGAGAGTATACCACACAGGTATTTTACGAAAGTATACCACACAAGGTATTTTACGAAAGTATACCACACAGGTATTTTACGAGATAGCACCAAGCTATTTTACGAGATAGCACACAAGCTATTTTACGAGATAGCACACAGTTATTTTACGAGAGAGAATACCTCACCAGGTATTTTACGATGACAGAATACCTCACCAGGTATTTTACGATGACAGAATACCTCACCAGGTATTTTACGATGACAGAATACCTCACCAGGTATTTTACAATGACAGAATACCTCACCAGGTATTCTACGATGACAGAATACCTCACCAGGTATTTTACGATGACAGAATACCTCACCAGGTATTTTACGATGACAGAATACCTCACCAGGTATTTTACGATGACAGAATACCTCACCAGGTATTTTACGATGACAGAATACCTCACCAGTTATTTTACGATAACAGAATACCTCACCAGGTATTTTACGATAACAGAATACCTCACTAGGTATTTTACGAGAACAGAATACCTCACCAGGTATTTTACGATAACAGAATACCTCACCAGGTATTTTACGATAACAGAATACCTCACCAGGTATTTTACGATAACAGAATACCTCACTAGGTATTTTACGAGAACAGAATACCTCACTAGGTATTTTACGCCTCATCCTATCCTCTATAATTCTTGCATAAATCTGGACCCTCTGAGGTGATGGGCTTCTAGCCAATTTTCCACACAGGTATCTTTATCAGATATCTGTGGATGTGGTGGCGTGTGTAAAATCTGAGGTATCACCAAGGATGCTGCAGAAGATGCTTCTGACGGATCTGAGTCAGCACTTGAGCTGAGACTCGGCGTATCATCCAGAGTCACATATGGAATCTGTCTATATATGCAGCGTTCATGTGGTTTTTCATTGATATCTAGACAAATTTACAGATCAATATCATGAAGTGAATATTGAATAATGATATTCAACATAATCATGATATGACATCTCTTCCAATCTTAGTGCAATTATTCGTCCTTACTGTTATTATGATTCTGCTTGTATTAAATTAAACTTGAACGCACACGTGTTGCGAATTTCAGTTATGCTGGCCACTCATAGCTGGAATTCGTACCACCTAATTATCCTGAATTAATTCAAAACAAGTTTTGTTCTTTAAAAAAAATGTTCGGTGCTCTCTGTGTCACTATACGAGCCTATGGTTATAGTCTAGGTCTCTAAGTCCACCTAAATTCTATAACCTGTGGCTCTGATACCACCCTGTCACACCCCCACCTCTCGTCACCTGAGATGATGTCATAAGTCTCATTCTTTCAGTTGCGGAAGCATAGTGGTGATGTCTCAGAGATGAGGTGTGACTTACTTGAACCGATATCACAGCACACAGATTCACTTAAAATAAATACATTACCAGGGTTTCGTAAATACATTCAACTTTACAACTAAGTTTATTACACAATATGTTACATTAAAGTTCAACTATGTGAAGTGCATCCTCACTGTGTCATCACCGTTGTCCTGCAAAAATGTTGAGTTTAAAACGTCAGCACAAAGCTGGTGAGTTCGACAGTTCAGTTAAAACAATATGATATGTTAAACAATGTTCACGAAAAGTTCAGTTCTGGATAACCATAGGACCCGTATCTAGTTCCTTTTGGACAGTTGTTTGTTCACGAAGATACTACCCGTCGGTAAATATCTTAATGCCTCATTATCTTAATGTCTATCACTAACATTAAGAAGTTGTTATGGAAACAGGTACCAAACATTCACACTAGGGGAGATGCAATCCTCCCAGCAAATGGGTTGTCAGCCAATAGTACTATCAATGGTTCCTGTTCGGCCGCACATGGGTTCACTAGATACAGTTCACGAATGAGGACTTTTGATACTGTGATAGTTGTTACTAACGGCAAAATCCCATGAAATCACACAAAAAGTCACATGAAATCACACAGATATCAGTGATACATATCATATGTTCAGAAAACAGTTACAGAGTTACCCCGATGTTTATAAAATAATAAAAAGAAAAGGGGTTGTACGAAACTCACTTGATGTCTCAAATTGTAGAAACACACGCAACTGGTGCTAATGATGAGATTCTGCATTAGTTTATGTTTGATATGTTATTTATGTTTCAACTTACTGATTAAATCCTTTTGAACGTCCAATGTCAAAGACATTGCCTTGAAAGTCATCAAACCGGTATTAAATTATTAGTTATTTATTTTAATGAAATATCATACAATGTATGTTAATGTAGGAACCTATACTGATTCAGATTCCCACTACTAGGTTGATGACACCCTTGATTAATCAGTATAATCTCAGATTAACCAAATAGTTAATGTTGTTGATTATAATGCTTAAGCAGTTACTAGACAGTTTAATGGCTTAGGAATGATTAATCCTTGTTATTGATTACCCGAATATCATGAAATATCACAATGTAGTATTAGAATAGGTTTAATAACCATGTTTAACATACTAATCTGACTGTTATCAGAAACATCAGATAATCGTTCCAACGAGTATGTTAATGACTGTGATTAGTTTAAAACACATGGTTTTCACGTTGCATGTCAAGGATTAATCAAACTAATCACCTACATTGTCACAACCAAATGGTTTAAACCATTATAACCATTGTTATGATTTCATGCAAACCGGGCATTACAACGGCTCAAAACAAGGATTTATCCTTTAACAGTTCGAGTTTGTCATTCAAAATCAATCCTAGCCATCTTCTAGGCAATAATCAACAACCCTAACTATATCATTACGTTCAAAAACAAGATTTAATCATTCGTTATCAAAATAGAAGGTTAGAATGAACCATTACCTAATCTGGAGAGGTTCTGCGGGTAGAAAGATGATCTGGACTCGTATAAACGTTCCTGGATGCGATCTAAACGTTCCAGAGGCTTCGAAACAGAGATTGGATGTGTTGGATGGTGAAAATTTCGAAGGTGATGGTGCTGGCGTCGACTGGAAGCAACAAGAATGTGATGATGATGATGATTGATGAAATCTGATATTTTTATGCAAGTTGGCGACATCCCCATCCGTCGCGTACCGCGGAGAAACAAAAAGCATGCTTCGCGTACCGCGAAGAAATCCGGAGAAATCCCAGATATTTTCAAGCATCGCGTACCGCGAAGACCATTTTTTTCCATTTTTCGACAGAAACTTCGTTTTGCGATTCTGGACCATCC
Source organism: Mikania micrantha (assembly GCA_009363875.1). Classification (NCBI taxonomy): domain Eukaryota; kingdom Viridiplantae; phylum Streptophyta; class Magnoliopsida; order Asterales; family Asteraceae; genus Mikania; species Mikania micrantha. The sequence continues at coordinate 3,624,064 of CM018686.1, forward strand.
GTAACTCCGTTTTGTACGCGGTTTTCGCCCATGTTCATCATTTCTCACATACTATCATCCCATAATAGCTTCGATTGTCAACTCCACATGGATTCTAAGCACGATCAACTGTGCTCAATTCGTTGCTGACGTAATTCCTCGTACGCAATTATCACATGTCAGGTTAAGCTTTGGTCAGAGAAGGCATGGAGCTCAGGCACTCAGATAAAGAGAGTCCGGTGGCATTGGCAATCAATTATGTTTTAATTAAGACATTATTTCATGTTTGACAAACTATGTTGTAAATTCCGCTGCTATCTATGAAAGTTTTTAGTTTAAGAGCTATGTGTTATGATGAAACCAACCTACGTGGGGTCTCCAGGAATGGGGTCTCACAATTAATCTCAATTTTACAGTTACATTGAAAGAAAATCCCGAATATTAACATTAAAATATGTTGCTTTTGAAGTGATTTAAGAAGAAGACAAAAATTACCAACTAGAATCGTGTCAAGATTAGCCGGTGAAATGATTGTTACTAAGCGCTTAAAAGAGAATAGGGCGGTGGCTAGAATTTGTGGCGGTAAATGGGGGCGGGCGGTGTGGACCTCTGATTTGGAACAAGAAAAAGAAAGAAAATAGAATAGGAAGTAAGGGGGAAATAAAGAAGGGATTTAAATATATAGGGGAATTGTAAAAGAACAAAATAAATTGAGGTTCTTAATAAGTAGGTAATTTATAAAGTTAGTTTTTATTTACTAATTACAAAAAAAAATGTTTTTTATTTAAAAGAGATAATAATATAATTTTTTTTTTTCAAACAGGGGGCGAAGTTATTTTTTTTTCTTCAATTAGGGGCGAAATCAAGTATTTTTAAAAGAATTAACATTTTAGTCCGAAAATTAACCCTATTAACGAAAAAAAGAGGGAAGCGGTCCGGGGATAAAATTGTTTGTAATAAGGTAATATACAACAGATGCTAAGAGACCAAGAGGCACATTAAGTTTCAGGCACGTCAGGGGATGGCCAGATGAGGGGAATTGCCGATTGGGGAAATCGGAGAAGAATAACTAGGGTTTCTTACTTTCTTGGTATTGGTTTCTCAATCATCACCAGCCACTTTATCTATTCGAATTGATCATTCTTAAAATCGAAGCGTCATGGAACTCATTAAACACGGTGTTTGCCGATTCTTGATCCATCAATCTGGCATCCACATTGAGTGCCCTGTGTTACACAATCTGTCAATCCCCATCACCAAATCAACTTGACGACTTCGAGCGCCTTGAGCGGCTGTGCGAGTGTGCCCTACTTCGAGTGCCTTGTGCCTCTGTGCAGCTGAGCCGGTGTACCCTGTGCGGCTGTGCCTGTGTGCTCTGTGCGGTTGGTGCCTTGTGTGGCTGGTGCTCGTTTGCGGCTGTGTTCGTCAGCCCGTGTGTTTGGTGCGGCTGTGCCGCTGTGCCCCTGTGGCCTGTGAGGCTGGAGTGCTGGGTACTGATTACTTACAACTCCTAATTCCTAAAGACAAAGCGCAAAGGTATTCTTAATTATCTTAGAATGTTAATCTGACTTTTATTACTCAGTAGATTCCTAAGTTTATCATTAGGGATTTATTATTTTACTGTTTTTGTTGATTAATTCATTATGTCAAATAAAAAGAGGAAATATGAATCTGGATACTCTAATATGAAAAAAATTAAACTAGATGATATAGTTGAAAAAGAAAAAAATATAATTTATAAAATATTAAAATATGTACAATTAAAAAAATGTTGCAGACAATGAACAATCAAGTGAAGAACAACAAAATGTAGGTAATGAACAACAAAATGTAGATCATGAACAACAAATTTCAAATAATAAACACACAAATCCAAATGAGAAACAACCTAATTCAAATGTGAAGACCACAAATTTGAACAAACAACATGAAATGCCCGGATATAGGAGAAAGATTTTTACCCTTAACTATGGTGTTAGAGAAAGCCCCCAGATTTTAAATTTCGCCTAGAGTCTCCGAAATGCTTGAGACGGCCCAGATCATCTGTAGTGTGTGGGTTTTAATCATGCGGCTAGAAAAGCATCTGGGTGTTGTAATCTACCACATCAATAGATATGTCAAGCTTCTTTTGTTGAGAATGTATTAAATCTCACTTCCTCTTCTGGTGAAAAGAAAAAAGGAAAAAAAAAACGTTATACATGAATGACGTACTATTCACATAAAACTTGAACAAATTCTATTAATAAAAATGACATCTTACCTTTAAACTTGATTCTGTCATTAATGAAAGGATGATATTATGTGTTTGTTGAAGACCTCCAAAATTGCCAATGATGTAGGATATTATCTTCTGTTGTAGTTTGAAAATGGAAGATATCACCACCAATGACATGATTCCATGACTTATAACAACCCAATACATCTTCACTACCATCATCATACACAAGATCAATCCCACACTCTAATGTCAGCTCTAGTGAATATCTTGTTGATACTGTAATAGTAATGTGGTCACCAGCTTTCATATCATTCGGCCCAAACATCCAATAGCTTAACAAACTAAAGCAATACTCTTTACCGAACTCTCCATCTTCAAAATATTGTTCACTACCACCCAACTCCATCATACCTTTAGTACAATGTTTATAAATCCAGGTGAGGTTTTTGGTAATATTACTAATTTTAATCAATGGTAATTTAAAGCCACTCCTATCTATAAATTTAAAAATTGGCAGCCTCTCAACAGAGCAGAAATTCAATCCTCGGAGGTTGTTAGGAGATGATGGGATCGTAAATGATATTGATGGACCATTACTTCTACAATTAATCCACTCCGGCATTTCTTTCCCAGGATAAAACGTGCTAAATACTCCAAATTCATATAAAATCTACCAAATAAACAAGTACAACATCAATTACCTTAAATTCATAATACACAACAAGAAACATTTAATATTAATTAGAGAAAACCTGGGTTTGATATTCAATTAGTCTTGGTCTTACTTGAAATTTGAAAGTTTCAAAGATCATTTCCTTACTAAAGTCTAAATTTGTCCAGCACAAACTATGTAACACCTTTTCCTCAACACTTGCCATGCTTTGGATTTTTATCATGCCATGAGTTTCAACTGCTGAGATTGATACACCAATTCCCCATAAGATAAGCTCGATTATAAATAATTGACTAACTTCGTGTAAGTTGAGCGGGGACATTTCTCGATCAAAATTAATTTCCCTTATTAAAGGATCTTCCTGACACAAAAAGAATGATAGTTCTCTTGGCGTAGACGGAGGATCCTCAATTGATATCACCTTATAACAGTTATTCATATGAAGTCTCATAAGCCTTGGAAGGATCCTCACACAACTAGGCATTGAAACAATTGGATTTCTATCTAAACGTAATTCCTCTAACATGGCTAGGCAACTCAAGTCCATGGGAAAGCATTCGTTGGACAAGTTATTATTTGCAAGCGACAATATTCTCAATGAGCTCAGTAATGGAATCATAGAGAACTTCAAATCGCTTGGTATAACCTTCACATTCCCAATCTCAATTTGAGATTCACGAGAATTACAACCATCTAACAGTAGTGTTTTGATCTTCGTTAACTTGCCTAGGGATTTGGAAGCTTTCTAAGCTTGTATCTGTAACTCAAATCAATATAGACAAGTTCATCACATTGCTTAACTGATTCACACACCTCAATCAAACCTATGCAGTTTCTAAGGATTAGCCTCTCAAGTGCAGGGAGTAAAAAAAACCCACCAACACTATGAAGTTGTTCACAGAAACTCAGATCTAGAATCTTCAATGATCCAAGAAATCGCTTGTTTTTTGAGCTTGATCCAATTAACCCCTAGAGTAAAGATAAATTAAAGTAAGTAAAAATGTATTTACTCGCGATGAAAGAACAATGAGAGTTGTCATGGGTGCGTGGTCATTTAAGTGTAATCACTTATTATAAGTAACTAATATTTATACGAGAACAATGTTATTTCGGGATAGGTTTTGGTATTCAGGTCAAACCCGTTCAAAATTCACAAAATTTGAATCCAATTCAAAAACCGAATTCAAATTCGATGAAAAAACTAATTTTTGAGGTAATAATTGTCTAAAATCTTACCTTTTACCTGTTAGTAGGTGGTTGTAGGTTACCATACGACATGTCCAAAGATTCAACATTGCTATAAGACATGTCAAGAACAACCAGATTCTCCATTGGTAAATCTAAAGGTATAGACTTTAAAGGGGAACATGCATACATAACCATCTTAATTCTTCTGGAAAATTCTTGAAGCACCCTGTTAGTTGCACATAATTGAGTTGGAGTAGCATTAAATTGTCCATTGCACTGAATGACTCTATTTTTACCTTAAATGGTCCATGTAACATCTTTTTGTCAAGCATTTTCATATCAAGGGCAAGGCCTAACATATTTCCCTTAGCCTATAAAGAGAGTGTATGCCAAAAAAAAAAAAGAAATTATAAATGTTACATACCCACAATGAAAATACTTAGAACATGCATAACTACTAACAATAAACATCATATTACCTTTTTTTGTTTTAGCACTTTGAACGACTCCACGTGACACCATGATTGACTACACTTCCATGGGCTTATCAGGTGATTCTTGACGTACTAAATCTCTTCCCATCTCTTGAACCAATTGATGCATTATCAATTCATTATTCCATCCGATACTAAGAAGGCATCTGTCAACAAGATTTGTGATCGCGGATCTTGCATTAAGATCACAAGAATTCAATATTGTTTCAGTCACATATCTATTTGTTCCCACAAAAAAACATGCAATATGCTTAAACAACTCCTTATCATTTTCAAATAGCAAAGCGTCAAAGCTCATCTTCAATGCCTTGTTTATATGTGAATGAGGTTCTCTCTTTAGCACTTTTATGCACTCTTCCCAATATGCTACATCTTGATTTTGTAAAGACCTGCCCAAAACTTCAATAGCCAATGGAAGTCCATTGCAATACTTCACAAACTTTTTTGAAACCACTTCATAACCTTCTTTGGGATTTTGACTATCGAATGCATGAATGCACAAAAGTTTTAGGGAATCATATTTATATAAGCCATTAAGTAAGACCTTTTTATGATTAGGATAAACTTGTGACTTGAATAGCGCACACCCATTTGTTAAAGATGCATCCTTGGTTGTAATTATGACTTTACTTCCTGGATGCAAACCTTTGTTTCCAAGTAAAGCATCTAGCTGCTTGAGACTATCAATATCATCAAGCACTATAAACACCCTTTTACGGGCTAGCACATTTTCAATCATCGAGGTGTTCCTGATGACATCATTAACCTGTAAATCGATTTTTTTTGAAATGACTCCATGAAGTTGCTTTTGTAAATCATGCAATCCATCAAAACGTTCATTAGCCTTTGTGCTGATGCCTTCAATAAAGCTGCTTTTATCAAATTTACTAAAGTGTAACCCAAAAACATGTCTAGACAAAGATGTTTTCCCAATTCCACCGATACCTACAATTGTGAGAATGTTGGTAGTATGACAAGATCCATCTGTCAACCACGAACTAATGAATTCAATTTGATAGTCCATCCCAATCAGACGTGGCAGTGTATTACTTAATGGTATACATACTCTACGATGGATGTCAGCAACAACCTCTTTAATACACTCTGTCTCTTTCCTAAAAATTGATTTCAGTGAGTTTATAAAACATATGTATTTGTGATTATGATAAATGATCTGCAAAATTTACCTGCCCTTTGCATCTTTTCCTTTAAATCAGCAACTTGTGTGAGTGCCATCTTCCATGACTTCATCTTTTGAGCAAACTCACTTCTTTTCTCAACATCTATTTCTCGCTCCATCTTCTTTTTATATTCTGCCATTGCTTCCCCGAAGCTGTCCTGTTGCTTCCTGACATGGGTGGGATCGACATGATAGAAGACGGGGATGCCGATTTGCTTACGGTTCCTCTTTTGGTCAAGGATTAGTACCAATTCATCCATGCACCATGTTGAAGAGGCATAATTCTTTGACAAGATGATAACTGAGGCTCTAGATGATCTGATCGCCCGCTCCAGTTCTGGTTTTAGATGCTCTCCAGTTTCAATTTCTTCATCAACCAAAAACGTGATGATACCAGCATCCACAAGAGCGTTGTAGAGGTGATCTGTGAAACCATTACAAGTGTCAACACCTCTAAAACTTAAAAACACATCATAGTTGTATATATGGTTATGATCATGATCAAGATCATGAGTTTTAGAAGAAGATGAGGATGGTGGTAAAAGTTCAATGAGAACAACCATGGTGAAAAATATTTATTGAAAGCTAATTTGAGTGTAGAGATGAAGAAGATGAGTTTCTGGTAATTTAGTTGATCCAGTACATTTGTATACTTTTAAGTTCTGATATGGGACCTAATTTCAATATAAATATAAAAAATAAAATTTCCAGTGACCGTCTTGTAATTAAACATGGTAAAAACTCAATTTGATAGGGTAAGTGAATATAGCATTCCCCTCATATTATTCATCAAAAAAATAATCCCAAAAGTTATTGTTGATAAAAGTACGCGTATATACAAGATTCTAGCAAATAAATAAATAAATAATATAAATAAATAAATAAATAAAAATGCAACTATATGATTGGACCAATAAGAAACAGTTCTCTTTCTCTTTAAATATAGTAAAACCACCGCCCGTTTACTAATAGAAGTCGACGTCGATGTCCTTTGAATACAAAAAGACTTTACTATTCATCATAGTTGTTTTTTTATATGTATATAATATACTAGGTTATTTCCCTGTGTAATACACAGATTAAATATAAAATATTAAATATTAAATATTAAATATTTATTATAAAAATTTAGAAAAATTATAAAATAATATTTTAATATAAATTGATTAAATTACGCATTAAGAAGTATTTTAAGTAATAAAACAATAATTAAAATTTTCAATAACTAAAAAAATGTTACTTTACATTCTAAATTGCAACAATAAAGATATTTAAACTAACTGATTTTAAAATTTCAATTGCTTTTGTATCAAATCCTAATTGTTAAGCAAATCAAGAAAATAATGTATAATTTCTATCATTATTAAAGCGAAATAACTCAATTTGAAAATATCATTAAACATAAAGAAATAAAAATGTAATTTTTTCTATCATTTTTATAAATCTTGGTTTTTGAAAGAATGATTTTTTAAACATTTCGTTTTAAGAAACATCATTTGTTATAAAAGTCCCATTATTTAAAAACTTTGATTTATCGTAAATTTTATAAAAATATTTTTATGAAACCTTGTTTTTATAAAACTTTTATTTTCTAAAATACCATTTTATAAAACTTCATGTTTTTTTTAAAAATTGATTTTTAGAAAAATTATATTTTATAAACTGTTTTTAAAGTTTGTTTTTTAATAAAAATAATTGATTTTTAAACTATCAAAAACTATTTTCTAGTATAAAAAGGCAAATAATATTAGTAGTCATTAATATTGTATTTATTTAATAAAGAGATAATATAATTATTTAATAGGAGAGATAATATAATTATTTAATTAAAAAGATAATTAATTAGAATTATAAGAAAGTGCCAAGTGGTAATAAGAACATGAGAAAGTGACAAGTGACAAAAGTTATTTTTGTTTATTATAATAGATAGATAGATAATTAAACCGAACAAAGACTTTGAATTAGCCAGGTTGACGGATGCAGACGGTTTTTTTCTTATTTTAAGAGTAAACTGTCAAAATGATTCCTCTATTTATATGAAATTTGTTTGTTTTGTTCTTAAGTATCATTTGGTTCTTAAATCTTGTTCCAGTAACCTAAAAAAATTTGGTTCAACGTCAAGTTCAGTTATGAAAACATTAGATTCAACAAAAGTTTGGAGTGGTTGGAAGAGTTCATAATATTAAACGCGACATTTATTCACTTTTATACTTTAAATTGTAAATGGTCTTATCCTTTTATTTAATAATGTCAATTTTACATAATTATTGTCTAGTTAGTAGTTAGTTACATATCAAAAGTCTTCGTTTACGTCAGTCAATTTTAATAATCAAAAACATTATATCGAAACTCAAAAGTATACAAATATACCAGATCAATTGAACCAGGATCAAAAGTATACTCAAAAAGATTAAAACCCGAGTATGACAACGTGATGGTACGATTAAAAGAAACATCTGAAGTCGTAGCAAATTAGTAATAGAAATTGAAATACAGATGAAGAACATTATAATGTCTCATATGTTACGCTCTAACAATTAAAAAAAAAAGTAATTTAATATAAAAAAATTAACAAAAGTTTAAAAGAATAAAAAGGTTAAAAAAAGTTATTCGTAACTTTTAGCAAAACAGATAGCACATAGCAAAATAGACAACCGACTTATTCTTGGATATATGTAGCTGATAATCTCAGATTTAAATGTAGCGAGATATCAACAAAAAGATTAATGGAAATTCCTGTTATGTCCTTATCTCCATTCTAAACAACATATTAATTACAATCACGCCATTGGTTCTTTTATGACCATTGATGATAGCACATTAAAGGTTCAAATGATTTCTTATTGTTTTTACAAAATTATTGTTTTGTACAATAGCTTTATTCTTGAAACATACCCCACATACCAATAGACTATTGGAGAATATCAGGAATCAATACTTTGATTGTTATCGGATTGTGTATGAAATTACTTTCCGAAATCAATATTTCTACTCTTACAAGTGCAAAAAATTTGATCATGAGATAATCCAATAAAATTTCGTGTGATATGAATTTCGTCTGTGTCTCATTTCTGCGCATTCGTTTCTACGTATTTCACCAGCCAACAAGATGGAAATTAATAGTTGGCTTCGCGGGTCAAGTCAATTCCAATCATAAAAATTTAGTAAATTTCGTTTAGGTTTTGGGGCGTTGCCAACGGGACCGCCACCGGGGCCTTTGCCCCATGGACCCCACCAGAGGTGCTACCCCTTAGACATCACAAGAGGACATGGCCCCCTTGACCCTTGCTTGGTAAGGAGCTCAGATATATTTAAAAAGCATGCACTCCACATCTTCAAACTCTTTAAGATTTTTTTTACATCTAATGACACTAAAATATACAACATATACAAAGTACCCACAAATACACTTTTAGAAGTGGAAAGACATAGTTGGTACATACCCAGAATGCAATTGATTTCTATTCAAGATGCAAATGGAATATGGGAAAAAAAAAAGAAACATTATGGAGGGTTTATTAACAGAAACATCAGGGGCTTTAAAGAAGCAGCATCTCTATTCTATTTGGATCAGAGGTAAGGTCTTGTCTTCATCTCACCCCTTCCTTCTGACTCTAATGATTAGTGAGACTTTATTGGGTATGTTTGTTTATTAACATGAATATGAATGTGAAGAAAGAAGGTACAACAGAAACATGCAAAGCAGAAACTACCAGAGGAAGTAGAGTATAAAAAAAATGATCATTTGAGATATAAGCACAATTGAAAAGAATCTATAAGCCAATACTTTGTTGAAAGAAGTATATCAGCAAAAGGACAAATTTAACTAACCTTTTGAACAATAATTTTGAATCTCGAATTAGAATGATTAGGATGTTGTGTGTTCTTGACCTCTCTGCCTAACATTTTTGAATTCCTTCACTGCTAATGTTGTTGGTAATTTATTAATTATCAATATGTATTTTGTAACATTGGATTAACTATGATCAAGTAAACTTTATTAGTTACTAACGAATTTGAAGATGGAGATAAATTCATTTAAACTAATATTGATTTGATTTTCATTTGGATTGATAATATATATATTAATTTTATTAATTGATTTGGACAAAAAGACAAAATGGTTTCGAAATTCCATTATTTAATTGGAACTGTCCAAAATCATTTAATTTGAAAATTCAATCCATGTGTGTGTACGTAAATGTGGACGTGATCTCCAATATGAATTGGATCCATAGAATTACTTAAATCTAACCACACCCGTGTTTCTTTAATCAACTGTTAAAAACCAAAGTATTGGTTTTATCGAAAAGAAAAGGACAAATGAAATAAAAAAAGGAAAAAGTCAATTTTTTTTTACTTGATCAAATTTTCGAGGGCACTGTCTTTTTCTCTCTCAACATACGCATACATATGTTCTTCAATTTGATCTTGGTTTTATCCGATAAAACAACTCCAAGTGTCAAAAATTGGTTTTATTCTAGAGAGTGATTATCATCACGACTCCAAGAAAATCCAAGGTTTTGTCGAATCGTTATTCAATCAACGTCATCGATTTCGTGTTTTATTTCAACCCCTCTTCGTTCGGTTATTTTGTTCTAACAAAGATGATACCAGTCTATCATTTCAATGGCAACCGCAGAATCCGTGAAAGAGATGTCAAGTAAGTTTGCAAAACTTGACAAATTTGAAGGGCAAGATTTTCGTCAATGGAAGAAGAAGATGCACTTTCTTCTTACAACTTTGAAAGTGGTCTATGTTCTATCAACCCCAATGCCTGAAGAAGTGGAGAATGAAACCCTAGACCAACAACTTTACCGTCTAAAGTGGGAGAACGATGATTATATATGTTGAGGGCATACTCTCAACGGTATGTCAGATGCCCTCTTTGATGTCTACCAGAACCTGGAATCGGCCAGAGAGTTGTGGGATGCACTAGAATCAAAATACATGGCAGAGGATTCATCAAGCAAGAAATTCCTGGTAACAAATTTCAATTCATATAAAATGGTAGATAGTCGACCGATAATGGAACAATTCAATGAATTACTTCATATTCTTGGTCAGTTTACTCAGCATGAAATGCATATGAATGAACCAATTTTGGTGTCTAGTATAATTGATAAACTTCCACCACAATGAAACGATTTTAAACATTCTCTTAAACACCGAAAAGATGATTTAAATCTGGTTCAGTTGGAAAGTCATTTGAGGATTGAGGAATCTTTGCGTTCACAAGAATTTGATAAAGGAAAGGGTAAATTAGATGATGTTCAAACTGTTGTGAACTTGGTAGAACATAATAAAAAGCCAAAAAAGTTAGATAAAAATCAAAAAGGGAAAAAGCAAGTTTAAAGGGAATTATAAAGACTCTCATAAGAAGCAAAAGATGGTTTGTTGGAACTGTGGGAAACCAGGACATCTCAAAAGAGATTGTCAAGTAAAATCTGTGGTTGGAAAAAAGCCTTTTGATGCGGTGGGTACAAGTGGGTCTAAGGACCCACCTACATCTGCAGGTAACTTCTCTAATTATAGCTTGGAATTGATATCATATAATGAAACAGATTGTAGTTCCAATATATATTATGTAATTTATGTGGGTTAATCATTATATGTAGAGGATGGATCTATGGCATGGTGGGCGGATTCAGGAGCCACTAGTCACGTTTGCAAGGATCTAAGAAGGTTCAATAATCTTAGATCAATTAAAGATGATAGCGTATTACGAATGGGGAATGTGGCTACCGAACCCATCAAGGGCATTGGAAGTGTTAATTAATATTATGTTTACTTCCAGAAATAAACTTGAACTAGATAATGTATTATATATACCGGGAATTCGAAAGAATTTGATACCCGGAATTGTATTGAACAATTATGGGTTCAAACAAGTGTTAGAATCTCACAAGTATGTATTGTCTAAACATAGTACTTTTATTGGATTTGGTTACTTATTTAATGGAATGTTTAAATTAAATATCCATGTTACCTTTAATTCTGAATCGGCTTATATGTCATCTTTACCCACTGATCCAATTGATAAAATTTCCAGTATGTGGCACGCTCATTTAGGTCATATTAATTATTTTAAGATGATTGACATGTCAAAGATGAATTTAATACCGGCTTTTAGTGTACATAAAAATAAATGCCACACTTGTAATTGAACTAAAATTACTAGAAAACCTTTTAAAGAAGTTAAAAGAATTTCTAATGTACTAGAACTTATTCACTCCGATTTATGTGATTTTCATAGTACACCATCTTTAAGCGCGATGGGTGGGACCCAAATAGTACCATCCAGTCGGGTTTGCACCCATTCTAACCTCCAGTCGGGTTGGCCTCCCAGGCGCGATGGGTAGGATTTGTCAGGCCCAAATAGTACTATCCAAGATTACCACGTTGTGCACCCCACGCTATTAACGGTCCGAGATGTGTTTGTGAGGACTTTGAGGTGTTGTGATGTGTGCCACACATATACATATAGTGATAAAGCATGTCCATATGTATCCATATATGCATGTTGTTCAAAAACAGTTTGTATGCAATGATTTCTCCCCTAAAGGTAGAAAATAGAAAAAGGGGCCGTGAACTCACCTGATAGAGCAGTTCCGGTTGTGTTCGCTACCACGAATGCTAACCCAGCTAGTGATCTCCTATAACCATATAGGTCGTGAGTCTATGTTTTGTGGTGTGTTGTATCCCGTACAATTCCAAGTGTCAGTGTGCTCAACTAGGTGTTTGTGTGTTGACTTGACGAATAGTTGGTGACACGTTTGTTATGTTTAGTTTGTTTATGTGTCATAATGACCATAACATGCAAGTAGGACATTATCATGCATCCTACGACTCTAACCATGACAATGTTCATGTAAGTCACATATGAAAGTCGTAAAAGTTTCCATTTCTAGAAAGTTACTATTTTTGGAAAGTTTCCATTTTAGGAAACTTTCTATTTAGGAAAGTGTAGTTATGAAATCCCATCTCATACAACTAATACTTCTAGTATGTTCGTAAAAACACATGAAACACATATATCGTGTCCTTTATGCATAAATCACCATTTATGCCATTTTACCCAAAATAAAGTTTCCATTTATAGTATGTATCCGTTTAAAGATCTGTTTTCACAAATCAAAGCCCCAAATATGTTTATAAATCATTTTTAAACATATTACAACAATCTCAAATCATCAAAACGTGCTAAATCATTGAAATCCCTCTTTTGATTTTCAAAAGTTTCTAAAAATAGTAAGTTACTATCAAATGTTGTATTTTCATAAATACAACTATCCAAATGTGTTTCTAAACACTTTAATAAACATTTAGCATCATCTAAACATATCTAACATGTCTAGATAATGACAAACCAACAACATGCAACTAAAAAGTTTCCTATATTGGTAAGTTACACAAAATCATCCTCAAATCAACAAGACCCAATCCTAGATGATTTCTATCCTCAATCTGAATCAAAATACATCAATAAACTTCCAAGAAAAACTAAAAACTTTTGCATGTGAGTGTATTAGAGTTGCATGTGATCAAACACACATGCATGTGGGTTTTTAGAGCTTGCATGTGCAATTCAAGCATAGATGAGCTAATAAAACTACCTTAGTTGCTAAGACTCGAGCTGGAGAAGCAGCTACACACTCCACAGGTGGCTGATGATGGTGGTTGCAGCTTCTTGGTGGATGTCACAAGCTTCCTTGATGCTCCAATAGTCCCAAATCACCAAGGAAATGCAAGTGGCTTTGGAATGATAAAAGGAGGTATTGTGAGTGTTTTGCATGAGGTTGGGTCGGGAGAAATGCCAGAGAGTTCTATTTAAAAACAAAGAAATGGATTGTGGGGTGAAGGGATTGCTTTTATAAAGATTTTGAGTTCTGGGACTCGTCGCATACCACCAAGAGGGTCCACCGAGACTCTCGAAGTACCGCCATGGACAAAATAGCCAGGTAGTCCACCAAGACACGCCGTATACTGCCAAGAGAAGTTGATCGGTCTTGGCATACCGCCAAGCATTTCGGCTGAGTTCAAAACTCCCGCCAGGCTTCGCGTACCGCGAAGAGTTTCGCCGAGCGCCTTTGCGCACCGCGAAGGGCTTGACTTCCAGATTTTTGATTTCGTTGATTCGGTTTTTCCTCCTGCTCGATTCGTATCGTTTATTCTACATATTTAGTTCCTGTTAACACATAAGCACATAATAACATCTTTGTTTGTTCGATTTTATGTTTCGTTTGTTCACCGACGTTCGTGTAATAAGACTCGTGTGTGTTTCGGTAATTCCTTGAATTACTGATGAATGTTTGTGTTTGTCTGTGCAAAATGTTTGCACACTTGATTAAACATAATCAATGTGTAATGCACAATTCAACAATTCCCCGAATTATTGTTTTGCAATTGAGTTTGTGTTTACCACACTTGATTTCCAAAATTAATGTGTAATGTTCGATTCGATAATTCCTTGAATTATCGTTTTGCAATTGTTTATTTTTGACGCACTTAATTAATTCTAATTAAATGAAATGCAAGAAGTATGAATGTGAATTAAGAAATCATAAGTGTTGCAATTTACCTGAAATTACCGGGTGTCACAATTGAATAGCCCCATCTCAATGTTCTATCGCAAAACATTGTATTGAGATGAATATTAAGCACCCGATCCGACCTACAATCATAGTTAGCGCTACTAACCACAGGTGGGGGTTGTCACTCCCAAATAGTACTATTCTCAATAATTCACGTTTACCCACAATTAACGGTTATAGAATAGGGGACTTAAAGCGATAAAAGTAACTCATGTAATAATGTGTTGAACTAAAACCACTTGTGTCTATGAAATGAGTACAAGCATGATTTATCCCCTTGTGAGTTGTTAAAAACATTGTAAAATTAGGGGCCATGAAACTCAACGTTAGTGTAGATCCGGTGTCTTGAGGGTGTGAATATCGTCTTGCGTTTGAATCCCTACTTGATTCCTATAATATTATAGTTTTAGGTTGAGTTCGAGAACTTATAAATTCTATGTTGTTGTTGTTGTGTTATTTAGTGTTGTTATGTTCTCTTGGTGTTTTTATGTTGACGAGTTTGTTGTAGAAATATCATGTCTTATAGTCATAAAACATGTTATAATGCCTTAGAAAATAATCACTCATTATTATTTTTAAGAAATTTGGCATTATATTAACGTATTGAAAAATATCCATTTTTGTTTATCAATACTCAACAGTTTAAAATTCCATATTTCAACAATAAACATATCAGAATATTTTGTTTATATATATACACTCACAAATGAGTTTCATTTTCATGACAAATAAATGTATATAGGACATGTAAGTATGCATTTGTATAATTTTCGTTTTTGGACAGATTATGTTTAACATTTTCAAGTGGACTTTTAAAATAGCAAACGGTTTTCAAAATTACGATACTTTACAGTCTAGTATTTCAACGTGTTCCGAACAACTTTTATTTAGAAAAGTTTTTGGTGATTATGCTCGGAAATAGGCCGAAACAGCCGTCAAGTTATGAAGGTTTAAATCTGCGCACTGATTTTGCAGAGGCTATTTCGGGTATCATTTGGTTGAGTTTGAAAACGTATAAGTAGTCCTTGGAAAGCTAACTTAACGAATTAACCATAAAGTTTGAGTTTTACTCATTCACAGGCATTAACCACGTTTGGAGTTAGATAATGCATCAGCAATTTTGAAAACCATAATGACACCAGACCTGCAGTTAGCTTTTAAAACAAATTTAAAAGCTAACTCCATCCTGGATAAGAACCAATGTGTCCGCTTTCCCTTGTTGTGATCACCCAGTACTAACGCTAATGAATATGATACTTGATGCGTTTACAAGTTTGTTTACAACAATAGACACCATGTTTATGAATCTTACTTTAAACTAGCGTGTTAATGCCTTATTTGATAACATGAAGTGAAAACCTTGATTTAATCCCATGAATTAAATCCTTTGTTTTGAATACCATGAAATGAATCTCTTGATTTGAATACCCTGAAATGAATCTCTTGATTTGAATACCATGAAATGAATCTCTTGATTTGAATATCATGAATTGGTGACCTTGTATAATAACAAGGTTTATAACAAACGAGTTTATAAAATCCATTATTTAAAAGTGTCTATCATTTGTAAAAAAACATTTGAGTAACTCTGTTATAAAACAGTTCGAAGAACCTTTATAAAACCTTTTTAATAAAAAGAGTTTAATAGTTGATAAAATCCTTTAAAACGGTTGATGAATTCCTTGAAACAGTTGATGAATCCCTTGGATTTGTAAAATGAACCTGAAATGTTTATAAGAATACACACATCTTGTATAATGAAATACGATTTTCAATTAGAGGGTTTGATCACGTGTTCCACCCCAAAAAAGTTATAAAACAGTAAAAGAGGGGCTAATGTTCTCACCTGTCTGCAGTAGACTCTGAACTACAACAAATAGCAAGTAGCAAACAGGACTTCTAACTGGTTCCTATATCATTGTAATCATTCATAAGATATAAGATTTATAATTGTATAGACCTTGATTCATTGATTGACTTGTGTTCATTTGAACTTGAATACATGTTCTCATGTTTGAAAGTGTTGTATGAATTTGAAAGTCATGTTTGAGTTACTTGTTTGATCATGGATCCATGAAAAGGATATGTAATGTTCTTTTGTGCACAAACTTGTTTGTACAACATCACATGTGTTTGAGAGTTTGATAAACCATTGTTTAACATGAAAAATGTATGGATATGTTCAAGTGTTTTAGACTCATGTGATTATGAATTGATCTCGTTAGTATCTTAAATCAACTTAGTCTAACCAAGATCAATTCATATTTACTTTGCGTTGTGGGCCAACAATAGACCTTAAGCTCATAACATCATGATGGGCTTAAACAAAAGCCCGTGGGCCTCTTAAGTTAACAACGGTTCAATTGGATGTGACGTTGGGCCTAATAATGCGTATATGTGCCAAGTAAATGTGGTGTTGGCCCAACAACATATATATAGGCCTTGTAACACGCTAAAAATAATATCGATCCAATTAGGATCATAGGGGGCCGAATGGGATTGGATTGGGCCTAAAGGATTTGAGTTGGGCCAACCAATGTATATGTAGGCCATGTAAGCTTCCAAGGCAATATTGGACCAACTTAAGATCATAATGGGCCCAAGCTATCACCATTGGGCTTGGTTTAACCTATGGGTCAATTACTAAATGAAGTTGGGCCTTGTAGCATTGAGTTGGGCCGGATGGAATTTAGTTGGGCCAAAAAGCATGTGGGCTGCCAACTTTGGGCAGCGAACCTTTGGAGTTCTAGGCCTAGGTTCGGCCAATGTGTGAGCAGGTTCGCGACATGTTTGACCATGAAAGGTTCGTCCGGTCAAGGAATACCACCAAGGTTCGGCCAAAGATTACAACAAGATTCGGCTCCATGATACGCATGTAAGGTTCGACAATGTTTGTCTCAAAAGGGTTCGGCATGCCTGATGGTTCGCTGCTTAGGATGCCAAAAGGCTCGGCAGTTAAGGTGACAAAGCTAGGGTTCGTAGCATGCATTGGTTCGGCCGGCTGCATGGTTGAAGGTTCGGCAGATGCATGAAAGGCTCGGTGCAGGTTCGTTAGAGTTCATTCATGTATGAAGGTTCGTGGCCCTTGTGATCGAACATGGTTCGTCTGGGACATCATAGGTTCGACAGAAACTATGGTTCGTCAGAATCACAAAGGTTCGGCCATGCAACCCTAAAAGGTTCGGTTCAAAGTCCTTCGAAGGTTCCTCTGATCATGGAGGGCTGATGCAGGTTCGTGAAGACCTCTTGGGTTCGGCTGGTAACCCAACGAACCATGCAGGGTTCGTTAAAGTTCGCCTTAACCCAAATGGTTTGGCCAGGAAACCCTAACAGGTTCGGCTCCCTGCTGTTGTCGTTGAGCACCTCCCGAACCTGTCATCATCACCATCATTCGACTATGGTTCTTCGATCCAACCATTCACAGGCTTCGAACACCCATAGCCCAGCCCTCGAAGGTTGTCAGCTTGACTGAAATAAGCTAGGGATCGATTGTAACTAGGTTCAAACAACACACAACTAAAAACCCCATTTTTGAGCTCGTTCTTTCGATCGTACCTCGTTTTTGGCCGGATAAATCCACAGATCCCTTGTACTTTTGTGTAGAGAATGTTGAGAGCTACGCGTGGACGCCAAGAACACCGAAATCCGTTGAGAATTGAGCGAGTTATGCGCGTTTGAAGTTCGGTTTTTAGAGAGAGAGGGTAGACGAAAATTCTAGAGAGAGAAGTGGTTGTTGGTGGATTTAATGAGGGAATTGGCCTTGTTCAAGGCTTTTATAGCCCGTGTGGTATTCGGGTCCGTTTCGGTAGCTCGGTTCGCGTTTCCGGAACGTAACGCGTATTTTACGCGGTTTTAAATAAAAGAGTTGTTAAACTCAATAATATGATGAGTTTCAAAATTGTAAAAATATAAAATAATTATTTTAATTATTTTTACTCTTCGTGCGTTGTCAGATCCTTAAACACATACAATTACGTGTATACCCGAAATTGCGTACGTTTTTCGATCGTATTAATTATTTAAAGTCGTTTAATCATAATTATAAGTTCAACATTCGTATCATTATGGATCGTCACCCATAACTATACTCAGTCTCGCTTACGTATTACGATTTTTGTTAAATTAATTGTCATAATATTCGTCTTAACACTAAGCACTAACACTATCCTGTTACACCGAACGCAGTATATATATAGGGCTCACTCTCGCTGCCCACCACTGTTTCGATATAACACGATACTGTTCTTGCCTAGTGTAATCGACTGTAAATAAATAATACATACTTGTTGTACAATAATAAAGATTTTAACACACAAGCACATAATGAACACATGATTCACATTGACTGACTGAACATAGATACACACTGTTCTAACACTGTTTACGACTTCTATGACTGAATGTACAAATGTTACAGTCTCCCCTAGTTAAGGGAATTTCGTCCTGAAATTAACTAGCCGAAGGTACTGTAAAAAGATGAGGGTACTGAAGCTTCATCTGGTCTTCACGTTCCCAGGTGAACTCAGCACCGCGTTTGCCCTCCCATCGTACCTTTACGATCGGGATACGGCTGCGTTTAAGTTTCTTGACCCCATGATCCATGATTTCAACCGGACGTTCTATGAATTGCATGTTGTTCTGAATCTGAATGTCTTCTAGTGGAATTTGAACATCATGATCAGCTAAGCATTTCTTAAGATTTGATACATGAAAAGTATCATGAACATTGCTTAGCTCCACTGGAAGTTTGAGTTTGTAGGCTACGGGACCAATCCGTTCCAGGATCTCAAAAGGTCCAACGTACCTTGGTGCAAGTTTCCCTTTCTTCCTGAATAGGACAACGCCTTTCCAGGGAGAAACTTTGAGTAAGACTCGGTCACCGACTTGAAACTCAAGCGGTTTCCGACGTCGATCAGGATAACTCTTCTGCCGATCTCGCGGGGTTCTCGGCAACTTAGTTATGAAATCCATGGAAATTTGTTCCCATTTCCATTGAGGAATTTCAGGTTGCTGCAGAAGTCCCGAAGGCTTTTGATTTTCTGCTTTGACTTTCGAACATGTAAGACATTTTCCCACATACAGTGTTATGTCTTTCTTCATTCCTGGCCACCAGTAAGATGTCCTCAAGTCTTGGTACATCTTATCGGCTCCAGGATGAACTGAGTATCGCGACTTATGAGCCTCATCACAGATGAGCGTGCGCAATCCTTCAGACTTTGGAATCCAAATGCAGCCATTGAGATATAACACCCCATCAGCTCGAGGTTCTAGTTTCTTCTCAATCCCGCAATCTAAGTCTGTCTTGAGTCGATTGTCTGTTACTACCTGTTGTTGTGCTATACGAATCATGTCTTTCAGGTTTGGCTGTGTGTTGATCTCCATGGCTCTGACACGAATTGGTTTGACTGGTTCCTTACGACTAAGAGCATCCGCCACCACATTGGCTTTACCCGGATGGTAACGAATCTCACAGTCGTAATCAGTTAGAAGCTCAACCCAACGCCGTTGTCTCATGTTGAGTTCTTTCTGATTAAGGATGTGTTGCAGGCTCTTGTGGTCTGTATAAATGACACATTTAGTACCATAAAGGTAGTGTCTCCAAATCTTCAATGCAAAGACCACAGCCCCTAGCTCAAGGTCATGAGTAGTATAATTCTTCTCATGAACCTTGAGTTGTCTTGAAGCATATGCAATGACCTTGTCTCGTTGCATAAGTACACAACCGAGACCAAGGTTTGAAGCATCACAGTAGACAATGAAATCATCACTGCCTTCTGGGAGACTAAGGATAGGGGAATTGCATAACTTCTGTTTAAGAAGTTGAAATGCATCTTCTTGTTTCTGTCCCCATATAAAGGCTTGACTTTTCTGAGTCAAAGTAGTAAGTGGCAAAGCAATCTTAGAGAAATTCACAATGAATCTCCTGTAATAGCCTGCCAGACCCAGAAATGAACGAATCTCTGTTGGAGTAGATGGAGTAGTCCAGTTCTTAATCGCCTCAATCTTTGCTGGATTTACATGTATTCCATCCCTGTTTATGACATGTCCTAAGAAGTGAACCTCCTTTAGCCAAAATTCACACATGGAGAATTTAGCATAAAGTTGTTCAGCTCTTAGTAACTCTAAGACTTTCCTCAAATGATCTTCATGTTCTTGTTCTGACTTGGAATAGATCAATATATCATCAATAAAGACAATAACAAACTGATCCAAGTAAGGTCTACAGACTCGATTCATCAAGTCCATGAACACTGCAGGTGCATTGGTCAGCCCAAATGGCATAACCACAAACTCGTAGTGTCCATATCGAGTCCTAAACGCAGTCTTTGGTATATCCTCATCATTTACTCGTAACTGATGATACCCGGACCGTAAGTCAATCTTAGAGAAGCAAGTTGCTCCCTGTAATTGATCAAACAGATCATCGATCCTAGGCAGAGGATATCTATTCTTGATTGTCAACTTGTTCAGCTCACGATAATCGATGCACATACGAAATGAACCGTCTTTCTTCTTGACAAAGAGAACCGGAGCTCCCCATGGAGAGAAACTCGGTCTAATGAAACCTTTGTCTAAAAGTTCTTGAAGCTGACTAGACAGTTCTTGCATCTCAGATGGTGCTAATCGATACGGTGACTTCGCCACTGGGTTTGCTCCAGGGACGAGATCTATTCTAAACTCCACTTGTCGGATCGGTGGTAATCCAGGCAAGTCTTCTGGAAACACATCAGGATAATCTCTGATCACTGGACGTCTCCAACTGCTTTCTTCTCAGGTTTCTTCTCTACTACGTGAGCCAAGAATGCGTAGTATTTCTTTCTCAAGTACTTCCTCGCCTTGATGCACGATACGATCTTCAATCCGCGGCAGGGTTTCTCGCCATAGATTCTCATCGTTTCGCCGGACGGTAAAGGAATTCGAATAAGTTTCTCCGAACATACAATTTCGACATTGTTTTTGGATAACCAATCCATTCCTATCACCACTTCGAAACTTCCGAGTGTCATAGGAATAAGATCGATGAGGAAAAGATGGTCGTTTAATCTTAACTCACAACCATGAATTATAGAATCTACAAGTATGGTGTTACCATCAGCTACTTCTACGGTATAGGGAGCAGTAAGTATAGATGGTTCTATGTTAAGCAAAGAAGCAGTACGAGCAGAGATAAAGCTTTTATCAGCACCAGTATCAAATATGATAGAAACGTAATGACCATGAAGGAGAAATGTACCCGTGACAACTGCTGGCTCCTCACGTGCTTCGGCAGCTCCGATAACAAAGGCACGAGCAACAGCAGTGTTGTTGTTAAGGTGACAAAGCTAGGGTTCGTAGCATGCGTTGGTTCGGCCGGCTGCATGGTTGAAGGTTCGGCAGATGCATGAAAGGCTCGGTGCAGGTTCGTTAGAGTTCATTCATGTATGAAGGTTCGTGGCCCTTGTGATCGAACATGGTTCGTCTGGGACATCATAGGTTCGACAGAAACTATGGTTCGTCTGAATCACAAAGGTTCGGCCATGCATCCCTAAAAGGTTCGGTTCAAAGTCCTTCGAAGGTTCGTCTGATCATGGAGGGCTGATGCAGGTTCGTGAAGACCTCTTGGGTTCGGCTGGTAACCCAACGAACCATGCAGGGTTCGTTAAAGTTCGCCTTAACCCAAATGGTTCGGCCAGGAAACCCTAACAGGTTCGGCTCCCTGCTGTTGTCGTTGAGCACCTCCCGAACCTGTCATCATCACCATCATTCGACTATGGTTCTTCGATCCAACCATTCACAGGCTTCGAACACCCATAGCCCAGCCCTCGAAGGTTGTCAGCTCGACTGAAATAGGCTAGGGATCGATTGTAACTAGGTTCAAACAACACACAACTAAAAACCCCATTTTTCAGCTCGTTCTTTCGATCGTACCTCGTTTTTGGCCGGATAAATCCACAGATCCCTTGTACTTTTGTGTAGAGAATGTTGAGAGCTACGCGTGGACGCCAAGAACACCGAAATCCGTTGAGAATTGAGCGAGTTATGCGCGTTTGAAGTTCGGTTTTTAGAGAGAGAGGGTAGACGAAAATTCTAGAGAGAGAAGTGGTTGTTGGTGGATTTAATGAGGGAATTGGCCTTGTTCAAGGCTTTTATAGCCCGTGTGGTATTCGGGTCCGTTTCGGTAGCTCGGTTCGCGTTTCCGGAACGTAACGCGTATTTTACGCGGTTTTAAATAAAAGAGTTGTTAAACTCAATAATATGATGAGTTTCAAAATTGTAAAAATATAAAATAATTATTTTAATTATTTTTACTCTTCGTGCGTTGTCAGATCCTTAAACACATACAATTACGTGTATACCCGAAATTGCGTACGTTTTTCGATCGTATTAATTATTTAAAGTCGTTTAATCATAATTATAAGTTCAACATTCGTATCATTATGGATCGTCACCCATAACTATACTCAGTCTCGCTTACGTATTACGATTTTTGTTAAATTAATTGTCATAATATTCGTCTTAACACTAAGCACTAACACTATCCTGTTACACCGAACGCAGTATATATATAGGGCTCACTCTCGCTGCCCACCACTGTTTCGATATAACACGATACTGTTCTTGCCTAGTGTAATCGACTGTAAATAAATAATACATACTTGTTGTACAATAATAAAGATTTTAACACACAAGCACATAATGAACACATGATTCACATTGACTGACTGAACATAGATACACACTGTTCTAACACTGTTTACGACTTCTATGACTGAATGTACAAATGTTACAGTCTCCCCTAGTTAAGGGAATTTCGTCCTGAAATTAACTAGCCGAAGGTACTGTAAAAAGATGAGGGTACTGAAGCTTCATCTGGTCTTCACGTTCCCAGGTGAACTCAGCACCGCGTTTGCCCTCCCATCGTACCTTTACGATCGGGATACGGCTGCGTTTAAGTTTCTTGACCCCATGATCCATGATTTCAACCGGACGTTCTATGAATTGCATGTTGTTCTGAATCTGAATGTCTTCTAGTGGAATTTGAACATCATGATCAGCTAAGCATTTCTTAAGATTTGATACATGAAAAGTATCATGAACATTGCTTAGCTCCACTGGAAGTTTGAGTTTGTAGGCTACGGGACCAATCCGTTCCAGGATCTCAAAAGGTCCAACGTACCTTGGTGCAAGTTTCCCTTTCTTCCTGAATAGGACAACGCCTTTCCAGGGAGAAACTTTGAGTAAGACTCGGTCACCGACTTGAAACTCAAGCGGTTTCCGACGTCGATCAGGATAACTCTTCTGCCGATCTCGCGGGGTTCTCGGCAACTTAGTTATGAAATCCATGGAAATTTGTTCCCATTTCCATTGAGGAATTTCAGGTTGCTGCAGAAGTCCCGAAGGCTTTTGATTTTCTGCTTTGACTTTCGAACATGTAAGACATTTTCCCACATACAGTGTTATGTCTTTCTTCATTCCTGGCCACCAGTAAGATGTCCTCAAGTCTTGGTACATCTTATCGGCTCCAGGATGAACTGAGTATCGCGACTTATGAGCCTCATCACAGATGAGCGTGCGCAATCCTTCAGACTTTGGAATCCAAATGCAGCCATTGAGATATAACACCCCATCAGCTCGAGGTTCTAGTTTCTTCTCAATCCCGCAATCTAAGTCTGTCTTGAGTCGATTGTCTGTTACTACCTGTTGTTGTGCTATACGAATCATGTCTTTCAGGTTTGGCTGTGTGTTGATCTCCATGGCTCTGACACGAATTGGTTTGACTGGTTCCTTACGACTAAGAGCATCCGCCACCACATTGGCTTTACCCGGATGGTAACGAATCTCACAGTCGTAATCAGTTAGAAGCTCAACCCAACGCCGTTGTCTCATGTTGAGTTCTTTCTGATTAAGGATGTGTTGCAGGCTCTTGTGGTCTGTATAAATGACACATTTAGTACCATAAAGGTAGTGTCTCCAAATCTTCAATGCAAAGACCACAGCCCCTAGCTCAAGGTCATGAGTAGTATAATTCTTCTCATGAACCTTGAGTTGTCTTGAAGCATATGCAATGACCTTGTCTCGTTGCATAAGTACACAACCGAGACCAAGGTTTGAAGCATCACAGTAGACAATGAAATCATCACTGCCTTCTGGGAGACTAAGGATAGGGGAATTGCATAACTTCTGTTTAAGAAGTTGAAATGCATCTTCTTGTTTCTGTCCCCATATAAAGGCTTGACTTTTCTGAGTCAAAGTAGTAAGTGGCAAAGCAATCTTAGAGAAATTCACAATGAATCTCCTGTAATAGCCTGCCAGACCCAGAAATGAACGAATCTCTGTTGGAGTAGATGGAGTAGTCCAGTTCTTAATCGCCTCAATCTTTGCTGGATTTACATGTATTCCATCCCTGTTTATGACATGTCCTAAGAAGTGAACCTCCTTTAGCCAAAATTCACACATGGAGAATTTAGCATAAAGTTGTTCAGCTCTTAGTAACTCTAAGACTTTCCTCAAATGATCTTCATGTTCTTGTTCTGACTTGGAATAGATCAATATATCATCAATAAAGACAATAACAAACTGATCCAAGTAAGGTCTACAGACTCGATTCATCAAGTCCATGAACACTGCAGGTGCATTGGTCAGCCCAAATGGCATAACCACAAACTCGTAGTGTCCATATCGAGTCCTAAACGCAGTCTTTGGTATATCCTCATCATTTACTCGTAACTGATGATACCCGGACCGTAAGTCAATCTTAGAGAAGCAAGTTGCTCCCTGTAATTGATCAAACAGATCATCGATCCTAGGCAGAGGATATCTATTCTTGATTGTCAACTTGTTCAGCTCACGATAATCGATGCACATACGAAATGAACCGTCTTTCTTCTTGACAAAGAGAACCGGAGCTCCCCATGGAGAGAAACTCGGTCTAATGAAACCTTTGTCTAAAAGTTCTTGAAGCTGACTAGACAGTTCTTGCATCTCAGATGGTGCTAATCGATACGGTGACTTCGCCACTGGGTTTGCTCCAGGGACGAGATCTATTCTAAACTCCACTTGTCGGATCGGTGGTAATCCAGGCAAGTCTTCTGGAAACACATCAGGATAATCTCTGATCACTGGACGTCTCCAACTGCTTTCTTCTCAGGTTTCTTCTCTACTACGTGAGCCAAGAATGCGTAGTATTTCTTTCTCAAGTACTTCCTCGCCTTGATGCACGATACGATCTTCAATCCGCGGCAGGGTTTCTCGCCATAGATTCTCATCGTTTCGCCGGACGGTAAAGGAATTCGAATAAGTTTCTCCGAACATACAATTTCGACATTGTTTTTGGATAACCAATCCATTCCTATCACCACTTCGAAACTTCCGAGTGTCATAGGAATAAGATCGATGAGGAAAAGATGGTCGTTTAATCTTAACTCACAACCATGAATTATAGAATCTACAAGTATGGTGTTACCATCAGCTACTTCTACGGTATAGGGAGCAGTAAGTATAGATGGTTCTATGTTAAGCAAAGAAGCAGTACGAGCAGAGATAAAGCTTTTATCAGCACCAGTATCAAATATGATAGAAACGTAATGACCATGAAGGAGAAATGTACCCGTGACAACTGCTGGCTCCTCACGTGCTTCGGCAGCTCCGATAACAAAGGCACGAGCAACAGCAGTGTTGTTGTTAAGGTGACAAAGCTAGGGTTCGTAGCATGCGTTGGTTCGGCCGGCTGCATGGTTGAAGGTTCGGCAGATGCATGAAAGGCTCGGTGCAGGTTCGTTAGAGTTCATTCATGTATGAAGGTTCGTGGCCCTTGTGATCGAACATGGTTCGTCTGGGACATCATAGGTTCGACAGAAACTATGGTTCGTCTGAATCACAAAGGTTCGGCCATGCATCCCTAAAAGGTTCGGTTCAAAGTCCTTCGAAGGTTCGTCTGATCATGGAGGGCTGATGCAGGTTCGTGAAGACCTCTTGGGTTCGGCTGGTAACCCAACGAACCATGCAGGGTTCGTTAAAGTTCGCCTTAACCCAAATGGTTCGGCCAGGAAACCCTAACAGGTTCGGCTCCCTGCTGTTGTCGTTGAGCACCTCCCGAACCTGTCATCATCACCATCATTCGACTATGGTTCTTCGATCCAACCATTCACAGGCTTCGAACACCCATAGCCCAGCCCTCGAAGGTTGTCAGCTCGACTGAAATAGGCTAGGGATCGATTGTAACTAGGTTCAAACAACACACAACTAAAAACCCCATTTTTCAGCTCGTTCTTTCGATCGTACCTCGTTTTTGGCCGGATAAATCCACAGATCCCTTGTACTTTTGTGTAGAGAATGTTGAGAGCTACGCGTGGACGCCAAGAACACCGAAATCCGTTGAGAATTGAGCGAGTTATGCGCGTTTGAAGTTCGGTTTTTAGAGAGAGAGAGGGTAGACGAAAATTCTAGAGAGAGAAGTGGTTGTTGGTGGATTTAATGAGGGAATTGGCCTTGTTCAAGGCTTTTATAGCCCGTGTGGTATTCGGGTCCGTTTCGATCGCTCGGTTCGCGTTTCCGGAACGTAACGCGTATTTTACGCGGTTTTAAATAAAAGAGTTGTTAAACTCAATAATATGATGAGTTTCAAAATTGTAAAAATATAAAATAATTATTTTAATTATTTTTACTCTTCGTGCGTTGTCAGATCCTTAAACACATACAATTACGTGTATACCCGAAATTGCGTACGTTTTTCGATCGTATTAATTATTTAAAGTCGTTTAATCATAATTATAAGTTCAACATTCGTATCATTATGGATCGTCACCCATAACTATACTCAGTCTCGCTTACGTATTACGATTTTTGTTAAATTAATTGTCATAATATTCGTCTTAACACTACGCACTAACACTATCCTGTTACACCGAACGCAGTATATATATAGGGCTCACTCTCGCTGCCCACCACTGTTTCGATATAACACGATACTGTTCTTGCCTAGTGTAATCGACTGTAAATAAATAATACATACTTGTTGTACAATAATAAAGATTTTAACACACAAGCACATAATGAACACATGATTCACATTGACTGACTGAACATAGATACACACTGTTCTAACACTGTTTACGACTTCTATGACTGAATGTACAAATGTTACAACTAATATGACTGTTATCACAAACACCAGATAGTTATTCCAATGGGTAGGTTAATGATCGTGATTACTTTGAAACATTTGGAATTAACCTTGCATTTCAAAGATTAACCAAAACAATCACCTACATTGTCATAATCCAATGGTTTAAACCATTATAACTATTGTTATGATTTGGTGAAAACCGGGCATTATAACAGATCAAAACAGGAATTTACCCGTTAAAACAACCCATTATTCGTTTCTAATCATTCCTAGCCGTCATCTAAACAATAATCAACAATCCTAACGATAACATTACGTTCAAAAACAAGATTTAATCAATCAAAATCAAACTAGAAGGTTAAACGGATAGTTACCCAAAAACAGACGGATTTCACGGGCAGAACAACGATCAGAACTCGCAGGTATGTTCCTTGGTACGATCCGTGGATCTGAGGGCTTAATATTGGAGTTTTGATGGTGTAAAGGGTCAAAATTTTGTCTGATAATTGAGCAGAAGCGAGGAGAAGAAATTTGTGTGATCTGCATGAAATCTGTGATTTCATTCTAATCCACCAAACCGCCATACCCCTCGCGTACCGCCTAGCGCGAGCGTTTGGCGCTAGGCCTACCGCGAGGGATCACGGAGTCCCCAGATATTTTGTTGTTCCCGCGCGTACCGCCTAACGTGGAGCGCTGGTGCGAGGCGTCCGCCTGGGGTCTATTTTCTCAAATTTTTGGATTTTTCTTCGTTTCGCGATTCCGGACAATCCGTAACTCCGTTTCGCGCACGGTTTTCGCCTATGTTCTCAATTTCTCGCATACTTTCAACCTGTAATAATCACAATCATCAATTTAGCGTGAATTTCTAGAACGACCACATGTGCTCATGCCATTGATGACGTAGTCTTTACCTGCAATTGTCACAACGGACATTTAGAATAGAATATTCAAGGATATCAAAACATACAAAATATTGAACAAAGAAACATTATTTATTCTGCATTTAACCTTTAAATCAAAATAAATATCCAATGTAACTTTAGTTTGAAATCACCCCAATGCTAAATACAGATCAAATCCAATCACTAGCAAACCTAAGACCTATCTTCTCAACATGCTCCTCGTGTTTAGACAGAGGCATAGGCATAGTAAAGGGATCCGCTAGATTTTGATTTGTGTGAATTTTGTCTATCTTTATGTCTCCTCTTTCCACTACTTCCCTTATGTAGTGAAACCGTCTGAGTTTGTGCTTTGACCTATGATGTGACCTTGGTTCCTTTGCCTGAGCTATGGCACCAGTGTTGTCACATAATATCTCTATTGGTTTCCTAATGTTAGGAACCACACCGAGATCAGTCATGAACTTCTTCATCCAAGCAGCTTCTTTTGCAGCTTCTGAAGCAGCAATGTATTCAGACTCTATCGTGGATTGAGCAACAACACTTTGTTTTGAGCTCCTCCAAGTGATAGCTCCACCATTGAGGGTAAAGACATACCCCGATTGTGATCGAGAATCATCTCGATCTGTTTGGAAGCTTGCGTCTGTGTAACACCTTACTGTTAGCTCTTCTTCCATTCCTCCATAGATCTAGAACATATCTTTAGTTCTTCGTAAGTACTTTAATATTTTCTTCACAACGGCCCAATGACTTTCGCCAGGATTTTGTTGGTATCTATTTGTTATAATCAAAGCAAATGATACATCGGGTCTAGTACATAACATGGCATACATAATTGAACCAATTGCAGAAGCATATGGAACTCTTTCCATTTTCTTCTTCTCCTCATCTGTCTTAGGAGATTGGCTACTACTAAGTATTGTACCATGTGCCATGGGTAAGGTTCCTCTTTTGGAATCTTGCATTGAGAAACGTTTGATAACTTTATCAATGTAAGTAGTTTGACTTAACCCAAAGAGTCGTCTAGATCTATCCCTATAGATCTTTATTCCCAGAATGTAAGCGGCCTCGTCGAGATCTTTCATTGCGAAACATTTACCTAACCAAGATTTTACATCTTTTAGCATAGATATGTTGTTTCCATTGATTAGTATGTCATCCACATACAAGATCAGAAAAGTAACGCAGCTCCCACTAGCCTTCTTATAAACACAAAGTTCATCTTTGTTCTTGATAAAACCAAACTCTTTGATTTTCTGATCAAAACGAATATTCCAACTCTGAGATGCTTGTTTTAGTCCATAAATGGATCTATTCAATTTACAAACCTTATTAGGATTCTTTGGATCTTCAAAACTTTCAGGTTGCACCATATAGATATCTTCAGTATGATGTCCATTAAGAAATGCGGTTTTGACATCCATCTGTCATATTTCATAGTCATAATATGCAGCAATGGGTAATAGGATCCTAATTGATTTAAGCATGACAACCGGTGAAAATGTTTCGTCAAAATCAATGCCTTGAGTTTGTGTGAAGCCTTTTGCTACTAGCCTAGCTTTGTAGGTTAGTACATTTCAGTCTTCCTTTTGAAGATCCATTTACATCCTACAGTCCGACACTCGGGAGGAAGTTCAACCAAGTCCCATACATGGTTTTCATACATGGATTGCATCACTGCATTCATAGCATCCAGCCATTTTGTCTATTCCGAATCCATAATGGCATGTTTATAAGAACTAGGATCAACTTGATCAATCATCAAGTAATCGACATTTTCATGAAGTCCAATATATCTATCAGGCTCATGTCGATCCCTAGTGCTTCTACGGATGCTTGGAGTTCCACCCATCTCATGAGTCCTTTCAGATTCAAGTTCAACATCATCATGTTGTCTGGATGTTCCAGCTAGTGTCTCGGTTATTTGAGATTCACGGATTTCCTCTAAATCCACATGATTTTCTCCAATTCCTCTAGCTAGGAGTTCCTTTTCCAAAAAGGTAGCTCTTCGCTTGATAAAAACACGATTTTCTATGGGATTGTAGAAATAATAACCGATGGTCTTAGGGTATCCAACAAAAAAAAACTTTATCGCCTCAGGGATCCAGTTTGTCTTGAGACTCTCGTATAACATACGCGTTACATCCCCATACCTTAAGATAAGACACTTTGGGTTCGTTCCCATACCATATCTCATATGGTGTCTTTTCAAACTTCTTTGTTGGAGCTAAGTTAACAATTCGTGCAACAGTTTCAAGAGCAAAACTCCAAAAGGAGTGTGGTATGTTTGTACGACACATCATTGATCGAACCATATCTAATAAAGTCTGATTTCTCCTTCCAGATACACCGTTTAATTGTGGTGTTCCAGGTGGAGTGACTTGTGAAACAATTCCATAATTCGTTAGATGTTCATCAAATTCTTGACTAAGATATTCACTTCCTCGATCCGATCGAAGTATCTTAATCATTTTACCCAACTGATTCTATACCTCGTTTTGGTATTGCTTGAACATTTCAAACGTTTCATGTTTATGCTTCATAAGATAAACATAGCCATATCTACAAAAGTCATCAGTAAATGTAACAAAGTACCTTTCTCCATTTCTGGAAATGGTTCTGAATGGACCACATACATCTGTATGTATGATTTAAAGCAAATCCTTGCCCTTTTGATTATTCCCTTTAAAGGGTTGCTTAGTCAACTTTCCACTTAAACATGATTCACATTCATCAAAAGATTCCGAACCTGTTGAATCTAATATTCCTGAGGTTTGAAGTTTCTTAATGCGATTCTTGTTAATGTGTCCAAGCCGACAATGCCATAAGTACGTATCACTGAAATCCAATTTCATACGTTTATCGGAGACATTGTATATTTCGTTATTTGTATGGACATCTATCTCATAGATTCCATTATGTGGCTCTGCATCAAAATAAAACACACCATTCAAATATGCAGAAAAATAACCATTATCAGCGAAAGCATATTTAAAATCGTGTTTACACAAAGCAGAAACTTAAATAATATTCCTAGTCAAACTAGGAATGAAACAAACATTGTTCAAAACAAGTTTTAAACCTTTCGTCCATTTCCCACATGGAGTTCCCGGTCGCCTGATTTCAGCTTCTTAACCTTCCTTAGTCCATGCAAATCATTACATATGTGTGAACCACATCTGGTGTCAAACACCCATGATTTGCTAGAAAAAGAAAAGATTTCCATAACGAAAATACCTGAGGTGCTTGCCGTAGAACCCTTCTTATGCTTTATCTCAGCCAGGTATTTGGGGCAATTCCTCATCCAATGCCCAGTTTCATCACAATGAAAGCATTTGTCATCCTTTAGAGGTTTAGTCTTGGCAATAACTTTGCCTTTGCCTTTGCCTTTGCCTTTGCCCTTACCTTTCACACTCTTCTTGCCCTTACCTTTGGATTTCTCAAATCATCCCTCCTTGATCATCAGCACTGAACCAGCTTTGTTTGAGCTTGGTATGTTCATCTCAGCAGTTTTGAGCATCATATGCGGCTTTGGGATGGCCTTGTTCCAAGCATTAATATTATAGTTCAAAGTGATCTGGTTATATGACTTTGGCAATGAATTGAGGATTATATCCCCGGCAAATTCATTTGTCAGTGGAGACTTAAGACGTGCTAGATGATCAATAAAACCCTTCATCTTTAGTACATGAGTACTAATCTAAGAACCTTCTTGCAAGCGACAATCCAAGAGTGATCTTATCACTTTAAAGCGCTCATGTTGACTTTGTTGTAGAAACATTTCCAGCAGATGCTGAATCATCTCATATATGCGTTCATGTGTTCCAGGCTCTTTTGGAGTTCTGGAATCATTGAAGTAAGCATCAAGCAAGAAACCTTGACATAATCATCTACAGGTTTGTCATAGGCTCTACGAGCTGCAGCCGTAGCATTCTCAGGCTCTTCAGGGATTGGCTTCTCAAGGACATACAACTTGTTGTCAGCCCTGAGAACAATTCTCCGGTTACGATACCAATCTACGAAGTTGGAGTTGTTTAGCTTATTCTTGACAAGGATAGACTTAAGAGTAAACAAAGAATTAGTGGAGTTCGCGTCAGCCGACATCTACAAATTTCAACATTATTGAATTTGGTATTTTCATGCTTGTCCTAATCATATTATGACCCATACGCAAAATATTTTATTAGGAATGAGATCCTGCTTCGTTGTAATCAATGAATGGCCGAAGCACTCTCCATTGTTACGACTAGGTAGGTAGGTAACGATTACCAATTGTGTCACCCACACAACTCTCGGTTTTGGGGTTGGTTGATGGGTATTGTCAACCATTTGTATGTTTAACCCCAACTGCACCTACTTAACCGTTTAAGTGATATTGTCCTCAATTCGTAACCGAAAAACTGGCCTAAGTGACTTAGGAATCACGATCGTTCCTTTTACCAAAATAGTAGGCCTGAATGTAGGGTAAATCTCTAACACCGGGGGTTCGGATAAATTAGTTAAAGTGTTACTTATTTAGCAATCGGGTTAAAAACATATTGGACGACTTGTTGCATGAAGCAAGTCGTGCAATTTCCTTTTGTAAAATCCAATTTTACATATGGTTTGTGTTTGCTTGAAACTCCTTTCAAACACTCAACTCGATTAATTTTATATACCCTATTTTTATCTAAGTAGGTAATTTTCGTGAACCATTTTTAGTCTAACAAGTGTAAATTATTATAAAATAAACTCTTTTATTTTATAATTTGTTTTATCATTTAAATAAAAAAACTTTTTATTTAAATGCCTTTTTAGTAATTATAAAACTCCTATTATATTTACTATTATTTTTCAAAATTGTGACAAATATTTTGTTTTTCTCAGTTTAATATTTCCTAAATATTTATCAACCACAAACAACAAAATATAACTATGAATCGAGCCACAATCTAATTTATTCGGTTTCGTTCGAGCCATCAAACGTAAACCGAATTAGGTCTAGGGTTTACAAATCAACGCCTTGTTTGTAATCTCCCACTTGATCCAAGATCTCCATCTTCGTGCTCCTAGAATGATTCCATTTTGGTCTTCAATTCCATTTGCTTGGTTACATAAATAAATTCTATCTATTTACAATAATAGAAATCTAATCTATTACATCGGGTCAAAATACCCGTAAAAAATATATGCAATCAAATATAAAAAAACCAAAAATTACAACCATTCAAAAGGGTCAAATCCTAGGGCTCGAATCATCATAGTCACAATCAAACAATCAAAGGCTCGATCTTTTGTCAAACAAAACGTTTTTGACAAATAAAACACAAGATTGATTAAATTAACGTTTATTCGCGTGTAAAAGCGGCTCTGATGCCACTGTTGGGAATTTTAGTAACCATTTTAAACTTTTAATTAATCATATTAATTATAAAATCATATTTTACGATGGCGGAAGCGTTTCGGTTACCAATCTTTTGTTTCATAAACAAAACTCCCAAAACCAGGAATCCAATTACATGCGAATAAACAAAATACAACCATAGGGTGTTTAGAATTGACCTCAATGAAGAACTCCCAAAAACACACCTTGGATTCGATAGTAGTGTCGCTAGATGACTTGAATCACGAACCACGATCTTTATTGCGTATCATCGCAACAACCGGGCGCTACAACATCACTTATGGTGGTTCGACAATGGTTATGGTGGTGGGTGGTGTTTGGCCAAAACCAAGAGGAGAGGGGAGGGAAGTGGATGGCCAAAGAGAGGGAGAAAAAAAGAGTCGGAGTGAGATGTGAAATGTGGATGTTGGATCTAGTTTTAATAGTCAAAACTAGATCCACTTTTTATGGAAATTGAATTCAATTAATTCAAACATAATTCCCACCCTTTTATTTCACATTTTACTTACTTAAACTCTTTTAGTAATTAAACCATTTAATTACTACTCTCTAATTTTACTAACTAACAATTAATTAGTGACCTCCAATTAAATGTCCAAAGTTTAAGTATTTAAACTTTAGCAATTTAATTCTAATTAATTATCACAATAATTAATTCCTCCAACTATTATTATTATTTCACAAATAATAATAACAATACCACTTTGTATAATTCGTGAAATTTAATATTTTTAAAACTAATTTTAGACATAATCTCATTAATATCTTCCAAGGTGTAACACTTTGGAACGTACCCCGATAATAACGTTGATATTTTCGATGATCGGACATCAAATATCCAGCATTAATAACCCGTGCATTTCATGGGATTTGGTAAAAAAAGTAATTCAACTAAAATATATTTACAATGAATTACATAATCTATCATAAACGAGTACATTTTACAATTACAAATAAAAATTATAAATTTCTAAAAACTTCTTTGTATACTACATTGGACGTCATGTTAGTAACATTACCATCTTTATCAGAAACTAGAAGTTTGAGACCATCCCTGCTCTTAACTCTGGATAAAGCAATGTATAGTCGTCCGTGTGAAAAAACTGGTTATTTCAATAACATACCTAATCTGAATAACGACCGGCCTTGACTTTTATTTATTCTCGTTGCAAAAGATACTGATATAGGAATTTGTTTCCTTTGAAATTTAAAGGAATTTTCTTATGAGAAGGTGTTAGAGCTATTCTAGGAATGAATGTCCGGTTACCTATATGACTTCCTGAAATTACTTTTGCTTCAATTACACGATTTCCAAGTGAGATGATCGTTAATCTAGTCCTGTTGCATAAACCATTTTTTTGATCAAAATTTCTTAGTAACATCTTAGGGACCCAAACCTTTAGAACTAACGTGTGGTTAGGCAAACCAAAAATTTTAATACCATTTAGTATGTCTGGTGAGTATAAACTTTGATCAAGACCTTCTTGTAAATGCTCTGAGTCACAACAACTATCTGAACTTAAATATTCCTTTACATCTCCTGGAAATAAAAACATCAACTGATCATTGATTTCGTCTACAACTTCATTTGTGGGTGCTAAAATGGCTATTTCTTGAAAAAAATTGGAATTTTGTAAATTTTGAAGAATGGAAGGATAAACAAATTCAATAAGATCATTAATAGGATAATCTGAATCCATAATTAAAAGATCATCTCGTATGTCTATAATCGACTCACCATCATTAGAGTCACCAATTTTTCCTTCGCCTAAATCCAACAACCGTTATGCAAAGATCTTCGTTTGTTGAATATCATTAACCTCACTTCCTAAAGTTAATCGCATGTTTTTATTTTAACCTTAGTACTTTGCAATTATCCCAAAGGTTCGAAGAACTTAAAGATGCGTTAACAATATCTTGTCTTGTACCACCTGAAATAACATGAAGAATTTGTCTGAAATCTCCACCAAAGACGGTTGTTTTTCCACCAAATGGTAACTTAGAACTAGCAGAAGCATCACTTGAAAATATATCTTTTAAAGTTCTATCAAACGCTTCAAAACCAAGTTTATGTACCATTGGAGCTTCGTCCCATATAATCAATGATGTTTTCCTTATTAACTCTGCAACCTCACTATTTGGTTTTATATAACAAATTGAGTCCTCAGTCAGATTTAGTGGAAGGAGAAATCGAGAATGTGCCGTTCTACCTCCTGTTAGCAACAAAGATGCAATCCACTCGAAGCTACGTTTAAAACAATTTGCTCTTTTGATCTTAGAGATGAAGACAGGGTTTTCCAAAGAAATGTTTTACCACTTCCACCATAACCGTAAACAAAAAAACACCACCTTTGTTATCTGAAACGACTTTCATTATATTGTTAAAAACACATTTTTGGTCAACATTTAAATCGTTAAAAATAACTTCGGAATCCTTCTGGAGACTTTTTCTGTCATAGTCAAGCTCTTCAATAATCAAACGATTATTTGACGAAGAAATCAAATCATTATGAGGGTAAGGCATTATATTTCAATTTCTTAAGCTTGAATTATTTCGAATTGGAATCTTCTCAATCTTCAATAAAGTGAGGTTTTTGATTTGATCTTCATTGAGAAATAAATTTGAAAAATAAATTACAAATATACGTTTAAATAATTTTAATAAAAAATATAATTTAAATATAACATTTCATTGTAATTTTAATATATATAATTGTTTAATTAACAAAGTACTTACAATTTAAATAAATGAATTATACCTTGAGCCTTTAAAATGATTCGTTGTTTATAAAGTATGCCGCCGTCTGATAATAATTCCCATGTTTTATCCCAAACATATTCCGTCCTTGATAAACTATGACATGTCAACATTGTTGCAAATAAAGTGCGCAAATAAAAACCAGATCCTGCATGAGATGCCTCTTGAATAGGACTGTAATCGAGCCGAGCCAGCTCGAAAATCTTTTGGAGCCAAAAAATCGAGCTTGAGCTCGAAAAAAATCGAGCCTTGAGCCGAGCCACGAGCCAGCTCGTTTTTTTCTCTCCTCTCCTCCTCCACGTTACATACATATATATATATAATTATAGATAAAATCTATTATATATATGTATGTATGTATGTATCTATATATATAATTAAATATAAAATCTAATACATCTATATATATGTATGTATGTATGTATGTATATATATATATATACATACAAATATATTATACATAATATGTATATATATAAATAATTTATATAAATATATGTATAAGATATTAAATATATATAAATAAATATATATATTATGTATAATATATATATACATATATGCATATAAATATATATAATATGTAATATATATATATATATATATATATATATATATTTATATGTGTTGTGTGTGTAATATAATATATGTGGGTGTATATATTATTTAATATATATATATATATATATATATATATATATATATATATTAAAAATCGAGCCGAGCCAACGAGTCGAGCCACGAGCTGAGCGCGAGCCAAGCCAACCCTGACTCGGGCTCGGCTCGTTTTTATCGAGCTTTTTTCTAGCCGAGCCTTTTTCGAGCGAGCATCAAGCCGAGCCTCGAGCCGTGAGCTTTTTGAACAGCCCTACTCTTGAATAGCTTCAATATATTCCATATCATCATCTAAGAGTCCAAAGAGCATAACATGCTTGTCTAGTGGCATTAAATGTGTGTCCATTTACCGTATAACTATCATCGAAAGATTTTGGACCTTTAACTTTATTTAATTGAATCCTTAAAAAATAAGCCTCACCAAGAGATGGAGAGACAGAATGAATTCTACCAATGGAAAATTCTTTCTTTCTTTGTGCCCAACAACGCTAATCTTGTTTCCATACAAATTTAGTATGACATTCAACTTAAGTAAGGTTTTGTACTTCCTCATTGTTTTTGTTACATTCCATCCAACCCAAAAACATTGATGAAGCAACAGAAGGTTTGTTCAACACATTGTCAATATCATCGTTTGCACCATGGACAACTTGTTGTTGATTTGGGAGATGGAACGGAAGCCTAATGATAGAAGGATACATGTAGTTAACATCGTACGCTAAAATACGCCAAGATGCCTCACAAGCAGAGAGATATCTACAATCACAGTATTGCTTTATCTCATCAACTGTTTTATCAAGGTCGTCTTCATTATTATTTTCAACCCCGGAAACAGTAACTCTATCAGGACCTTTGTTGATATATTTGAAAATATACTTAATAGAACTTGCTTGATTGCACCATTCAACATTAATGTATACATGGTATCATTTCCACAAAGTTTTGTTGTACGGAACCACACTTCTATTATCTAGATCTACACCTGATTTTTCAACAAAACAACCATAATCTCTTCTTCTGTATAGAGGAAAACCACTCGAAACAATCGAAGTATGCTCACGGAATTTCTTTGGAAAATTCTTTGAACATTTTTTATTAATCATGCATGGACATTTGATGTTATGAATACCACATGGCCCATGTATCATATAATCACTTACAAGTGTATACAACTCTATATCTTCATTTTTGTTAGGCTGAAATGAG
Organism: Mikania micrantha; assembly: GCA_009363875.1. Classification (NCBI taxonomy): domain Eukaryota; kingdom Viridiplantae; phylum Streptophyta; class Magnoliopsida; order Asterales; family Asteraceae; genus Mikania; species Mikania micrantha. Next base: position 3,662,356 of record CM018686.1, read on the forward strand.
TGGATCAATATGTTCAATTGTTGGAAACTTGTGATCAGAATGCATAAATAAACAAATATTAGCATGCGGCAATTCACGTTTCTAAAACTCAACCGTATAAACAACTGCAAACATATTTAAAGAAAAACATGATATTAACTTTATTTATAGAATTGATCATATTATTCGTTAATATTATATTAAAAAAATATATATTGTAATTACATAGCCTCTTAACTCAATATATATTATTTTACTAAACTACTATTTCTATTTGTGTATATGTTATCAAGTATATAGTAATACTATTTTTCGTATCATATAATAAAAATGCCAAATTATTAGTTATATCATTCAAATTTAACTTTTTTGAAACAAAATTTATAAATTAAAATTAAGATCATTATTTTGAAAATTGTAATTTTACTTATAAACCAATTAAATCTAAGACAATAAATAAAATGTATAACAAACGTATTCTAAAATTTTAAAACATTTCAAAAATATTAACATTATTTGAATTATGCAAAGAGTATATATAAAATACGTGTCGAAACTTTACCAAGTATTGAAATCTCCTTCATGTCTTTAACCATAGCATCTAACTTTATCTTAAACAATATGCATAGGATATCTGGCCTATCTTCAGGCTTAAGAGTGGTGTCGTTAAGAAATATATTCACATCTGGCCATTTAGGATTACATGTTACCGTAATAAAAAAAAATTTGGATATCCATACCACTTACAAAGAGACATTGCATCCAGATAATTTTGCAACATGTATCTAGCACCATCAGTAAAGGACGAAGGCAATATAACACGTTTTCCTGTGGTAGATATGTCTGTATTACCATGATTACGTAAATTACCAAGATTCTCATGCGTTTCACATCTCATAATTTTTGTTGGTAACGTATGTAATTTACTTTTTCAGTTTCTATCATGGTATACGCATCGAACAAGACTTGTTGAAATAGCCTTCATGAATTTAGAATTAGCGAGAAGCCATTACACCTATCTTGAAATCTGTAAGCAAAGAATTCCCTCATTGTACAGTTTGCTCGTTTTTTTGTTGTAGACGAAGAAACACCTCTATGAGGGATGTCAACCCTATAACAGTCATCTCCAAAAGGAAACAACAACGGATATTGAAGCGCAAGATATGAAGGAAGTAGTTCACTTATAGGTTGTAAATCTCCGGTTTGAGTTTTTACAACAATATCACGATTTTCTACTAAATCACCAATGTCTCCAACAATTAATGCCGCAACTTCTGAAGATTTTGGTAAGTTATATGTCCTTGCATCTTGTTGTCTTTTTCCAATTGGACGTATTTTTAGATTCAAATCAGGGTTTTCTTTAAAACAATCTCTTGCCATGTGATAACATCTGTAAAGACTAATAAAGGCTGATGCTCACCAAACTTCTTATTTTGTCTAAGTATAAGTGCTATAGAGACTAACACCCTTCGAAAGGAAGAAGTTACTCTTCGGAAGCAACATTGCTTCCGAAGGATAACTTACTTCTGCCTAAGGGTGTACAAGACAACTGCTTCGGAAGGTCCAACACATATAAGATTCAAAGCTTCAGAAGTCTCAAAGCTTCTGAAGAACAAGAGCTTCTGAAGACATTCCTCAACTGCTTCCTCAAAAGACAAAGATTTCCGAGATTATTCCTTTCTTAAAGACTGTAGCTAAGTACTTTAATAGTACAAAAGGGTCTGACACAAGACATGCTGGTCTGAATAAATACAAAAGGAACATACCGAAATTCAGACAGCACCTTACTTATCCTCCTCAGCATTAAATGCAAAAGATCATCTGAAGCCTTGAAGATCAACAACATTAAATGTCTTTTGTATTTAGTAGTCTTTTGTAAAGTCAATGTCTATGTTTGTAATAATTACAATGGAGTGTCTTAGCCTGTCAAGACACTCAACATACTAGAATAAGCTTTACTTTATGTATTTGTCTAGTATACCCAACTTGTATTCCTGAGTGTATACGGTTGTAGCCTTGGCTATATAACCTCCCATTGTATGTTTGCTTGAAGTGTGCTTGTACGTTTTTTACTTTGAGAGAAATATATCCTTGAGCTTGAAATTATTCTTGTGTTCTTATTAGTGTTCAAAGATTATTACTTTGTCATTTGAGTGTTTGTGAGATTATTCTAACAGAACATTCCGCATCTGTTAGATTGTAGAAAGAAATACTTGTGAAGTGTTGTTTAGATTAAGCAACCCGATCCAACAAGTGGTATCAGAGCATTGGCTCTTGAACTTAAGTGACTAATCATCCTTAAGTTACCAGTTCTATTCCTTCTAAGAATCTCATAGTTTCAAAACTCATAATTTCTGCGTTTGTCTAAGATGGCTGCTCTAAACAAACATGATACAGAAAATGGCACTCTCAACAAGCCACCTATGTTCACCCCTGAAGACTTTGATACCTAGAAAGTCAGAATGGAAGGGTTCATCAGGAATCAAGACTTCAAACTTTGGAAGTCTGTTCTTGAAGGTCTTTACATTCCTACAGTTGCTGCTGCTGGAGCTGGGGGTGCTGCAGTAGCAAAAGATCCATCTATGTACTCAGACGAAGATTACAAGAAGATGGAAGTTGATTCTAAGGCTCTTTGGCTCATCCAGATGTCGATACCAAATTCCATTATACATGCTTTCAAGAAATGCAAGTCTGCTCAGGAACTGTGGAACTCCTTAAAGCAGATGTATGAAGGTTCAGATGATGTCAAGAAAACAAGAAGGATATGCTGAAACAGAAGTTTGAAAACTTTTGTCAACAAAATAATGAAAATATGTCCTCTCAATATTTAAGGTATGTCCAACTTGTGGATGAATTAACAACTGCAGGTGTGATGCTGGATAATCAAGATGTGCTCAGAAAATTTCTGAGATCTCTTCCAAAGGCATGGAACATTTATTCAGTTACAATCAGAAGAACAGAAAACTTGAAAACTCTAACTCTAGGAGAGTTATTTGGTATTCTTAGTGCTTACCAGATGGAATTAGATGCTCAAGAATCTAAAGTTTCCCATATATCATCTGGTTCAGCTGCCCTTTATGCACCCATCAACAATCCTTCTTACCAGAATTATCAACCCATTTACCATCCTTCCTCCACATCCACTGTCACATTTCCTGAAACTTCAATTCCTTCAAACACACACTAAAGTCCTATCTTTAACCCAACGTCACTACCAACCTCTGGGCAAGGAGCTTTTATGGCTAAGGAAACCAACTACTTTCATCTGTGCCCAGAAGACTTGGATGGTATTCCTGCAGATGATCTTGAGGAGATGGATATAAACTATCAAATGGCCATGATCTCCTACAGAGCAAAGAAGTTTTATCAAAGAACCGACAGACAGTTCAAAAGGCACAACATGAAGACTGGGTTTGGGCTTGACAAATCTAAGCTTAAATGCTTTAACTGCCAGCAGTTAGGACATTTTGCCAGGGAATGCAAGTCTTCAAGCACTCAGCCATCAGCTTCTGGGCAACCACAACAAAGGCCATCAAGCTCAACAAACAATGCAAACATTGCAGAGCAAGACTTTTCAGATTGAAGCTTTCAAGCTGAGGATGCTTCCATCTCCAACAGTGCTTTGATGGCAAATGACTCATCTTCCTCAAGCAAGGTTACTGATAACATGTGCACACCTGAATGCTTAGAAACATTAACTGTTTATAAAAAGATAAAGTCTCAACTCTGTAATGAGCTTGAGTCTTTACAAGTTGTCAAGGCAAATTTCTTTGAGGCTGAAAGAAATTACAAAGAAAAGATGGAAGAAATGGAAAGGACTATTTCAAGTTTAAAACATGAAGACACTAACAAACAGTGTCAAATTAAAAATCTTTTAGAAAGACTAACCATTGCCAAGACTGAACTTGTATTGGCTGAGTCTTACAGAGACAAATTCTTAAGCCAAGGTGAAAAGTATGAGAAACTTTTTAGGATGAGCAGCACAACTGAACTGGTGAATAAATATGGGGCCGGTTTTGGATATAATAGAGTGGAACCTCCATCTGCATATACTTCTATGGTAGACGTTAGGTGTAAACCACTAGTTGACCTTGTGTATGATGAGGAACTGGACCTACACAAGGTGATTCAAACTGATACTTTCTCTGATCCAAACCCAAGTACCTCAACATGCTCAGATGAGGATGATGTTCCTATTAAACCAGTAAAAGAAAAACAGGCTATGAAATCTAAGAAAAGATCTACAAAAACTAAGAAAAATCAATCAGTATTTGTCAAGACAACAAACATTCAAAATGGGAACATCTCTTCAGATGAGTATGTGACATGTCCATCAGACAAATCCAAAAGGGGTAGATCCGAGGAAAGAAAGATAAACTTTTCAGGAAATCAGGCAAATCCTAAATCCAACAAGCCTGTTGGATCTTCCAAACCATTCACCTCTGAAAACCAAAGTTCAACCTTCATCTACAAGAATAAACAGAAACAACCTTTCACCAATCAAACCGTATGTCTGATGTGTGGTGAGATGAATCACTTTGCTGCTGATTGCTTCTATAATCCAAGAAGCAGAATCATCTCTGAAATGCAAGGAAAAGGAAGAAAGAAGAGCTGGAGCAAGTCATCTGCTTCTTCAGAAGAATCAGGAAGGAAGTTAGTCAAGAAGGGATCAGAAGCTAGTACTTCTGATAGACAAAAGAAACAAAACAAGAAGGCTTCCGAAGGTAAGAAAGCATCGGAAGCACATGCAAAAAGAGCTTCTGACAGATCAAAGAAAACTCCTACTTACAAAAGAAGATCATCAGAAGAAAACCATCAGAAGAAAAACTCCACTTTCAATTCATCGGAAGGAAAAAGTAAAAGAACTTCCGATGATCATCAAAAGAAGAAAGCTCTTCCGACAAAAGTCAAACAGATATGGAAGAAAAAGGAAATCTCTGAATCATCTGTTCAACCATCAGTCCAATCAAAAACAAGCACATCATTGGTTCCAACTGGAATGATGTGAAAGAAATTTACTTATAATGATGTCAATGGAAAACCCAAGACCACAATGGCTTGGGTTCCCATCAGAAACTAACTCACTTCTGGTCATGTGCAGGGACAGCAGGAATCAAAAGGCAACTTGTGGATAGTTGACAGTGGCTGTTCTAGGCACATGACAGGCAACAAGACTCACCTTCATAAATATGAACCATTCTTTGGAGGGTCTGTTGCTTTTGGAAGTGATCCAGTGGGAGGTTACATAACAGGTAGCGGCACTATCACAAATGGCAAGGTAAGCTTTGAGAATGTGCACTTTGTTAAGGAACTAAATTATAATTTACTGAGTGTATCACAGGTGTGTGTTCAAAAGCACAACATGTTGTTCACTGAGCATGAATGTATTGTTCTAAAACCAGGATTTGTTGTTCCAAATGATCAAATTTTGCTCAGGGCGCCAAGAAGAAATAACATGTACATGCTTGACATGAGCACAGCTACACCACTCAGTAACATAAGTTGCTTTGTCTCAAAAGCTTCACTTAATAAATCATCCCTTTGGCATAGGAGACTTTGTCATGTAAACCTTAAAAATATGAATAAACTTGTCAAAAATAACTTAGTAACCGGTTTACCAACAAAAGAATTCATTTGTGTTGATAAATGTGTTGCATGCTTGAAAGGTAAGCGACACAAATCATCTCACCATGCCAAAGAGATAAATTCTATTACAACAGTCCTGCATTTACTGCATATGGACTTGTTTGGTCCCACAAGTGTTAAAAGTCTTGGTAGAAAGTCATATTTCTTGGTGATCACTGATGATTTCTCTCGGTATACCTGGGTATTTTTCTTAAATACCAAGGATGAAACTGCTGAGATCCTAAAGTCATTTATACTTAGGGTGGAGAATGAAAGTAATCATCATGTAAAAATAATTAGGTCAGATCAAGAAACAGAATTCAAGAATCAGGTTTTAAATTCTTTTTGTGAATCTAAGGGTATCACGTGACAATTTAGTGCTCCTAGGACTCCACAACAAAATGGTGTTGCTGAGAGAAGGAATAGGACACTAATTGAGGCTGCAAGGACCATGTTGTCTGATGCCAAACTTTCAATAACTTTTTGGGCAGAAGCAGTCAACACTGCCTGTTATGTCCAAAACAGAGTATTGGTGGTTAAGACACATGGTATGACTTCTTATGAAATTTGGCATAAGAGAAAGCCATTCATTGGATTTCTCAAACCTTTTGGATGTCATTGCACCATCTTGAATACTAAAGATCACTTAGCCAAGTTTGCTGAGAAATCAGCAGAGGGCTACTTTGTTGGGTACTCTTCACATGCTAAGGCGTATAGAGTATACATCAAAGCCTCTAGAGTTATTGAAGAGTCTGCAAATGTTCAGTTCAATGAGCATACTCTCAATAAACCTGGAACAGGCCCTGATTGGTTATTTGATCTTGATAGCTTTACATCTGCATTTAATCTGGTGAAAGAGTATGTTCCAGTTTCACAGTCAGCTACCATAGACACCTCCAAAGGCACAAGAGAAGATGACTTTCATGTTGAACTGCCAATAGCTTCAAGACAAATCTTGGCAGAATCCACTTCAGCACAAAATGGTATGTCACAACCTGAGACATTCAACACATCTCAGGCAGGTCCCTCAATTGAATCTACCTCTGGTTTACAACATCAAAAAGAAGTAGGAAGTCCTTGAGCAGAGGCAAACACTCTGGAAACTACTTTTCCCAGAGAAAACCAACCCAACACAGTCCAAACTCAGAATTCACAAGATTTGCCAAAAATCCAGCTTGAGGTAGTACTGCCTAACCTTGAGTCACTCAATATGAATGAGGCTTCTCAACTAGATATGATTCCAAGAACTCGTATCCATAACACTCATCCAGTTGAGAACATTATTGGTAATGTTGAAGAAGGTGTAAGAACGAGAAGCTCTATGCATGAAGCAAACATTTGCTTGTTTTCCTGCTTTCTATCCCAAATAGAACCAAAGAAGGTTTCTGAAGCATTAAAAGACAACAGTTGGGTAGAAGCCATGCAAGAGGAACTTCTTCAGTTTGAAAGACAGGGAGTTTGGAAGACTTGTCCTTTACCAAAGGGAAAGTATGCAATCGGAACCAAATGGGTTTTCCGGAACAAGAAAGATGACAAGGGTGTTGTCATCAAAAACAAAGCAAGATTAGTTGTACAAGGTTACACCTAAGAGGAGGGAATTGACTATGATGAGGTCTTTGCACCTGTTGCCAGAATTGAAGCTATCAGAATCTTTTTGGCATTTGCAGCTGCAAAAGATTTCAAAGTTTTTCAGATGGATGTCAAGAGTGCTTTCCTGTATGGAAAGATAGATGAAGAAGTCTATGTGTGTCAACCACCTGGATTTGAAGATCCAAAGTTTCCTGATCATGTCTGTAAGCTTGATAAAGCTCTATATGGGCTGCATCAAGCTCCCAGAAAATGGTATGAAACTTTATCTTCTTTTCTACTGGCCAACAATTTCAAGAGAGGAACAATTGATAAAACTCTCTTTTTCAAGAAGTCCAATCAACATATCATGCTAGTTCAAATCTATGTTGATGACATTATCTTTGGTTCTACTAATGAATCTCTTTGCAAGGATTTTGAATCACTGATGAAATCCAAGTTTGAAATGAGTTCAATGGGAGAACTCACTTTCTTTCTTGGACTACAAGTGAAACAAACCCCTACAGGGATTTTTATTAGTCAATCAAAGTATGTGAAAGACATTCTTGAAAGATTCAAGCTATTTGATTGTAAAGCACTGGGAACTCCTATGTCCAAGACAACATCTCTTAGCCCTGATCTTGAGGGGGAGGATGTTGATCAACACCAGTACTGGGCAATGATAGGCTCTTTGATGTATCTCACAGCAAGCAGGCCAGATATCATGTTTGCAACTTGTGTGTGTGCAAGATTTCAGGCCAATCCCAAAGTCTCACATATGTTGGCTGTGAAAAGAATTTTTAGATACCTCAAAGGAGCACCAGGTCTAGGTTTATGGTATCCTAGAAATGAAGACTTTCAGTTCATGGCTTACACTGACAGTGATTATGGAGGCTGCAATATTAGCAAGAAATCCACATCAGGAGGATGTCAATTCCTTGGATCCAGGATTGTGTCTTGGCAATGCAAGAAACAGTCATGTGTTTCTACTTCTACTGCAGAGGCAGAATACATAGCTGCTTCTAGCTGCTGTGCACAAGTCATCTGGATTCAAAATCAGATGAAGGATTATGGAGTAGATCTGTTCAATACTCCTATTCAGATAGACAATTCCAGTGCAATCTCCATCACCAATAATCCTGTCAAGCATTCCAAGACCAAGCACATTGACATCAGATACCATTTCATCAGAGATTGTACAGAGAAGAAATTAATTCATCTAGTCAAAGTTGATACAGAACACAATTTGGCTGATCTATTCACCAAAACTTTTGATGAAGGAAGATTCAGGTATTTAATAACAGCCATTGGTATGATTAACTTTGAATAAATGAATAAATGAGGAATAAATAATTCTTCGGAAGATAAACTCAACTTATCTTCTGATGAGTAAAATACTCAGCAGAAGATAGGTTCAGTCTTCGGAAGCATTATTTCTTCCTTATTCGGAAGTAACCACACTTCAGAAGTTAAATCATCTTCTAAAGCAATTCTCTTCCGACACATCATTCTTTCGGAAGCTTAGCCTTCTGGATTTAATCTTCAGAAGAAGCTGTCTTCCGAAGAACAATCCTTCTGATGAACTATTTCTGAATACTTCAGAAGCAATGCTTCCGATGTTCAAATATCTACACTTCGGAAGCAAATCTCTTCTGAAACACTTTTGGTCATTCATTTCTTCCGATACCCACATCTTCAGAAGCACCTTGGTCCTTAGTAAATTTTGAACATTTATTGAGAAAACAACTGTTATCGGAAGTCCTTTTTCTGACATCCGGATTTCAAAATTAAATGTGTCTTTTTATTTAATGCTGACATCCGAAGGTATATAAGGACTCCCGCTCATTCATCTTCTCTCACCGTTTCAATTCGATTCAATTTTCCCTTTTTCTCTCCAAACTTAACCTAAAAATCTCTGATCGCCATGGCTCTCCTTGCATTCAAACCTGCACACAACCTTCCTTCAGAGTTGTCAGCAGAAAATGATGCTAATTTTGCTCTGATCATCTCCTTTCTTCAAAGGAGCAGGTATGCATTTGCTCTTACTGTTCAACCTTTGGTTTTTGAATCTCATCACCAACAATTTTGGGCATCCTGTTCCATTTCTTCTTCTCCCAATGGTCGGATTCTAAATGCCACCATTGATGCTCATCCTATTTCGATTACAGTGGAGACCGTCTGTCGGCATCTTCAACTCAATGATGTCGGGGGAAGGGTCTCATTCACTAAGGATGAGGTAGCATCGACCTTTAGGTCGATGGGGTACGAAGGTCCTCTCCCTACAACAACTTATTTGAAGGGTAGAGTGTCCTACAATTATAAGTACCTCATACATCTGTTTCTTCATTGTCTTTCTAATAAGTCAGGAGGTTGGGATCAGGTCCCATCGGACTTAGCCTCGGCTATTCATGGCCTGGTTTCCAACCAACTCTTTAACTTTTCTGCTTTTATTTTCAATAATTTGGTTGACAATACTTCGTCACCAAACAAATTTTGTATGTACCCTTGGTTTTTGCAACAGATCTTTTATGGGGAGTTGGGCACTTCCCTCTCCCTATCTGGGAATACATACAAAATGCCCTTGGTTTCTTCCAAGGTTTTTGTGCAGTTAAAGAAGAAGAGTGTCCAGTTCTTTGGAAAATTTACTCCTCTTCTTCCCTCCATGGAGTTACCTACTCCTAAAGGTGACAGCTCTGTTAACCCCACAGATGCTGAACCCACACCTTCCACTTTTGTTGGTCATCCCATAAAGATTACATACAAACGCAAATGAACCCCTGTGCAGCTCTCTACAGCTGCTCAGGCTCCTTCCACTAAACCCACTAAGAAAAAGGTGAAAAGGACTGCCCAGGGCACAGTCCCACCTAAGGTGACAGCCACACCTCTTGTTATTCCACAGGTTCTTCCTCTAGAACCTGTGGTTGCCTTTCACCAGCCTGCAAGCCCTCAGCTTATGTCACCAAACATATCTGAGAATATTCAAAGGGATAACCCCATTATTGAGTCTGCTTCGGCTGAGGCAACTCCCCTAGATCAAAGACTGTCTCCCAGGTCTCCAGGTTCTTATCACCCAGATATGCCCCCCACCCATACTACTACCCAGGCTCAAGGAACCTCTGCTATAGCTGTGGAGGAACCACTCTCTCCTACTACCCAAACTTTAATGAGAGTGGTGACACAGTTACAAGCTAGGTTCCCTGACCCAGAGCCTTTTGTTACAAAGGTTGGCCCCAGTGGTTTTGAAGGGGTCAATGTAGGTGAGGCTGCCACTACTGTTGATCTTAATCAAGATCCACAGGACAGTGGTACAGGTACTAGGACCTCACCTGTGGCAACCTATGTTGGGGAGGACTTCTTTGAAGCCCTTCTCAATGAAGGGAATCCAGGGAGCCAAGAAACCACATCTGGTGGTGGAGATGCAGGAGCTAGGCTCAGGACTCCATCACCCAAGGATTCCACTCATGTGGATGAGGGCACCAAAGAGCAGAAATTGACGGCCATTATTACAACACTCCAAGTCAGGGTGGCTACCTTAGAAGCTGAGGTTGCTGCCCTGCATCTTGAGATCCAGAACAAAGATGCTGCTATTCTGGATCTCAAAAGGCGTCCCCCGGTACTTTTTCAACCATTTCATCCTGATCCTGCTACAACCACTTTCACCACCCCTGATGCTACCAAAAAGGGGGAGAATGCACCTTCTGCAGGGTCAGGACCAGAAGCAAGAGAAGAGGAAGGTGCACAGGAAGTTAACCCATCCATAGTCACTTTGACTGCTGAATGGGATGACTTCTTGGGCACTTACTTCCATGTTTCTTCTACTTCCTCTTCCTCTTCTTCTGAGGCAACAAAGGCTGCCAAAGAGACAGAACAAGAGTCCAACACAACAAAGGTCTCTTTGGAGCCTCAGTCCCCTTCTGGGACTAAGTCTCCTTCTGAGACTGCAGCCCAGGTTGCCATGGAAGACACTATTCAAGAACAACCTTCAATCTCCATGGAACCTGTGTCCCCTCCTACTGGGACAAATGCTGTTGAAGACCTCTTCTCCTCTCTTGAGCTCTCTGGGGAAACTAATAAGGAATCAACCAAGATGGTTGGTCAACCGGAGGGGGCAGTGAATGCTAAGGTTAACTCCGAAGCTGCAGCTGCTTCCGAAGGCCCAGTCATTCTTGATGTTTCCTCCTCAGAAGAGCTAAATGCCAATGAACCAGTTAGTGAGGCAACAGGAGACATTGCCTCTGGGGTAAAATTAACTGCTGATGATAAAGGAAAAAGAAAACTCACCCCAGAGGAGGAAGCAGAACAAGAGGAGAGGATTCCGAAGAAAAAGAAGGGACGACCAGACACTGCTCAAGATGAAGAACGAGTCAGACTCTCTGCTCTGCTTGAAGAGAGAGGATATGACTTCGATGAAGTATGGGGCTGGTCGGTGCCTCAGATGGCTGCCGAGATGGACAGGGTACAGCAGCAAGAACAGGCCACTGCTGCATCCAAGGCCAAGATTGTCCTTACAAAGAAGCAAAAGGAAAAGGCCTACAGAGACAAGTCAAAGACCTTTCTCCTGAATTATGGCTTCCATGCTCTGCAGCTAGGCCCAATGAAGAACTCAACCATGGATATGCATATCAGAGACATCAAGGCTAAGGTTGCCAGAGGTGAGTTACCTTCAATTGAGCAAATACATGCTCAAAGGGCAAGCCTAAACTTAGGCTTAAGTTTAGGGGGAGGAGTAAGAATAGAGTTTCCCCTCTCTGGTACAGGGATCAGAGAGGGAGAAGAAGTCATGTGTGGGGAAGTAACAAAGGAAATGTTCCCCAACATGTTCCCCCTAAACCCTAAAGAAGAACAAGCATCTCCTCCATCCAGCCCCTCAATGGATAACATGCCAATCTCTTCAGTGATCAAAATCAGAAACGGAAAGACAGCTAAAAGAACTAGAGTCCCTGATCCTGAGAGACAAACACAGGCTGATGAGAGGAGAACAGAACCCTCAATGACTAAGGATACTGGTCCACAGCCTACTGCAACAACAGGTGCAGCAGTAGGATCTAATGTGGAAGAACAACAGGCCATAGATCAGAGGAGTCAGTCCCTGCTCAAGACAGACCAAGATTCATAAGAAGAAAGAGCATGGCCAGAAGGAAAAAGAAAACAAATCCTATCCCCGCTGACTCTGAGCCTGAAGCAACACTCTCAGTACCTAAAGTCACACCAGAAGCAGCTCCAGCAACTACACAATCTCAGGAAGATCTAAGGGACATCCATGGACTGATGCATGAGCATTCCTATGTCCCCTTAGTGAAATGGAGTTTAAATGCACAAGAAAAGATTTTCATTCTCACCAACTACAATAGAGTAATAAAACTGGTGGATCTTGTGCAGCTGATGGTGTTGGCCAAACCCTATGTCCTTGACTTAGACAAGCTCCCTCTCAACAATCCTGATAATGGAGCAGATGGGAGGACAGGCAGCAGGTGGGTAAGAAAAAGGGCAAAGGAACTGAGGGGTGAATGGAAGCCAAGGTCAATTCCTTAGAAGTTTTGGTAGCATCAGCCTAGGGGGAGACTGTAAAGACTAATAAAGGCTGATGCTCACCAAACTTCTTATTTTGTCTAAGTATAAGTGCTATAGAGACTAACACCCTTCGGAAGGAAGAAGTTACTCTTCGGAAGCAACATTGCTTCCGAAGGATAACTTACTTCTGCCTAAGGGTGTACAAGACAACTGCTTCGGAAGGCCCAACACATAGAAGATTCAAAGCTTCAGAAGTCTCAAAGCTTCTGAAGAACAAGAGCTTCCGAAGACATTCCTCAACTGCTTCCTCAAAAGACAAAGACTTCCGAGATTATTCTTTTCTTAAAGACTGTAGCTAAGTACTTTCATAGTACAAAAGGGTGTGACACAAGACATGCTGGTCTGAGTAAATACAAAAGGAACATACGGAAAGTCAGACAGCACCTTACTTATCCTCCTCAGCATTAAATGCAAAAGATTATCTCAAGCCTTGAAGATCAACAACATTAAATGTCTTTTGTATTTAGTAGTCTTTTGTAAAGTCAATGTCTATGTTTGTAATAATTACAATGGAGTGTCTTAGCCTATCAAGACACTCAACATACTAGAATAAGCTTTACTTTATGTATTTGTCTAGTATACCCAACTTGTATTCCTAAGTGTATACGGTTGTAGCCTTGGCTATATAACCTCCCATTGTATGTTTGCTTGAAGTGTGCTTGTACGCTTTTTACTTTGAGAGAAATATATCCTTGAGCTTGAAATTATTCTTGTGTTCTTATTAGTGTTCAAAGATTATTACTTTGTCATTTGAGTGTTTGTGAGATTATTCTAACAGAACATTCCGCATCTGTTAGATTGTAGAAAGAAATACTTGTGAAGTGTTGTTTAGATCAAGCAACCCGATCCAACAACATCTAACCAAAACATTTTCTGTATCTAACAAATTCTTTAGATACTTTATTAACTGAAGATCAAGATTCTGATCTGTTGATGTAGAGGATGTTTTAAATTCCCTGTATAAAATAATAATAAACAAATAAGTATACGATATAATATGTATTCAGTATTATATAAAAAATATAAAATAAATGAAATATAATATGAAATGCATACCCACAAACTGATTGTCTGTTACACGGTTCAATATCAGTATCATATATGTATAATTGAGAGAATTTTGATTTAGACCCATTTTCTGGAGAAAGACTTCCCATACTATGATTATTCTGACCACTCAATCCGGACATAAATGGGGCATTGCCAATCAACTTTTCTGCCCATTGATGTAAATGAGAACATTGAATTGTAACAGCGAATGTTCACCGTGATCACATATAATATTTTGAAAATATCATAGTAGGCAGCTGATCAATTCAATGCAGCTTCGTCACTCCACAATTTTGCATAACATATTTCACATATAATATTTTGATCACCGTGATCAATGTAATCTGTTGATATTCTAGATATATTAAAAATAATCAAGTACCAAATTTGAATAAAAAACGTTATTTATTATAAAAATTAAATATATTTACATAATATGTTATAATATTTACCTTTTGATATGCTTTTATTACACATTCTACAACATCTTTGTCACAAACCTTTGAGGAAGATTTGTTTGATTTCCTACTTTCCAAATAATTTCTTCTGAAGTTATGCCTATCCTTACTATCGGTATTGTTCATCCCATTGTTTACAACTGAAATGTAATTAAAATTATAACATAAGTATTAAATTTAAAAAATAACATTTAATTAATAAGTGTTTTTAATTATGATAATACATAATTTAATCTAAAAGTAATTGCGTAAAAATAACATTTTAATTAATATTAAAAATAACATTTTAATTAATATTAAAAATAACATTTTAATTATTTATGCTCTATAAATATAACACATTATAATACTTCTATTAAATGATATGTATTAAGTGTAAAAATATTAAATTTATAAAATGTACCTGTCGTAAGGTCAGACAATGGATTTCGAGGCCTTGCATCCACAAAAACATCAGTTGAAGGTGTATATGTATATGTATACGATTTACTGTTGCACACATTTTCTTTGTCATTATCAACACATGACATTTTATTTGATGAAGTCATTTTATGAACAACCTTCAAAACTGTTACAAAATTAATTATATGTTGTTATTATATATGATGTTGTATATAGTAGTGTAAAAATAAATAAATACTAGCGATTTGAGTTTTCAACCGGTTCAAAATTTCCTTGTGTGGATGAACTATTAATGCTTTTTGTTGCTTGTATGTTTTTTGACTTTTTGTTATCCAAGTAAACTTTCCTTAACTTTTGTCTTTTCGAACAATACCTACCGAGCATGTCCATATTTAAATCTGTAAAAAAAGTTAAGTATTAATAATTAATAAATGTTAAACACAATATTTATTACAAAAATTATTAGTTATCATGAGAATGACAAAGTATAAAGATTAATCTAAAAAACAATCTTACTATTATAATTTTCGGACATTCTTTGAGACATAGAAGTTGGTGGAATGTTTTCTTGTACAAACACATCCATAGATTTTGTATTTTCCAGATAACAATTTCTTGCATCCGTAATGTGTTTAATATTGTCATTACTGATGTTATCTAAAGCTGTAGAAAAAAAATTAAATGGATTAATTTATTTAGAGAATATAGAGCATTAATAGTTAATATTATCAATGTAAAATATATTTATAAAAAATTGTAATAATTTTAGATTTTAAATTATTATAATTAATAAACGTAACATATTAAGGAAATAAAAAATTTGTACTTTTATATATACAATATTAATTTGTTGAATATAACACTATTAATACATAATGTTATATTAATCTTATTGTAAATTAAAAATTTTCATAAATAATATGAAACTAGAATTTAGGACCCGCGCGTTGCAGCGGGATCTGATATACTGACGTGAAGCGATATACAAATAAAAACAACCAATAGAACATGAGGTTAAAATCGTGTACAATAGCATACCTTCTTCATGTGCGAGTTCTTTCCAAGCACTTAACTTAAAAGCTTGAGTACCTGCCTGATCACCATTGACAAATAAATCAACAAACCAAGATAGAATAGCGCTAAAGTTTTATAAATTAAATCAATAAACAATAAAAAGTTGTCATTTTTATAGATAAAAAATTACATTTAACTTAGTTTGTATTATATCGTATAATTATTCAAAATACTTACCAGCACATTGTCTGATGAAAAAAATTAGCCCATAAGCTTCATCAAGCTTCATAGCATATCTAATTCTTTCATAACAATCACAGAAAAACATGCATAGCAATCATAGGAAAACAATATATATTTATGAAATAGCTCAGACCTGTAAGAAGGGAACAAATAGTGCATTCCGCCATGGCTGCAACAATGTTGCCTTGCCAAGATACGAAACATCAAATTTTTGCTCAACCCTACTCTTACATGGGCAGTCATCATAGCAAAAAAATTAATAGAAACAACAACAGGATAAAAATCATCGACGGGTAAGCCTCATTTTTCACCGGTTTGGATCACATGACTTTTTAATAAAGGTTACATTGTCCATAGCTTCTTTTGCTTTGAATCCGAGAGGGGTTGTAGCAGCAACAGTAGCTCTTAGCATGTCACCAGTAGCCAAGTGACACAAACAATACTCATCTTTGATAATAGGTGACTGGGTATCTTTTCCTGATCTCGGGGGGCCTGCAAAATAAAGTATATGTAATTATCATAAAAACATATTGATGAATAAAATTCTCAACTTCTGTTAAAACTTTCAAATTCACAATCAATAAAAGATAAGAATAGAAGTCACTTCAGATCTAGTATGTACTATGATAACAGAATCTTTAATACTAAGATAATAATTTTACACATTAAAGGATGTTAAAATCATCTTCATGCCAATGCTTCATGGAGTCGAAAGAAAATTCCAATAATAACTCAGTTAAATTTTTTAACTTTACTCAGACCAAACCTCACAATAACAATTCTTATGCCATAATTCCAAAAAATGTTCACTAATCATGTCTAGAGAACAATTGATTAGCATATGTAAGTAAGTCATAAATTCCTAACTAAAACATCACAGTTGGAGAAAAAGAAGATCATTCCCCAATTTATGCAACTAATACCGGTGGCCTTTATTAATGTTGTTTTATCCAAAATCAAGCCTCATATAACATGAATTTGTAACCATGCAACACTTTCAAAATAGAACACCAATAAATTTTAACAAAAAAAACCCCTAAAAACATAATCCTAACATCAAACCTTTCAGTTGAGCAAATCATATCAGATCTACGCAAAAATTAACAACTTTCTGAACCAAAATTCAACCGGAATACTTCGGTTATATAGACCTACAGATGAGAATGAGAAGTGTGTCAGGTTTGTTGGAGCATTTCATTTGAATTCCATGTAGACCAGCCAGACATTAAAAGTAAACCTATATATATGGTAATTTTGAACGAACGACTTGACAGAAAAAAATATAGTGCCAGTTCTTGCTGATAAAAAAAAAGAACAGAAAAAAATGAACTAATATGAACCATCCACCATCCAATCTTTAACTTGAAGATTACTTTTAACATCTTTACGGCATATAAAACTTCAACCAAAAAAAGAAAGTAAAAGAAAAAAATAAAGTCACATACACAACACAGCTTTTAAAACTTGATTCGAATTCAAGATCACAAAACTGAACTAATATGAATTGGTCATAACAATTCTTTAGGAGAGAAATCAACCATGCTAGTATCTTCAATTTAAGAACCTTGCTTCATAAAGATTAAAGAGCCATTGAAGATCCATTCAACCACTGAAAATGCTGATAAATCTAGAATTGTGATTGGATGATTCAAAAATTAACTGCTAATTTATTTTTCTTGGAAAGCATTTTTACACACATATATATGTAAAAAAACGGAACTATGAGGCAGCCTCTGTTTGTCTTCACACACCCCCCCCCCCCCAAAAAAAAAAAAAAAAAAAAAAGAAAGACCCTACTACTCATAAGCGTGAATTTACGGGGTATGATATGTATGCTATTTTTCTTGCATTTCTAATTCCTTGGCAGCAGCGCCAAAATCAAACAATAGAACCCAAAATGTGAGCATGGCGCCAAAGGTACATAAACATTTTAAACCTCATAAGTTAATTAAATTAAACTCCCAGTTGCTTTGTACATAAGCATTACGTAATCTTGTCACTAAGGGTTGAAGATTAAGTTTTAAGAACTCATACCTTGATTTAGTTTTCACGTGATTTGGAGGAGGTTGATTTTTAGATGGATCAAGATGAAATTTCACCCCCAATGTTTGGATCCTCTAAGTAATGTACCCGTCACTAAATATATATAAATTGGACATATATTATATACATGAGTAATTAAAAATTGATGGATAAAGTGATAAACTAACAATGAAAGGACTTTTTGTGAAAATTAGATTAATAGTTGAGTGCTTGCAAATTATCAAGGCATGGAATGTAATCTGGCCCAGCAGTAACATTGCAAAGTTTCCAATTATACCCTTTATCATAATCACGATCTTCTGGCCTATGCCCTTCCTTCTCTTTATTTGACTCTGTTGCTTGAGTTGAAAATGACCCATTTTTAGCAGATGTTTCACTCAAAAGCTCTGACTCAGCCCCAGAAGGTAACACCTCAGTTGAGGAAGCATCAAGTTTGCCATTTTCACCTTCACTTTCCTGCTTTTCTAACTGAGAATTATCTTCATTTTTAGGTTTGTTGCCATATTCAACAGTTTCTTGTTCATCACCACTTTTAGATTTTGTATCTTCTATGTTAGAATGCTTCTTTTCTTGTTTTATCTCTTTGTCACTTTCATTTGTTGTTTCATTATCCTGTTGAGAATTTGCATTGCTATCTCCTTTTGTTGCATCATAAGGCAGATCACCAGGGTTATCCTCAAACTGTTTTGAATTGCTGTTTTCAGGTGTTGCATTCACATCATTGTTTACTGTGTTCTCATCACTGCTGTCTTCTGTATCATAGTTTTTAGTGGTTACTTCTCTAACATTACTGTTCTTCTGTGCAGTGTCTAAATTTTGAAGAGGAATAACAGAGGATGATGTCATCATCCATACGCCAACCAAACACAGGGCCACAAACGCCACCAATGTAACTGTAGAACAGTAAGTGGTTGATGATTTTCTGCCATCTACCTTGGTGTGTTTTGGCACTGCCTTTTGTATTGATTTGAATTGTCTTAAATAACTGATACCTGAAATTCTAGACACTGTCTAAGTTGTCAAACTTCTGGAATAAAATTCAACATATCAGAATGTTAAAAGACTAAAATATTCATTATTAGAACACATAGTTGTCAAAGGCACAAAGCACACTCAAGGCGCATAAGCCGCGCCCGGAGCCTAGGCGTAAGGCGCAAAAAAAGCGAGGGTTTTTTTAAACTATGCGCATAGTATTAAGTTATCATTTTTAGAGGTTTGACATGTTTTAAGCTTAAAAATTTTTTAAAAATATATAAAGTCTAACTATAAAACAATTAATAATCTAGTTATATAGAGTTTTTAAAATACAAAACCTTTTTATGGTTGTTTTAGACTGGTTTATGGTTGGATTTTTTTGAACTTTGCCAGAATGTTCCAAAACTTTGCCGGAAAGTCACCGGAATGCGCCTAAGCTGCCACCAGGCGCTTTTCATGCGCCTGGCTTTTTTTTGGGGCCTAGGCGAGCGCCCGAGGGCTTTTGACAACTATGTTAGAACATAATTAATAGGTATGATAAATTGATATTTGTAAAAGTTTACAAACATCATATTTATATTAAATTCATAAATTACGAATCCGACCCTCCTGATAAATAATAATAGATATGATAAAATTCTAGTCCATTTAACTCCTGTTTTACATGTATCTCGACTTTTTCTGTTTGATTTACCCAATCTAGGTGCTGTTTAGAATTTGGGCTCAACAATAGAAAATGTAAAAAGAAAAAAAAATGAGAATCCCAATTATAACTTATATATCATACAGAAATATACAAATCAGCTTCAGTTTTAGGTGCATATTTCAAGAACTATCATCCTGAACCAAAAGAATCAACACCAGTTATTCATCAAACTCTGATTAGTATCTGTTGAACTAAACCGCACCAATATACATCTAAAAACGAATTTCATAGCCAATTGTTGTTCAAGTACTAATACAGAACAATGGTAGATTCAAAATTGAAAAAGATATCCATGTAAACAGCCAAACAGCAAGAACGCAGATTATTCTTCCCAATAATCAACAGATAATAATAACAATTATAGATTGTTGCATCATGACGCTATCGAACTATAATCTGATCACAATTTTTAATAAATATGCGAGAGGTCAGGTCATGATTCGCCCAACGGGAGCGACTGGCGGCCCAATCAACGGAGGATCCGGCCAAAGATACGCCGGAGATGAACGACGATCGGAGAGAAGGAGGACGTGAACTTACCTGGAGATGAGTCGGAGATGAACCGTAGGTCGACAATCACCGTGTGTTTGGAGAAGGAGAGGGGACGACTGTGTGTTGATGAACAGAGAAAGAAAGGGGGTCACTCTGGCCATCAACCAACACCCTGACTCTTATGCCTCGGCTAGCCACCTTCGCCATCGTGCTTCAGCACCTTCACCATCGATAGCTTTTTGAGGAACACAAACCCTAGATCGAAGGGAGAGAAGTAGAAGACAGAGGTTGAGGTTGTCGAAGGACGTCGACCCTCTGTGATGCCCGACGACGACACGTCCAACGCCTCGCATACCGCAGCGGTGATGGGGTATGTAGTGACGGAAAGGAGGCCAGATGTGAGGTTAACGGTGGCTGGATCAGCCATGCTTGAGTGGTGAAAGAGAACTGTGGTGGATAGAGAGCAGTTATAGATGAGAGAAGTGGTACATATGGAGTTGTACGTTCAGCATCTGAAGTTGCACCAAGAGGAATAGTAACTATGTGAGAGGTCACCGTCTTTCATTTTTAATATATATATAAATAAGTTGATAATATCAATCTTAAAAACAAACTTTTTCCAACCAGATTATTAATCTCATTTGGAACTTGAACCATGTCCAACGTATCATCCTATAAGATGAGTTTAAATTGTGAATATGTGTGTATATGTGACGCCCCAACTCCCGAGACACTCACTTAATGGATTACGCATAAGCAAAAGGTTAATCAGACATATCAAATGCAGCGGAATCAAAAACCATAATTATTAACCAAGTGCTAATACATAAGTTGTAATACTACAAAAGATATCTACATCCCAAAAGTATGTGCCTGTTGTTCTCCCTTGGGTGCTTGCCAGATGCCTCAGTTCATTCCTTTCCTTTACCTCTATTGCTAGAGGTTTCACTTGGTCCTGATGTGCATACTCAAAAATGTCAGTTTACGCTAGTGAGTTCTATGTTTTGAAAATACTTTATATGTTCATTGTCATGTTATCTTGATTCAAAAAAAAAATTCTTAAAACATTTCAACATAACATATACATTCATCATCCATGAACAAAATCATAATAAGTGAATCATCTTATCATACAAAGCATTGTCTTATTGGGCAGGCTCACCCACATGTTGGTCGGTCGTCACCTCCAACCTGTTGGTCGGTCGTCACCTCCCCAGTTGTACAACCCATATCATCTTTCCTTAACATGAAAGACTTATAACCATCTTTCCACAATTGGAAAGACACATACATATAGACGGTAAAAATATCGTCACATTGGGATCGAAATCCCATATTGACTCCATCTCGCATATCAAGACACATCCATCCGCCTACACAAAGAGTTGACAGTATAGCTTTGTTACATACAAACGTTAGCCACTTATTTAAATTATATTCAAAAAAATCTTTAATCAAAACATCTTTTCATCAAAAAATCATTTCACCACACCTCCATCTCCTTGGACCTATACACTGGCACTTTCCCAATATACCGAAAATAGTTTATGTATAGGGTATATGTAGGGCATAATGCCCAGCCACCAACCCACCACCGCTTTGATATTCCACGATCGTACCCTTGCTAGTTTTCCAAGGGTTTTAGATAAAACCATAACTTTTATCATCAAAATCGTTACCAAAACCTTTTTCCTTAAATCCTTTACCGAAACATTTTAACATCAAAACCTTAGTCATATCCCACCAAATATTTCTCAATGAATTGGATTAGCACGTGATTAAATAATAAAGGAGTAGTTCTACAGGCATGAATCAATGGTTAGTTTCTCATGAGCTCGGAGTATGATACACTTCCATTGAGTTGACCGAGCTTATATATAGGGTATATGTAGCACATAATGCCTAGTCACCAACCTACCACCCTTTCAACTCATGGAAGTTTATCTTGAGTAGAACAAATGATAATCCTAACACTATCATTACATACACCCATCCCCTCTATTAGTTTAAGTAATAATTAGCCCAACTCATTTCAAAATACCATATTACTTTACAAAACCATTTTACATAACTTGACTATTCATTCTACAAAATTGTTTGTACCAAAACTTTAACAGTCAATCATACCAAACTTTCACAAACATTTCAAAAGTATTTATCATGCATACATATCAGCCCTAAAATGTTAAAACAGTAAAAGAGGGCTCATAGAACTCAACTTAACTTAGTTACGCACAAGTAGCTAACTTTCTTCGTTATGCTTCACTTTCTCAAGTTCACAATGATATCATATTAACAAGGATATCCTAACATGATTATAATCTTAATCATATAACAAAAACCCTTTTATTCAAGGTTTTTAAACGGGCAGCACAACGACTACGTTTTGGTTATCTCCAATACAAGTGTTTAGCTCGTATCATAATCCAGGGGGTTTCATAAACTTAATTTTAGTTATATAAAGTAATAATTACTTTAATATATCCCCAGACAAATTTCTGATAATTTATGGAGATTACTATAACTTAATTTTATGCATAAACCTTACCCAAAACAACACCTCGTTTAATCATTCTGATTGTCCTGAACACCTTTCTCGTACTTCCGTAAACTTCAATGGGGGCTTAGAGGAGTGTTTATGTTGAGAGAAAAGAGTGGTATTTGAACGGTGTACGTAGAAAATGAACTTTCGTAGACTATTTATAGGAATTGGCACCCAAATCGAGGCAACCGCATCGCGACACGTCATGTCACACCCCCGCTAAAGCGGATACACGAGGGTGTCACGAAATTGGATCTTGAACACATTGTTTTTAAAGAAACTTCTAGCATGCATTCATGGTCCATAATAGTCACATAATGTATGTTACAATATTCCAAAATAAATACAACATATAAAGATTCTTCATATTGCCTAACTATTAAACAATATTGTCCAAATTGTGACAATCCGACTTTTCGGATTAACTTTGTTAACTGAAAATGGTTAGATCATAGGCCCAATAAGACATGTAAGGCCCAGTAAGGCCAAAGGAGGCCCAATTGAATAGGAAGTAAACCCAATCACAAACCTGAGGCCCAAGGGAGGCCCAATTACAAATCCAAGGCCCAAGATAGGCCCAATTATATTTTGTGAGGCCCAAGTGGACAAAAGGTATGCCCAATGAGCCTAGGGTAGGCCCAATTGGCCCAAATGGGTTAACTTAGCCCAACAATGATTTAAATGGCCCAATTGGTGATAATTCGGGATTATTAATGTAACTTTGTTAATTGAAATGATATGTTGTCGATCTAGAATAATCTATAGGAGTTAAGAATTAAGAAAAATTAATTCCTAAGTGTCAAATTTTTGAAGATTAAACTTGTAATTGATTTTTAGTATCAATTTTGACTTCTACAAGTCAAAATTCGGCCAATTTGTTAATGGAATTCGAAATTCATCTCAATCCGTTACAATTAACCGAATTAATCATGCAATCAACACACATTGATGATGATCAACAGTTACCAACCGTTGGTGATCTCATAATTGTCGAAATTAAGCGAAATAATGACTTAGGATTAGTAACCGAAGTCGGTTGGACTCAAATGGGTATAATACGATGTCAATCAGTCAAATTAAGGGTTCCTAAATATTATTCGGCACTTTTAGAAGGGTTCACATACAACCAATCGATTCAAGAAGCTGCGAGGAGAAGAACTCGATTAGGGGGTGACCGAACTCAAAGCACGAAGTCGATTTTCTCAATTAAGCATCAAAACAAGTAAGTGATTGTTTCTACACACCCTAAACATGCCGAATAAGCATAACCCTATGCTAATTACAGATTCTATTATCGAATTATACGATTTCGAGTTCTAGGGTTCTTAGTCACAAACGAATTGGGGGTTTCGATTCAAACGAGTTTTATAACCAAATTAAAGTTCACAGAGAGTTTCGGAATTCATTGTTTATGGAAATCCCTTTATCAATTTCTGGAAACATTAACGAATTGTTTAAGATCAAATTCCTAGGGTTCATATATAATCGGGTTTGGGGATTTCCATACAATCGAGTTTAAGAATCAAATTAATGTACATGGGTAGTTTCAGAAGGTCTCGATTAAGCTAACCCATGTATCAATTGTAATTAGTTACAACGATTTGATGGGTTTCAATTCTAGGGTTCATAGTTAGAAACCGAATTGGGGAATTTGTAGCAACCGTGAATTTGAATAAAATTAAATTATATCAGTAGGTTCAGAATGTTCCGATGAGGAATAAGCACATGTTAATTGCATCCTACAACAACGAATTTTATGAATTCGAATTGATAAGAATGGGATTTAGGTCCGAAACTGTGGAGTCTTAAACCGTAGTATTTTAATAAGAATTTCTAAATTAAATCGATGATATGATGCATCTGGATTCAAGGACTAATAGCCCCATAGTTTAAGTGTTGATTAGATTCGAATTGGAGACCAATTTGGAGGTTTATTTCGGCTATAGTAAGAAATAGGGATACTGACTAGGTAAAGCTTAAAACAATTTAATCCGGATGTCTAATGCGAAACCCTAGCGGGCCGGAGTGGTAAGATGCGTGTGATGGGAGTGGGGGGTCGCGGGTTCGATCCCGGGTTCCACCATTTTTGAGTTTTTGAACCATTTTAGTATTTTTGTCATAACTTTCGTGTACGAACTCCATTTTAACCCGTTCGAATTGCGTTGGAACTAGAATTTCATCCCGAATGTTTTAGAATAAAAAAATTCATATTTTAATCCGAAAACGAAATCGCGTATAATTACGTTTATTTAAATAAAATCGTATGTGATTTTATTTAAACGATTTCAAAGGCACGCGTACATACGTATGCACATTCTTAACACTTTAACATACGTGTGTTGACACGTATGTGATTTCAAGCACAAAACGATTATTCGAATAACACAACATTATTGTTTAAACACAGATCCTTCGTAAGAGGATTTTCTACGCAAGTTCACGTATTTGATCATTCTGCAATACTCAAAGGTGCGTACACGGCCCCTTTCTTATTTAAACTATTTTGGGGGAGAAAACATGTGCAACAAACTCTTTTTAGATACATATCACTTGCATGAGTTAGCTGTTTACATTATGTGACAACATAGCAACTTGAAAGTCCTTACACACCTCGAACCGTTTAGTTTGCCGTAGCGCAAAGCGTGGTAGTTGGAAATAGATCTATTAGGTTTGACAAACCTCACCTGGTAGATGGGATCTACGCAGGTGTTTGACTGACCAAACACATTTTACTATTGTTGTGCTAGACAATAGTGGCAAGGCAAAAACATGCTATAGCATGGCAATTCGTCAGCTTCGGTGTCGACCACTTATGTAAATAGTTTATATGACTAGCTATCATGACTGTGCATGTGTGATTATGTTATCTACAAACTTGATATTCAACTGCTGTTTTGAACATTGTGAATGCTTAAAACCTGTGTTATGCACCAACCTTTGTGTTGACTTGATTTACATGTTTTCTCAGGACGCTAAGGCGCGCATTAATGCTGGCATGGACTAGGAGATAGAGTCGCATGCATTTTATACATTTTGGATATTTGAATTTGAACACTTGAGGATTTTGTTTTGGAATTTGCATATTACAACTGTTATTGGTTTTTAAACGCTTCCGCAACTTTTGAAAACTCTGATGTTATGTTTTAAAGATCAATGTATGTTTTGAAATTCATATAGAGGTCTTCGTTATGTCTAATGATCTGAGATCCTGGTTTGTCACGTTCCCGAACGGTATGATTCCGTTAGTTGAAAATTGGGGGTGTGACAGATTGGTATCAGAGACATTGGTTATAGCGAACTAGGTTTGCATTTGTAGACTTAGACTATGACTGTTAGACATTAGACACATATGTTTACACATACTACTTAGAAATTACATATGATATTATGTAATTGACTTGCTTACACATTCTATGGCACTACACTTACATATGGCATTATGTAACAGGCATGGCATCATCATCAGTACCTTACATTTACATTGATGATTCTGAGGACGAGGCACCGATAGTTCCGGCACCACCGTCATCACCACCACCACCTATTCCATCTCCTCCACCATATGAGAGAGATGACTCAGACCCAGACGAGGATCCAGAGGAGGATCCAGATGAGGACCCGGAGGAGGATCCGGAGGAGGATCCAGACGAGGACCCAGACGAGGATCCAGAGGAGGATCCAGACGAGGACCCGGATGAGGATCCGGAGGAGGAGCCAGTGGAGGGCACTCAGCAGATCCCTGCTGAGGGACCTTCTACACATCCACCACCAGTACTAGATGCTCCTGAGCCTAAGAGGCAAAGGACAGACGCTGAGGAGATCGCCAAACTGCGCGAGGATTTGTATGTGGCAGAAGACAGGATCGCACAAAACTCTCAGGAACTATGGGATGCTATTGAGAGGCAGGATAATCTTGCCCATCTAGTTCATGATATGCGGGATGAGATGATTAACTTGATTGATCGTCTTGAAGCTTCGGAGAACCGAGCCGAGATTCTGGAGGGCAGGGTTGAAGCCTTGGAGGATTTAGTGGCCTTTGAGAACGAGGAACAGGATGAAGAGGAGGAGGAAGAGGAACCAGCACCAGTTGTTGATTCCGATCCTGAATCCACTGTGGAGGATGATTGATTTTATTGTTTTGTTTAAACTTATTAGGAACGGGTTGTGTTCCTACATTAGTAGTTTGAAAACTTATGTTTGATTTCAAAAGTATTGTACTCAAATCAAAATTTCTATCTATTAAAAAATTATTGTTAAATTCCAACAGTTGTGTTGATTTACTTATTACATGTTGTGTTTGTTGTAATATTTGCACATGTTACATTGGACTTTGAAAACACGCTAACACTTCTTGTAAATAGGGAGATAATGGCTGACGGAAACATCCACATGACAGTTGCTGAGCTCAACGAGCTAATTAATAACAGAGTCGCAGAGGCAATCGCACAATATGCTCAGGCACATAATACAAGGCCACATGGTCCAGCTGGGGGACTGGTTAACCCACAGGCATGCACGTTCAAGATGTTCTTGGACTGTAAGCCACACAATTTCAAAGGGTCGGAGGGGGCCATAGGACTCCTTCGGTGGATTGAAAAGGTGGAGTCTGTGTTTGAGATGTGCAACTGCCCTGACGAAAGCAAGGTGAAGTTTGCTACGGGAACATTGGAGGGTCCAGCACTAACTTGGTGGAACTCAAATGTTCAGACTTTGGGGTTGGGAGAGGCTAATGCCTTGACATGGAACGGCTTCAAAACTTTACTGCAAGAGGAGTACTGTCCTCGCAGTGAAATGCAGAAGTTAGAGGAGGAATATTGGCACCTCAAGATGGAGGGGTCAAATATCGAAGAGTACATGACCAGGTCACATGAGTTGGCCAGACTTCTACCACACATGGCTACTCCAGCCAGCAAGTGGATTGAAAGATACATTGGAGGACTAGTGCCTCAGATTCAGGGGTTGGTTACTTCTGCAAATCCCACCACCATTCAACAAGCTGTTCGCTTAGCGCATCAGCTTACTGATCAGGCAGTGTTACAGGGACTCTGCCTAAACGAACATCTGCTACCAAGGTGGGAGATCATAAAAGAAAGTGGGAAGGTAACAACTCAAAGTGTCACAACCAACAGTCATATCAGCAGAACCGGAAACAAGACTCAAACAAGTCTTATCATAATTCAAACAGTGGTCAGCAATCGTCATCATCGGGGGGTTATATTGGTAAACACCCCAAGTGCAACAGGTGTGGTTACCATCATGCAGGTAATCAGTGTGAAAGAGCTAAGTGCCAGAGGTGTGGCAAGATTGGACATGCGGCTAAGGATTGTCGCGGGGAGCTACAGAACAACCACAACAACCAGAATAATAACCAGAACAACGCACAGAAAGGTTGTTTTGAGTGTGGCAAGATGGGGCATTTTAAGAAAGATTGCCCACAACTCAAGAAAGGCGGGGACAATAATGTCAATGGCAACGGCAATGGCAATGGTAATGGTAATGGCACCAACAACAACAACAATAACAACAACAACAATTGTGCTAGGGGCAGGGCGTTTGTGATTGGAGGACGTCAAGCACGGGAGGATCCCAACATTGTTACGGGTACGTTCCTCTTAAATAATCACTATGCCTCTATGTTATTTGACACTGGTGCCGATCGGAGTTTTGTATCTAGTTCACTTGCTAAGTTGCTAAATGTTAGTCCCACTGCCTTAGATAAACCATACACTGTGGAATTAGCTGATGGTAAGTTGATTGTAGTGGAAAATATATTTAAGGGATGTATCCTTGATTTGATGGGTCAAACATTAGAGATTGATCTTATGCCTATTGCCTTAGGCAGTTTTGATGTAGTTATTGGCATGGACTGGTTGTCCAAAAACCAGGCTGAAATCGTATGCCATGAAAAGATTGTTCGCATACCTCTTCCGCAGGGAGAGACATTGTATGTACAAGGCGAGAAGAGCAGTACGCCACTGCGTCTCATATCTTGTATGAAAGCACACAAATGTCTGCGGAAAGGTCATACGGCAGTTATAGCACTTATAACTGAAAAGCCGGTAGCTGAGAAGAAGATTGAAGATATACCTGTAGTTTGTGAATTTCCGGAAGTATTTCCAGAAGACTTGCCGGGATTACCGCCTATCAGACAGGTGGAATTTCGAATCGACCTTACACCAGATGCAGCACCTATAGCTAGGGCGCCTTATCGACTTGCACCGTCAGAGATGCAAGAGTTATCTACACAATTGCAAGAGTTGTTGGATAAGGGTTTCATACGACCTAGTTTTTCACCGTGGGGAGCTCCAGTTTTGTTTGTTAAGAAGAAGGATGGAACTTTCCGTATGTGTATCGATTACCGGGAATTGAACAAGGTTACTATCAAGAACCGGTATCCGTTACCCAGAATTGACGATCTGTTCGATCAGTTGCAAGGTTCGAGTTATTACTCGAAGATTGATCTCAGGTCTGGTTATCATCAACTAAGAGTCCAGGAGGAGGATATTCCGAAGACAGCATTCAGGACACGCTATGGCCATTATGAGTTCTTGGTCATGCCATTCGGGTTGACAAACGCTCCAGCTGTATTCATGGATCTCATGAATCGTGTTTGTAAACCTTATCTCGATAAGTTTGTCATTGTTTTCATTGATGACATTCTCATCTATTCTCAAACTGAAGAAGAACACGCTGAACATCTTCGATTACTATTGGAATTGTTGAAACAGGAACAACTGTACGCTAAGTTCTCGAAATGTGACTTCTGGATGCGAGAAGTACAATTCTTGGGGCATATAGTAAATGAAAAGGGTATACATGTTGATCTAGCGAAGATTGAAGCGATTAAGAATTGGGAAGCGCCAAAGACCCCTACTGAGGTACGACAATTCCTTGGTTTGGCGGGTTATTATCGACGATTCATTGAGGGTTTCTCAAAGATCGCTCAACCACTTACAGCTCTTACGCATAAGGGAACGAAGTATAACCGGACGGATAAACAGGAAACTGCATTCCAGTTATTGAAACAGAAACTCTGCAGTGCACCGATTCTGTCCTTACCGGAAGGGACGGAAGACTTTGTGGTGTATTGTGATGCATCTGCACAAGGTTTGGGATGTGTGTTGATGCAACGTGATAAAGTGATTGCTTATGCTTCCAGGCAACTACGACCTCACGAAAAGAATTACACTACTCATGACTTGGAGTTAGGAGCAGTAGTTTTTGCTTTGAAGATTTGGAGGCATTACTTGTATGGAACTAAGTGTACTATTTACACTGATCATAAGAGTTTGCAACATATCTTTGATCAGAAAGAGCTTAATATGAGACAACGACGATGGGTTGAGTTGTTGAACGATTATGAGTGTGCGATTAAGTATCACCCGGGAAAAGCTAATGTGGTAGCTGACGCTTTAAGCAGAAAAGATACTTCAACAAGACGGGTTCGTGCACTTATGATGACAATACATACTGACTTACCTGACAAGGTGCACAGTGCTCAGATTGAGGCTTTGAAAAAGGAAAACTTGGTACAGGAATCATTACGAGGAATGGAAGAACAGTTGGATGCTAAACCTGATGGAATTCGTTATTTCATTAACCGAATGTGGATACCTTTATACGGAGGTTTAAGGGAACTCGTGATGGATGAAGCACACAAGTCCAGATATTCAGTCCATCCGGGATCAGACAAGATGTATCATGACTTGAAGGCACTGTATTGGTGGCCTCACATGAAAGCTGATATTGCTAAGTACGTTAGCAAGTGTTTGACTTGTTCGAAAGTCAAAGTTGAATATCAGAAACCATCTGGTTTACTGCAACAACCAGAGATACCGATGTGGAAATGGGAACAGATTTCGATGGATTTCATTACTAAGTTACCCCGTACACCGAGTGGTTGTGATACGATATGGGTAATTGTCGATCGATTAACGAAATCTGCACACTTCTTAGCAATCAAGGAAACTGATAAGATGGAGAAACTGACTCGCATTTACATCAAAGAAGTGGTAGCACGGCATGGTGTGCCAATCTCTATCATATCAGATCGGGATGCCCGATTTACTTCCAACTTTTGGAAATCTCTTCATAAGTCATTGGGGACTCGCTTGGATATGAGTACCGCCTATCACCCACAGACCGACGGTCAAAGTGAACGAACGATTCAAACGCTCGAGGATATGTTACGAGCTTGTGTAATTGACTTTGGTGATAGCTGGGAGAATCACTTACCGTTAGTGGAATTCTCTTACAACAATAGTTATCATACCAGTATTCAAGCAGCACCGTTTGAAGCTTTGTATGGTCGCAAATGTCGTTCACCAGTTTGCTGGGCTGAAATTGGTGACAGTCAGATAACAGGTCCTGAACTTGTGCACGAGACGACAGAGAAGATAGTTCAAATCCGGAACCGTATGCCAGCGGCCCGAGATCGACAGAAGAGTTATGCTGACAAACGTCGTAAACCATTGGAATTTCAAGTAGGAGACCGAGTTCTTCTGAAGGTATCACCTTGGAAAGGTGTGATACGATTCGGCAAGCGCGGGAAGCTTAGTCCACGTTACGTAGGACCTTTTGAGATCTTGAAAAGGATTGGTCCGGTTGCGTATCAACTCAAGTTACCGGATGAACTCAGTGGAGTTCATGATGTTTTTCATGTATTGAACTTAAAGAAATGTCTTTCTGATGAGACATTGATTGTACCGTTGGAAGAAATACAAGTGGATGAACAGTTACGATTCATTGAAGAACCAGCTGAAATCATGGATCGGGAGGTCAAACAACTTAAGCAAAGCAAGATTCCGATAGTCAAAGTTCGATGGAATTCAAGACGTGGTCCTGAATTCACATGGGAACGGGAAGATCAAATGATGAAGAAATATCCTCATCTATTCAAAACAACTACTGCTAACAATGAGAGCGCACGTTAAATTTCGGGACGAAATTTCCTTCAACAAGGGGATGACGTGATGCTTCACACATCAACACTGCAAATTTCAAACTGTAAGCACAAACACTTTATTCAATTGGTTTTGTTATAAACATTTGTGCTACATTACATTTTATACATTTTATGTGCTACATTTCATATGATACATGTTATGGTAAGTACATGCATGATTAGTTACACACATGATGCTATGTGTGGGGTTGCATAGTACAAACAGTTACAGACACTCACTATGTGCGAGGTTACTCAACACAGTATGATCAAACACAAACAGTCACAGTTAGGTGAACTAACTAGCGTACACGCAAACAGTCACATTGAACGATCACATTGAGTTGTGATGTTGCAAGCATTAGACTTTGTGTGTGAGTACACACAAGCACACGGAATGATCAAATCACACTAACATGTACGATTTAAACTCGTAAGTAGTTTCCTAACTACTCCTAACACTTACTAATTTTCGGGACGAAAATTCCTTCAACAAGGGGATGATGTGACAATCCGACTTTTCGGATTAACTTTGTTAACTGAAAATGGTTAGATCATAGACCCAATAAGACATGTAAGGCCCAGTAAGGCCAAAGGAGGCCCAATTGAATAGGAAGTAAACCCAATCACAAACCTGAGGCCCAAGGGAGGCCCAATTACAAATCCAAGGCCCAAGATAGGCCCAATTATATTTTGTGAGGCCCAAGTGGACAAAAGGTAGGCGCAATGAGCCTAGGGTAGGCCCAATTGGCCCAAATGGGTTAACTTAGCCCAACAATGATTTAAATGGCCCAATTGGTGATAATTCGGGATTATTAATGTAACTTTGTTAATTGAAATGATATGTTGTCTATCTAGAATAATCTATAGGAGTTAAGAATTAAGAAAAATTAATTCCTAAGTGTTAAATTTTTGAAGATTAAACTTGTAATTGATTTTTAGTATCAATTTTGACTTCTACAAGTCAAAATTCGGCCAATTTGTTAATGGAATTCGAAATTCATCTCAATCCGTTACAATTAACCGAATTAATCATGCAATCAACACACATTGATGATGATCAACAGTTACCAACCGTTGGTGATCTCATAATTGTCGAAATTAAGCGAAATAATGACTTAGGATTAGTAACCGAAGTCGGTTGGACTCAAATGGGTATAATACGATGTCAATCAGTCAAATTAAGGGTTCCTAAATATTATTCGGCACTTTTAGAAGGGTTCACATACAACCAATCGATTCAAGAAGCTGCGAGGAGAAGAACTCGATTAGGGGGTGACCGAACTCAAAGCACGAAGTCGATTTTCTCAATTAATCATCAAAACAAGTAAGTGATTGTTTCTACACACCCTAAACATGCCGAATAAGCATAACCCTATGCTAATTACAGATTCTATTATCGAATTATACGATTTCGAGTTCTAGGGTTCTTAGTCACAAACGAATTGGGGGTTTCGATTCAAACGAGTTTTATAACCAAATTAAAGTTCACAGAGAGTTTCGGAATTCATTGTTTATGGAAATCCCTTTATCAATTTCTGGAAACATTAACGAATTGTTTAAGATCAAATTCCTAGGGTTCATATATAATCGGGTTTGGGGATTTCCATACAATCGAGTTTAAGAATCAAATTAATGTACATGGGTAGTTTCAGAAGGTCTCGATTAAGCTAACCCATGTATCAATTGTAATTAGTTACAACGATTT
Source organism: Mikania micrantha (assembly GCA_009363875.1). Classification (NCBI taxonomy): domain Eukaryota; kingdom Viridiplantae; phylum Streptophyta; class Magnoliopsida; order Asterales; family Asteraceae; genus Mikania; species Mikania micrantha. The sequence continues at coordinate 3,695,674 of CM018686.1, forward strand.
GATGGGTTTCAATTCTAGGGTTCATAGTTAGAAACCGAATTGGGGAATTTGTAGCAACCGTGAATTTGAATAAAATTAAATTATATCAGTAGGTTCAGAATGTTCCGATGAGGAATAAGCACATGTTAATTGCATCCTACAACAACGAATTTTATGAATTCGAATTGATAAGAATGGGATTTAGGTCCGAAACTGTGGAGTCTTAAAACCGTAGTATTTTAATAAGAATTTCTAAATTAAATCGACGATATGATGCATCTGGATTCAAGGACTAATAGCCCCATAGTTTAAGTGTTGATTAGATTCGAATTGGAGACCAATTTGAAGGTTTGCTTCGGCTATAGTAAGAAATAGGGATACTGACTAGGTAAAGCTTAAAACAATTTAATCCGGATGTCTAATGCGAAACCCTAGCGGGCCGGAGTGGTAAGATGCGTGTGATGGGAGTGGGGGTCGCGGGTTCGATCCCGGGTTCCACCATTTTTGAGTTTTTGAACCATTTTAGTATTTTTGTCATAACTTTCGCGTACGAACTCCGTTTTAACCCGTTCGAATTGCGTTGGAACTAGAATTTCATCCCGAATGTTTTAGAATAAAAAAATTCATATTTTAATCCGAAAACGAAATCGCGTATTATTACGTTTATTTAAATAAAATCGTATGTGATTTTATTTAAACGATTTCAAAGGCACGCGTACATACGTATGCACATTCTTAACACTTTAACATACGTGTGTTGACACGTATGTGATTTCAAGCAGAAAAAGATTATTCGAATAACACAACGTTATTGTTTAAACACAGATCCTTCGTAAGAGGATTTTCTACGCAAGTTCACGTATTTGATCATTCTGCAATACTCAAAGGTGCGTACACGGCCCCTTTCTTATTTAAACTATTTTGGGGGAAAAAACATGTGCAACAAACTCTTTTTAGATACATATCACTTGCATGAGTTAGCTGTTTACATTATGTGATAACATAGCAACTTGAAAGTCCTTACACACCTCGAACCGTTTAGTTTGCCGTAGCGCAAAGCGTGGTAGTTGGAAATAGATCTATTAGGTTTGACAAACCTCACCTGGTAGATGGGATCTACGCAGGTGTTTGACTGACCAAACACATTTTACTATTGTTGTGCTAGACAATAGTGGCAAGGCAAAAACATGCTATAGCATGGCAATTCGTCAGCTTCGGTGTCGACCACTTATGTAAATAGTTTATATGACTAGCTATCATGACTGTGCATGTGTGATTATGTTATCTACAAACTTGATATTCAACTGCTGTTTTGAACATTGTGAATGCTTAAAACCTGTGTTATGCACCAACCTTTGTGTTGACTTGATTTACATGTTTTCTCAGGACGCTAAGGCGCGCATTAATGCTGGCATGGACTAGGAGATAGAGTCGCATGCATTTTATACATTTTGGATATTTGAATTTGAACACTTGAGGATTTTGTTTTGGAATTTGCATATTACAACTGTTATTGGTTTTTAAACGCTTCCGCAACTTTTGAAAACTCTGATGTTATGTTTTAAAGATCAATGTATGTTTTGAAATTCATATAGAGGTCTTCGTTATGTCTAATGATCTGAGATCCTGGTTTGTCACGTTCCCAAACGGTATGATTCCGTTAGTTGAAAATTGGGGGTGTGACACAAATCTTCAATTGTATCGCAAAAAGAGCATGCATAATCCAAGCTTAATTATCTCCTGAAATACATGCATAAAAAGGATCAACTACAATAGTTGGTGAGTTCATAGATTTACGACTCAATAAAATGTTTAAGGAAAGTATTTATAAAATTATCCATGTAATGTTTGTATTAAAATTAGCACAAGTGAATGATTTATTTAACCATGAGCCCACAACCAAACCTATGACTTTTCGCCCTATAATGCCAACAATCAATCAAATATATAGTAAATGGAAATATACTTTCATTTATGCCCAGGCACTTGGAAACGATTTGGCGCGACCAGAATCTCAAAATGAATGGGGTCATCAGCCCGATAGCACTATCCATATTAATCCACGGCCCGTCAATTGAGCTAAATAGTTGGGGAATTACCGATATAATGCATACATTCATACACACACACACACACATATATATAATATAGATATATATCAATGGGGACTTTGAAATAAGTACTCATGCAATAAACATGCTAACAAGTATCATTTTAATAAACACGTATGGATAAGTAAGATTAGAAGTATTTCACCCCGAAGAGTATAAATATTTAAATGAAAGGGGGCTACGAAACTCATTTTGGGTAGTGTTCGGGAGATTCCAATTAACTCGTGAGTTTAGGGTTCAGTGTCTTTCTTGGGCCTTACAAAATTGTGGCACTTCATGAGATCCATGGAATAACCCTTATGTTATCGAAATATATTTTTGTCTTAGTGTTTGTTGATTTTAAATCTTTGTTTTCTTTAAAGTTAAATTGAGTGAGACTTGCTAGTTTGCCCAAATTTAAATAAGGGACTTACGATTTCGCCCATAATTATAATAAATAAGTTTTATTTTTAGATAAGTCAATATCACAATGACAAATTCTCGATTTTTAAATATGTTTAACCAAGAAATTACTTAGAAAATTTTAATTTTATTTATTTGTATATATATAAATATCTATTTGTATAGATGTTACCAAAACTTCCTCCGGGATTAAATAACCAAAAGCCCATAGATTAAGGCTTAGGATGTTGAATCATCCCTTGGCCTAAACTCCTCATTATTTTGTCAACCGGCTTGTGAGTCTTTAGCCATTGGTTCATAGTTCATTCACGCCACCATACTCACATATTTTAAATATATACGTGACAAGGCATGAGATTAACGTGACTTACTTAATGTGTAGAGCAATGGTAATCTCCCAAAATGTGATGTTTTGTTTGTTTGTTTTATTTTTTTTATTATTATTTTCTCTTTTTTTATACGAATTATGTTTAACATCTTCAAGTAAACTTTTAAAATAGCAATATTATGACACTCTACAGTTCGGTACTTTAATGTGTCCTGAACAACTTTTGCTTAGTAAAGTTTTCATGATTTGGCTAGGAAATCGGTCGAAACAGCCATGTAAGTCAGAAGGTCAAATTCTACGCACTGATTTTGTAGAGGCTGTTTGGGGGATCATTTGGCTGAGTTAGAAAATGTATGAGTAGTGCTTGGAAAGCTAATTCAACAAACTGAATGATGGTGCTTAAATTTCTTCAGTTTCGAGTTGTTATAATCTAGTTACGGACTGTTAGAACCAACCGAGTTTCTGTCCACATTTTACAAATGTTTGTTTGTGCATAATTTTCACTTAAAGCTTCTTGTAAGTTAACAGTTTGTGAAGATTATAAATTTGAGATGGACTTACTTAAAGCAAGCAAGGATTGAAGGATCGTGATCTTCTAGTGTCGTGAACGGCTACAGGATTGAGCTGCGATTGTGGAGAGTTGCTGGGACTGAATTGAGACGTTGTTATGTGTGTTATCATTTGCTGGGTGGCGCTCGACCAAGAGTGCTGCTTGGCTGGGAGCAGTTGGGTGGTCTTGATGGAGGTTCCACCGAGTAAGCAAGGGAGGTAGAGAGTAAGTAAAGAGTGAGTTGGTGTGGGTTTCATGGCTGTAACATGGGGTATTTATAGGGGATCTTGGAGTATGGTTTGAGCCTTTTTCTTGCCCACTGCTGGTTGGTACTTCCAAGGGATGTGATGGATGGAACTTAACATAGATAAGCTTTGGCTATGGTTTGGGGAGGAGTAGGGTGGCTGAGTTTGATGGCTTTTTAAGGGTGAAGGTTAGGGGGCTGCAGGAAGGCATCTTGGCAGCTTTTGTTTTGTACTATGTTGGTCATTTGGGAGTAAGAAAGAGGAAGGGTATGGCTGTTAGGATAAGGCAGCATACTTTCCATCACTTGGGGCATTGTTAGTCATTTCTTGCAACTTGGGAACCCTCATGAGTTTGAACTCATATCTTGGGTAAGTGTGACTCCTAGCTGCTGTGTAATGGCAGCTCCTTTGAGCTGGGTTTGGATGTCTTTGCTGCAGTTTTAAGGATTTGATTTTGTGCAAATCTTTAAGAAAACTACTAGGATTAATGGGTTTATACCTTAAGCAAAAGATTCCCTCATATTTCCTAGATGATTTGTCACACCCTTGTCGTTGCGGAAGCGTACTGTGTGACTTTCAAAGTTTCACAGCCATTGTTTACAACAAAAGACACATATGTTTATATATTACTCAACCATATTACAACTACATTAGTCACAAGCCTAATGTAATTACAGTTTTAACCGAGTTTCACACATATATACTATGCTATGTTTCATACTGTTGAGTCTAGCTCTCATAGACTCTACTATATGTCTCCAAAGATTGAGCTCCCAGCTCCATTCCCATAATCACTATGCATATGAGAAAAACATGATTTTAAACAATCAGCATATCGCTAGTGAGTTCACAAATTTTAGAATTTCAAAATGTATATAATGTATCCAAAGACGTCAAATATTTTCATAAAAAAGAGTTAAATAATATTCATGTCCCAAACTGGGTGTAAAACATTGTTATCCAGTGCGAACATTGTTTCTTCCAACAATGTCATGTTTAGTTCTTGACCAACTGTACTATTATAACTCCTGGGCTCCCGTAACCAAGCAGACGAGTTCAGTGTTTGCCTCTTCCCAATGTCCTTGTCGCAAGACATTGTGTGTTTAGCCTTATTGAGCGACCGTTCGACATCTGGTCATGGTTTTAGCTATGAACCACGGGCGTGGATTGTCAATCACAAATAGAATCTATTCTCAATAATCACGCTCCCCCATGATTTACGGTTACAGAATAGGGGACTTAGCGACAAATGTGTAACCCGTGAAATAATGACAAGTTTGGTCATATGTATCACCCCACTGTCACTTGTTTCAACCAAATGCTTTACAACGCTTTCGTTTTCAAGTTTTACAAAGTGTTTCAAAAATGGTTCAGCATTTCACAATATACAAATCTGGTTTCATGTTTCACAAAATGCATCGAAAACGTTTCAGAGTTCCACCTGATCCAATCAGGTTTCATTTTTGACAAATTGTATCAAAAACATTTCAGAGTTCACCTGATTCAATCAAGTTTTATGTCTCACAAAATGCATCAAAAGCGTTTCAAAATTTCACTTGATCCAATCAGGTTTTATGTTTCACAAAAAGAAATTAACATGTTTCAAATGAGTATTTATGTTTTCTCATTCCCCGAGTTTCAAAAGCCAAAAATACAGGAAAAGGGGGTCGTGAACTCACCTGAGTTGATATAAATCAACAAATAGTGCACAACGTTCGTATCACTAGTTCTTGGACTCTAAACCTGTAATTTATTAGAGTTCTTGTGAATGATTTATGCTTAATTTGACTATCAGAAGTTTCCTTGACATTTAATGCCAAGGATATTGCAAAACGAGTCATCAATTTGATCTTAAATACTTAATCAATTTCCTTAACTTAATATCGCACAAAGTGATAACTGAGAACCTATAATGATTTAGGTTCTTATTAAGGAACTTATGGCATCTTGGATTAATCAAGACATTCCCAGATTAACCAAATAAGTATTGTTGTTGATTATATCACAAGAACAATTTCCCCGATTGATTGCCCTAACTCTTGGTCATTAACTTGAAAACTCTTAGATTTGATCTTTCTTTCCAAGGATTGATCAAATCAACCATAACCTTTATTAAGATTAACGAAGTTAAAATCATTATGTTCTTATGAATAGTTTCATGATAATCGAGCAGCATAACGGATCAAAACAAAGATTTCACCGTTAACTTGTCGAGTTCTTTGTTTCTAACTATTCCTAGCCATCATCTAGGCAATAATCAACAACAAAAATTATTGTATTACGTTTAGAAACTAGATCTAATCCTTATACTATCAAACTAGTAGGAGAGATCGAAATGTTACCCTTTCGGACGGATTTACGGTTGAAAAACAATGATCCAACTTCGTAGGGACGATTCCTAGCTTGAATCTGATGATCCTTTGGCTTTAAAACACTGTTTTGGAGGTTTAAATTCGATCAGATCGTGTTTGTGTGTGTTGGAGTCGAGAGAAAAAAACAAAATTTTGATTTCTGCATGAATTGTGAAGTTTCTGGCTGAAATATTCGAACCGTCTCTTCGTCGTGTACCGCCAAGAGGGCCAGAAAAGGGGTTTGGCGTACCGCAAAGAAATCTGGAGATTTCAGATATTTTGAGCTTATCGTGTACCGCCAAGGGGACCCAAAGTGAACTTGGCGTACCGCGAAGAGTTCCGGAACAAGATATTTTCGAATTTTTCTTGTTTTTACAATTCCGGAGAATTGGGAACTCGGTTTTTCGCATGGTTTTCACCCATGTTCTCGATTTCTCGCGTATTTTCGTAATTTATGTTTTCAATTATTTTAATCTTAATAAAACTTAGTTAAAACTAAAGTACATAATGAGTTGATATCTCACGGCTGAAATGGGGCTCTATGAGCTGTCATAGCTGCAGAAAAGTGGCTGCCATGTTTAAGGTTCCTTAGCATTCCTATGATAGATGTCATAGATGGTCCTTTCCATGCTTTCTTCTTTTCAAGTCACACTGTAATTGTGTTGTAACTAGGATTAAAGTCTCTTGGGAACTAAGTATTTTTATTTTGTTATGTTATTCTCTTTTGGTTCCTCACTTTTCTTCGGTTAGATGGATCCACCAGTCGGGGTCTGGTGGTTTTTGTGCGATACTAAGGCCGGTGTTTAAGATGGTTCAATTGTTCGTATATATAGATTCTCATGACGCATATTTCTTCTTATGAGCTTTTGTTCATTGAGTTTGGTTGTTATGAATGATTTTTGTCATTCTTTCTAGGTTGGTTTATCCCATGTATCATCACCTAAATTTTAAATTTGACTTCATTGGTACTAAGTTTTTCCAATCATATTTAAATGTTTTGATTGTTCATGTCTATAATAGAAGTTAATTATTATAAGTGTTAAACGTTGAATAATTGGGTACCTGTTTTAGTGCTGGATGTTACACGTCGCCGGACACATGGCGCCACCTAGGGATATGTGGCAATACTCTAGGACACATGGCAGGTCATTTTTACACGTGCCATGGGTGTTTGACACTTGTCAAGGTGACTAGACACGTTTCCATTTGCGCGCGTAGTGTCTGGAACTTGTTTTCGCGAAACCCGTTTCATACGAACTCTGTTTTACGTGTCGTTTTCGCCCACGTTCACGATTTCTCAACCTATTTCTAACCATATATATCACACCTCCTAAGAATGCAATGATTATAGGGGTCATTTTACGATTACCGTTCAAAATTCGGTTTGTCGTAACTCTCACTACAAGCATTGTTTGCCAATTCCTCTTACAGTCATTTTCAACATTGTTTTATCATCTTCATAAACTAATGCTATTAAACCTTCATTATATTTCTTGGATAATGTGATCATGGTTTAAAGCTTAGTTTGCTTATTATGGCATTGTCGCATAACTATCATAACTTTACATTTTTGTATAATCATCATAACAAATTAGCGGAAGTACTTTCATTATCATCATTAGTTACAAAGGATCATAACATAGAAAATTTGAGGTGTTACAGTATAATAAAAGGAAATAGAATATATATATATATATATATATATATATATATATATATATACAGGAAATTTTGAATAAGGAAAGAATTGTTCAACAATTAAACTAACATTTAATTGTTGTTGGTAATATAAATATATACCTCCATAATGTTGTCAACCAATTCTTTAGCACTTTTACCAATTATTTTTCTAGCTTCACGGTCAAATAAAAGTTAGAGCAACAACCCCTGTATTGTTTTGTACCCTTAAAGGAATTTTGAATCTATATTTAAAATAACTGATAATAATTAAATTTATGATTTATAATAAGTGTATTTTAATGGTAATAACAATAAGAAAAAAGAATATGTATTGAATACAGAGGAACAATGCTTATAGTTTTTTGGAAGCATGTTTGGTTGCGGCATTGAACTATGTGTTTGTCATCAACTAAATCAGTTACAACCTTTTTGTTCCAACTATTACAAGCATTGTAATACCAATCCAATCCGGAGCCAAAAGTTATAATTGCACCCATGACAATAACTGACTTCACCTAAAACATACATTAAAGAAGTGATTATTCATACATTGTTCATAGGTATTTCTATAAAAGTTATATATATATATATATATATATATATATATATATATATATATATATATATAGGATTGGCATCTTTTAATAACCCACATTAATTGCGGAAACCCGAATAACTCCGACAAGATCAACCCAAATCTTTGGTTTTTTTTCCATGATCTTTATTTTACATGTACAAGACTATGTTATTTTATGGGTTTGTGCAAATTCATCACCGTTTGAGCTCTTACGTCAGTGTAACGCAAACTTACACTTGCTTTAAATCCCAAACGGTGATGAATTTGCACAAACACATAAAATAACATAGTCTTGTACATGTATAATAAAGGTCATGAAAAAAAACCCAATGATTTGGGTTGATCTTGTCGGAGTTATTCGGGTTTCCGCAATTAAGGTGGGTTAACAACGGATCCTTACCCTATATATATATATATATATATATATATATATATATAATAAAAGTACCTCAAAACTTTTATTGACTTGTGTGATGGTATTGAAAGTATTTTGAATGAAAACATCATCCTGCTCGTTGCTAAGCATTTGTGAAGCCAAAAAACCTTTGCTTGAAGAAGATTCATGGGAATCACTTAGAAGTAAACAGTTATAAATATAGATTAATTTACAGTTAAATTCCATGTATAAATATAAAATATTTAATTAAGATATTATAATTAAAACCTTTTCTTGAAATCTTAGATCTCTTCCATATCTTCATTAATGTAAAGATAGTCACCTCGAAATGATGATGAAACATATGCCCTTCCTATGTAATAAAGAAATAAACAACGGACAAATCATGATATTAGGTTAAATTTAGTATAAAATAGATAGTTATTATATTAAAAAATTGAAAACAAAAGGATTTAATTTAATTAAATACATTACCTCCAGAAAAAGTGTATCTTCCAAATTGCAAAATCATCACTGCAGTAGCATCCTCATGTTTTTTTGAAAGAAACTTTGACATTTTCTCCTCATAAGACTCCCATAAAGTAACAAAATGCTACGTGAACTAAAAAAAGGTATATAAAAGTGGTATTATAATTTTTTTTTTATAAATTTATTATATTGTCACACCCTTGACATTGCGGAAGCGTACGGTGTGACTTTCAAGGTTTCATAATCAATGTTTACAACAAAATACACATATGTTTCTATATTACAACTATATTAGTCACAAGCCTAATGTAATAACAGTTTTAACTGAGTTTCACACATGTATACTATGTTATATTTCACACCGTCGAGTCTAACTCTCATAGACTCTATTATATGTCTCCAAAGATTGAGCTCCCAACTCCATTCCCTGTATCACTATGCATTTGAGAAAACATGATTTTAAACAATCAGCACATCGCTGGTGAGTTCACAAGTTTTACAATTTCAAAATGTATATAATGTATCCAAACACATCAAAATTTTCATAAAAAGAGTTATAAATAATCATGTCCCAAACTGCGTGCAAAACATTGGTCTCCGGTGCAAACATTTTTCACTCCAAAAATGTCGTGTTTAATTCCCGACCAACTGTCCAATTATAACTCGTGGGCTCCCGTAACCGAGCTGACGAGTTCAGTGTTTGTCCCTTCCCAATGTCCTTGTCGCAAGACATTGTGTGTTTAAGCCTTATTGAGCGCCCACTCAACATCTGGTCGTGGTTTTAGCTACGAAGCACGGACATGGATTGTCAATCACAAATAGAATCTATTCCCAATAATCACGTTCCCCTCACGATTAGCGGTTACAAAATAGGGGACTTAGCGACAAACGTGTAACCCGTGAAATAATGACAAGTTCGGTCATGTGTTTCTCCCAACTGTCTTGTGTTTCTGCCAAATGTTTTACAAAACTTTAGTTTTGATGTTTCTCAAAATGTATCAAAAGCGTTTAAGAGTTTCACCTGATCCAAATCAGGCTTATGTTTCACAAAATGTATCAAAAGCGTTTCAGAATTTCACCTGATCCAATCAGGTTTCATGTTTCACAAAATGTATCAAAAACATTTAGAGTTTCACAATAATCAGTATGTTCAATGACAATTTATGTTTTCTCATCCCCCGAGTTTCAAAAGCCAAAAATACAAAAAAAGGGTCGTGAACTCACCTGAGTTGATAAAAATCAATAAAAAAAAAGTGCACAACATTCGTATTATTAGTTCTTGGACTCCAAATCTGTAATTAATTAAAGTTCTGTGAGTTATTTATACTTAATTTGGTGAGAAATTAACTTTTGTATCAAAATCGGATTCTCAATTGACTTCTGGGTTGAAATATGATTGTCAGATTATAAAATAGATCATAAAACTGAGTTCGTAAAGCAATATCGACCCAGAATAGGTTCTTATATTAAAAACCGATGAGAAAAGTGAATTCCGGTCACAATCGGAATTCCAATAAGCTTCTAACTCGATTTTCGGGTAGCCGGATTGCGAAACCGATCGCAAAACTGAGTTTGAAACGCAAAATCATTCATGTATAGGCCTTTCAGATCGAAAAAAGATCGTCGGATTGCGAAATGGATCGCGAACTGAGTCCGGAACGCGAAACAGACAAAGTTTGGGTCTCGCTGGAATTTTAAACTTCGCCGGAAAACTCGCCGGAGGTGGCCGCTAAAGTCGCCGGAGTGACCAGAAAAGTCGTCGGGGGTTGGCCTGGAAAGTCACCGGAGTGGCTGGAAAAGTCGCCGGAGTGGCCGGAAAGTGGTCGTAGTTGGCCGGATTACGGCCGGCGGTGGCGGTCTGGTGGCCGACGGTTGTTGGTGGTGGTGGCTTGGTGGTGGCTTGGTGGTTGTGGCTCAATGGCTTGAGCCGGTTGGTCGTTGGTCCGGGCTGGCGATCTCGGGAACGACTAGGACGATCTCGGGAATGACTAGGACGATCTCGGTAACGACTCAAACGATCTCCGGAATGACTAGCATGATCTCGGCAACGAATCAAGACACGGGCCGCGTAGGGGCCGCATGGCCAGGCCGCATCGGGCCGCAGGGCCGTGCCGCGAACGGGCCACGGGGGCATTTCATCGTGCCGCGCCTGGGACGCGGGCCTCGATCATGTGCCGCGCTAGGCCGCTGGAGCCATTTCGTGTGCCACAGGTAGTTTTTGCAAGCCAAAACCCATTTTTTTCATACTTTTTCCGTGCCAAAATCCCAGATCCTAATATTTATCGTATATCTAGAGTTTGGTGAATAATAATCTCGATTTGGACAACTTTTAAAAATCGGGTTTTGGACAAAAATGCCCTTTTCATGGGTTTTGGAAGATCTGATAGTTTCCAACCATCCAACCAAGCTTCATAACACTTGTTCAAGTTACTTGAACATATTCAAATTAAAAATTCGGGTTAGAACTTACTTGGTTGTGATTTGCCTTGAAAACCCACCAAAAACCTAACTTTTGAGATTGATTCTTTGATCTACATGTTCTTGATCTTGATTTTCAGAAGAGATTGCTTGAATTTGATGTTTGAAAGGTGTTGGAAGCTCCAGGAAGAGTAGAGAAAGCTCTGGTTGAGTTTTGGAGGTTGAAGAGTATGAAAAGTTTGACTTGGAAAGTCAAATATCAAATTTTATAGTAGCATAGCTTCTTAACTAAGTTTGAGCACATATTTTTTGCTCAAAATATCTCCCAAACCAGGTTAGAAAGCTTAAGTGTGAAAAGGTTTAAGGTTTTTATGATTTTGCAATTTTTCGCGATTATTTCTCTGCTTTTCTGCGCGTATCTTTGGGAATTGCTACATTTGATCAACCACCATTGTTATACTCCCAATTACATCCCATTAGGAGTATAATGTGGTTAGGAAGTTTGGGTTGTTATGAATTTAACAATTACGCATGCCGAATTGCTTTTTTGCAAATTTTTCGCAATTTATGTTTCAAATGTGTGTCATTGTTCTTTCTTTGCTTCAATAGTTTTCATTTGATTCTTTTGGTTTATTTTGATTATTTTAATTCGAATAAGACTTAATTAAGACTAAAGCACATGATTCTAACCTGGAATTGCGAATTGTCACAGTCTCCCCCCGTTATTGGAATTTCGTCCCGAAATTCAGTATGTGCTTCCCAAGACTGATGTGTCATCAAACAAGTGGGGGTATTTGTGTTTCATCTGGTCTTCACGTTCCCAGGTAAATTCAAGTCCTCACCTTAAGTTCCATCGGACCTTTACTATTGGAATGTGGCTTTGTTTCAACTGTTTCACTTCCCGATCCATGATTTCCATCGGTTCCTCTATGAAGTGTAATTGATCATCGATTTGAATTTCTTCCAACGGTATCACAAGCGTTTCGTCTGGCAGACATTTCTTGAGATTCGATACATGAAATGTGTCGTGCACTCCACCGACTTCCGGTGGTAGTTTGAGTCTGTACACAACGGGTCCAACCTTTGCAATGATTTCACGGTCCTATGTATCGAGGGTTCAATTTGCCATGTTTTCCGAACCTTACAACTCCTTTCCAAGGTGAGACCTTTAACATGACTCGATCTCCAACTTGGAAAGACAACGGTTTGCGTCTCACGTCAGCGTAGCTCTTCTGGCGATCTTGTGCGGCTCGTAGTCTGTCTCGAATTTTGAAGAATTTATCTGTCGTTTCCTGAATGAGTTCTGGACCCGTGAGTTGACTTTCACCAACCTCGGTCCAGCATATGGGTGATCGGCATTTACGACCGTACAATGCTTCAAATGGTGCTGCCTTTATGCTCGTGTGATAACTATTGTTGTATGAGAAATCGATCAAAGGCAGATGTGTATCCCAACTTTTTCCAAAATCAATCACACATGCTCGAAGCATGTCTTCCAGAGTTTGGATAGTCCTTTCGCTTTGACCATCCGTTTGAGGATGATATGCTGTAATCATATCCAAACGAGTACCCAATGGATCGTGTAGGGTCTGTCATACTCGAGAGGTGAATTTCCTGTCTCGATCTGAGATGATGGAGGTGGGAATCCCATGACGTGAAACTACTTCCTTGGTGTAAAGCCTCATGAGTTTGTCCATTTTATCAGTTTCCTTCATAGGCGAGAAATGCGCAGACTTTATGAGTCGATCAACTATTACCCAGATAGTGTCATTGCTGCTAGAAGTTATGGGTTGTTTCGTGACAAAGTCCATTGTAATCTGATCCCACTTCCATTGTGGAATCTCTGGTTGTTGCAACAAGCCTGATGGTTTTTGATACTCGGCTTTAACCTTAGAGCAGGTCAAACATTTGCTAACATAAAGAGCTATTTCAGCCTTCATGTTACGCAACCAATATAGTTCTTTAGGGTCGTGATACATTTTCTCGGAACCCAGGTGTACAGAGTATCGAGACTTGTGAGCTTCATCCCGCACTAAGCTTCTCATGTTCCCAAAGTTTGGTACCCAGACTCTATTTGCATAGTAGCGAGTTCCATCAGTCTTGATCTCAAATTGCATATCCAAGCCTCGCAATGATTCATTCTGCAAGTTCTCTTCCTTAAGGGCATCAAGTTGGGCATTTCGAATTTGAGCGGTAAGGCTTGTTTGAACAATCATTCCTAAATCTCGCACATGTAATGTCTTGGTTTGCTCTTTCCTGCTCAACATATCTGCGACAACGTTTGCCTTGCCAGGATGATAGCGAATATTGCAATCATAATCATTGAGTAACTCAACCCAGGGGCGTTGTCTCATATTCAAATCTTTTTGATCAAAGATATGCTGGAGATTTTTATGGTCAGTGTAAATGGTACACTTTGTAACATAAAGGTAGTGTCTCCAGATTTTGAGTGCGAACACTATAGCTCCTGGTTCCAAATCATGCGTAGTGTCATTCTTCTCTTGTCTTTTGAGCTGTCCAGACGCGTATGCAATGACTTTGTCTTTCTGCATCAGCACACAACCCAAGCCTTGATGTGATGCATCGCCGTACACTACGAAATCGTCTGTTCCTTCAGGTAGTGATAAAATAGGTGCACTGCATAGTTTTTGCTTCAACAATTGGGACGATGCCTCCTGCTTGTTGCCCCATTCAAATTTCTTATCCTTTTGCGTCAATGTAGTCAATGGTAGAGCTATCTTGGAGAAACCTTCAATGAATCTTCTATAATATTCTGCTAAGCCTAAGAATTGGCGTACTTCAGGCGGGGTCTTGGGTGCATTCCAATTCTTGATAGCCTCAATCTTGGCAGGGTCAACATGTATGCCCTTTTGATTAATTACATGCCCAAGGAATTGTACTTCTCTAATCCAGAAATCGCATTTGGAAAACTTAGCGTACATTTTTTCGTTCCTTAGTAACTCCAAAATAAGCCTTAGGTGTTGCTCATTATCTTCTTTTGTCTTAGAATAAATGAGTATATCGTCGACGAACACAATGACAAACTTGTCCATGTACGGCTTACAGACCCTATTCATATGGTCTATGAAAACTACCGGAGCATTCGCTAATCCAAACGGCATAACCAAAAACTCATAATGGCCATATCGGGTTCTAAAGGCAGTCATTGGAATGTCCTCATCCTTGACCCTTAACTGGTGGTATCCTGAACGCATGTCGATCTTTGAATAAAAACTCGAACCTTGTAGCTGATCGAATAGGTCATCTATCCTTTATAGGGGATACCGATTGTCAGCTTGTTCAACTCTCGATAGTCAATGCACATTCTAAAGGTTCCATCTTTCTTCTTTACGAACAAGACGGTTGCTCCCCATGGTGAGAAGCATGGTCTTATGAAACCTTTGTCCAGTAACTCTTGTAGTTGGTTAGATAGCTCCTGCATCTTTGAAGAAGCTAGTTTGTACGGAGATCGAGCTATTGTGTTGAGCCAGGCACCAAGTCAATTCGAAATTCAACTTGCCTGTTAGGTGGTAGTCCAGACAAATCCTCTGGGAATACCTCTGGACACTCTCGTATAATCGGTATATCTTCTAGTCGCTTCTCTTTTGACTTCCTTTCCATGATGTGTGCTAATACTGCTTGACATCCCTTGCGTAGGTACTTGCGGGCTTTCATACAGGAGATAAATTGTAACGCCTTTCCGTATTTTTCGCCTTGAATTGAGAGAGTCTCACCACTTGGGAGTGAAATGCGGACCACTTTCTAACAACATACAATTTCTGCGTGGTGTTTGGACAACCAGTCCATGCCGATCGAAACTTCCCAGTTTTACTGATAAAAGGTCTATAGCAAAAATATAATCTCCTAGTTGTAAAGTGCACCCTCGAATTATCTCACTAGTTTCAATCAGTTTTCCATTAGCTAGTTCTATTGTGTATCTATCTTGTATTGCAGTTGGATTAACTCCATTTAATGTGCTAAATTTTGTTGACATAAAGCTCTTATCCGCCCCAGTATCAAATAGGATAGAAGCATAATGATTATTGACAAAGAACGTACCTGTCACGATGTTTGGATCTCGTTTGGCCTCACCGGCTGCCATAACAAAGGCCTTGTCCCGAGCATTGTTGTCACCTTGATTTGCTAGTTTTGGGCAGTTACTCCTATTCCGCATTCAAAACAGCCCCTATTATCCCTATTGTTGTCTGCCACCGATATAGGTGCAGGGGCTCGACAATTCCTTGCTAGATGTCCACGTCTTCCACATCTGTTACACATGAAGGACCTACATTCACCCTCATGATGGAACTCACATTTTTCACACTTTGGATATTTCCCCACGTAAGGTTTCTTATCGGTTGTCATAGCTGTGTTGACTTTGACCTGAGTCGGTTCTTTTGTGGTTGATTGAGGAAATTGGAATTCCATTTCTGTTTGTTACCAATGTAATACTTTTCCTCAGGTACCTTTGTCTCCAAGGTTCCACATCGAACGGCCCGATCAATCTGGCGATGAGCCAACCGAATTGCACTTTGAATAGTATCTGGCTTAGAAGAGGTCACCATATCCTAAATACTTGGAAGAAGCCCTTTCAGATATTGCTCTATTCACTTATACTCAGGAGCGACCATCGCTGGGCAAAGTTGTACCAATTCATGAAATCTAGTAGTATAACTGGCAATGTCACCCCTTAGCAACTTCAGGTTATAGAATTCTTCTTCCATTTTCTCGATCTCACTTCGTGGGCAATATTCATCCAACATCATTTGTTTCAGGGCTACCCAGGAAATCTGATGGGCTTCATCAATGCCTAAACCTTGAACATGATTGTTCCACATGTTAGAGCACCCTTGTCGTTGCAGAAGCGTACGATGTGACTTTCAAGGTTTCAAATCATTGTTTACAACAAAATACACATATGTTTCTATATTACAACTACATTGGTCACAAGCCTAATGTAATAACAGTTTTAACAAATTTTCACACATATATACTATGTTATGTTTCACACTGTTAAGAGTAACTCTCATAGACTATATTATATGTCTCCAAAGATTGAGCTCCCAGCACCATTCCTTGTATCACTATGCATCTAAGAAAACATGATTTTATACAATCAGCACATCGCTGGTGAGTTCACAAGTTTTACAATTTCAAAATGTATATAATGTATCCAAACACATCAAAATTTTCATAAAAAGAGTTAAATAATAATCATGTCCCAAACTGGGTGTAAAACATTGGTATCCGGTGCGAACATTGTTCATTCCAACAATGTCGTGTTTAGTTCGCGACCAATTGTCCAATTATAACTCCTGGGCTCCCGTAACCGAGCTGACGAGTTCAGTGTTTGCCCCTTCCAAATGTCCTTGTTGCAAGACATTGTGTGTTTAAGCCTTATTAAGCGCCCGCTCAACATCTGGTCGTGGTTTTAGCTACAAAGCACGTGCATGTATTGTCAATCACAAATAGAATCTATTCCCAATAATCACGTTCCCTTCACGATTAACGATTACAAAATAGGGGACTTAGCAACAAATGTGTAATCCGTGAAATAATGACAAGTTCGGTCATGTGTTTCTCCCCACTGAGTGTTTCAGCCAAATGTTTTACAAAACTTTAGTTTTGATGTTTTTCAAAATGTATCAAAAGCGTTTCAGAGTTTCACCTGATCCAAATCAGGCTTATGTTTCACAAAATGTATCAAAAGCGTTTAAGAATTTCACCTGATCCAATCAGGTTTCATGTTTCACAAAATGTATCAAAAACATTTAGAGTTTCACAATAATCAGTATGTTCAATGACAATTTATGTTTTCTCATCCCCCGAGTTTCGAAAGCCAAAAATACAGAAAAAGGGTCCTGAACTCACCTGAGTTGATAAAAATCAATAAAAAAAGTGCACAACATTCGTATTATTAGTTCTTGGACTCCAAATCTGTAATTAATTAAAGTTCTGTGTTATTTGTACTTAATTTGGTGAGAAATTAACTTTTGTATCAAAATCAGATTCTCAATCGGCTTCTGGGATGAAATCTGATTGTCAGATAACAAAACACATCGTAGAACTGAGTTCGTAAAGCAATATCGACCCAGAATAGGTTCTTATAATTAAAAACCAATGAGAAAACTGAATTCCGGTCACAATTGGAATTCCAATCAGCTTCTAACACGATTTTCGGGTAGCCGAATAGCGAAACCTGTCGCAAAACTGAGTTCGAAACACAAAATCGATCAAGAATAGGCCTTTCAGATCAATATCAGATCGTCGGATTGTGAAACGGATTGCGAAACTAAGTCCGGAACGCGAAACAGACAAAGTTAGGGTCTCGCCGGAATTTTAAACTTCGCCGGAATAATCGCCGGAGGTGGCAGGAAAAATCGCTGAAGTTGGCCGGAAAAGCCGCGCGGAGTGGCCGGAAAAGCCACCGAAGTGGCCGGAAAAGTCGCCGAAGTTGCCGGAAAGTGACCGGAGTTGGCTGTATTCTGGCGCGCGGCGGTGGCCGGCGGTGGCGGTCCGGTGGCCAGCGGTTGCAGGTGGTGGTGGCTCGGTGGTGGTTTGGTTGTTGTGGCTCAATGGCTCGAGCCGGTTGGTCGCAGGTCCGGGCTGGCCTAGCCATTACCGAGCCGGTAGGTTGGTGGTCAACATGATCTCGGGAACAACTAGTACGATCTCGGTAACGACTCAAACAATCTCGGGAACGACTAGCGCAATCTCGGCAACGACTCAAGACGCGGGTCGCGCAGGGGCCGCGGGGCCGCATGGCCGTGCCATGCGGACATTTCATCATGCCGCGCCTGGTCCGTGGGGCCTCGACCATGCGCCGCGCCGGGCCGCTGGAGCCATTTCGTGTGCCACCGGTAGTTTTTGCGTCCAAAAACCTATTTTTTCCTACTTTTTCCGAGCCAAAATCTCGAGATCCTAATATTTATCATATATCTAGAGTTTGATGAAGAAAAATCTCGATTTAGACAACTTTGAAAAATCAGTTTTTGGACAAAAATGCCCTTTTCATGAGTTTTTGAAGATCTGATAGTTTCCAACCATCCAACCAAGCTTCATAACACTTGTTTAAGTTATTTGAACATATTCAAATCAAAAATTCGGGTTAGAACTTGGTTGTGATTTGGCTTGAAAACCCATCAAAAACCAACCTTTTGAAATTGATTCTTTGATCTACTTGTTCTTGTTCTTGATTTTCAGAAGAGATTGCTTGAATTTGATGTTTGAAAGGTGTTGGAAGCTCTAGGAAGAGTAGCGAATGCTCTGGTTGAGTTTTGGATGTTGAAGATTATGAAAAGTTTGACTTGAAAAGTCAAATATCGAATTTTATAGCTGCATAGCTTCTTGACTAAGTTTGAGCACATATTTTTGCTCAAAATATATCCCAAACCAGGTTAGAAAGCCTAAGTGTGAAAGGTTTTAAGGTTTTTAAGATTTTGCAATTTTTCGCGATTATTTCTCGGCTTTTTCGCGCGTATCTTTGGGAATTGCTACATTTGATCAACCACCATTGTTATACTCCCAATTACATCCCATTAGGAGTATAATGTGGTTAGGAAGTTCGGGTTGTCATGAATTTAACAATTACACATGCCGAATTGCCTTTTCGCAAATTTTTCGCGATTTATGTTTCAAATGTGTGTCATTGTTCTTTCTTTGCTTCAAGAGTTTTCATTTGATTCTTATGGTTTGTTTTGATTATTTTAATCTTAATAAGACTTAATTAAGACTAAAGCACATGATTCTAACCTGGAATTGCGAATTGTCACATATATACAAAAAGCGAAATAGTTGAAAAAAGTTAGCTCCAAATCACGAATCTAAAGGTTCATCTTTTTCAACATCTTGCGAGTTTTGGTTTTGTGATCATGAATCGGAAAGTAAGTGTTAACAAATCCAAGAACATCTATAAAAATAAAAAAAAGTTAGTAAAATAAGTTATTAAAATGTAAATGAAAATAATAACAAATGATAATATAAACAATCTATAGAACGAAAAATGAAAAATATTTTAAATCGACTTACCAACAGTAGAATCATTAGGAACAACATTATTGCGTAGAAGATCAAAGTCAATAAAAGTGAAACCGTGAAAAGATCCATTGAAATCGTTGCATTTTAAAACATGAGTTTGAAATCTAAAAATAATTTACGAGGATGATCAATTATCCGATAATTGGATAAATTATCACCAACCGGTCTACTGATTAGAAGGCAATCCTTTTCAACTAAGAACCTTTCAAGCTTAACAAAATAGTTATTTGCAAAAGTGGCTTGAATTTTAGTTCCCTCAAAACATAGAAAATAATTAATTCATTAAGTAATAAAATTAAATTATTTTTTGTTAATTCATTAAATGAAGAATGTACAGCATTCTCATCCATAAGAATCATCTCAATTGAATGTATAGCATTAGGTATCTTAAAGGATGGTAGTTCCCAAAGCTTCATTATCCAAATTTTTATGACAATGTCCTTTGAAACGTCAAGTTGATTAAGGAAAATGATATTTTTATCATCCATTATCCTGTATAGAGTAATGACATTTGGTATAAAATTAAACCGTCAATGTTTCTTCTGTCTCTTTTAAAGTTCTTGCTATCTTTAATACTTTCTCTTAATTCGTATGTATTTATAAACCACGATCACTTTGGAATTACTGTTTTCTGTATTTATTTGTCTTGTTTATGTGAACTAAAATATATAATGATTTATGGTTTATATACATATATCCATAAACGTATATATATATTATATCAAGACTAAAATAATATTCAAAACTATAATAAATATAAGACTCACGTTTACACAAAATAAATAAATACTGTATGTGGCTAAAAATATAAATGAAGTAGATGTAACTAAAAAATGTGATATGGTCACCAATATCATCATTTGATGATTTTTGATAGATATGCTAAGTAGTATTAATAATAACGTAACTACAAAATGTGATCTGGTCACCAATATCATCATTTGATGATTTTTGATAAATTATATAATGATATGACGATGTAAATCAAATTTATGTAATTTGTAATTAAATGTTTTAATAATTACACCATGATATAACGTAGAAAAGGAGTTTTAAAATAAGATATATAAAATTTTAGATGAACATAATTTGATGTTTTGCAATTAAAAGTTTTCACAATTACATCATGATATAGTGTAGAAAAAGATTTCTAAATGAACGTATGTAAAATATTAGATGAAGAGATATTAATCAAGAAACAGAAAAATATAATTGTTACCTGGATTAGATGAGAAGCGAATAGCAGAACAGATTTTGAGCGGAGGAGTAGATGTTGAGGTGATATAGTATTAATAGATTATATAGTTAACCTGTGTCGTGCGAATTCAGCCTACTGGTTGGGGTTTCACCTTGTGACCGAGAGGTCATGGGTTCAAGCCCTCCTCGGGGCAATTTAAAGAACATCCAGGTGAGGGAAGGAATCCTGAGCTTAATCTCGGGTTCTGGACCAATGGGGGGCGAGGGTTTACCCATTCCAGGGGTTCTCACGCATCTGGTGTGGCCTCGTCTTACCTCTGCCCGGTGGGCCCTATTAAGACAACATACGTGATATGTAGGATCGTCGCCGTTCAAAAAAAAAGTTAACCTGTTTATGAGTCAAAATAGGGAATTCAAATAATTAATAATAAGATAAATATTGAGTAAAAATAGATAACAATTAAGTCATAAGATTGAAAATTTTGAATTTAAAACTTTTGACTATTAATTTGAATACTATGAATTATAAACTTCCCAGGCTAAATATTTGCCTATTATTAAGTGTAATTTTTGATTGTTAAAAAATATCTGAAATTAATAATTTAATAATTAATATTATTAATAATTAATAAAAAAACAACGTAAAAAATGTGCTAACCAATTTAATGTGATGGTTATATATACGGGGGTTGGATCCAGTGAGAAGAGATTTTTGCCTAAGAAGAGTAAAACCAATAAGAATTTGACACGTGACATGTTAAAAACATAAAATCAAAATCCAGTACAAAAAACAAAATCCAGTACAAAAAAAACAAAATAATATAGTACAAAAAATAAAAAATGCAGCACAAAAATTAAAAAATCCAGCACAAAAATTAAAAAATCCAGTACAAAAAACAAAAATACAAAAAAACAAAAAAAAACAATACAAAAAACAAAAATACAGTACAAAAAACATAAAAATCTAGTATAAAAAAATACAGTACAAAAAAAATACAGAACAAAAAAATCAGTACAAAAATACCTTCTTAGGCATGTCATGTGTCAACCTTCTATTGGTTCTTACTCTTCTTAGGCAAAAATCTTTTCTTATTTGATCTTTCCCCTATATATATGATTTGGTTTAGCTATGTCGGCTAGAAAAGCAATCCCTCCACTTTATATATTCATATCCAAGATGCAGTCCATCCAGCTACTAAATGTGCAAAGAGATCTACAATGGGTCATGTTTCAAACACAGAGTAGTTGTAAAGTATCATATTATAAAAGTGTAGGATCGGGTTATGCACACTGCACAACACTTAGACAAACCGATTCTCTACACAGTTGATAGATGTGGAAATTCTATCAACTTATTTCTCACAATCACACTATAACAATGATAGATAAGAACACCGAATCTTTCTTCAAGATCAAAGTATATTTCTTTCAAATGCAAAGTGTACAAGACTCTTGATTTACTCACACCACTAAGTTACAGCTGAAAGGAAATATACTAAGATCTACAGCTGTCTCCTCGTAGGGATACAAGGCTGGACAAAATACTTGAAACAAACTTAAGCTAAATCTAGTATGTTGTTATGGTTTGACAGGCCAAGCCATATTAATTACAATTAATACAAATAACTTCTTTGACTTTTACATATAATGCCTACAATACAAACAACATAAATGTAGTTTGTCTTCTGCTGATGTGTCAGTCGTGTCAAATTGCTGATGTGTCAGTCATGTCAAATTGCTGATTATCATTAGAATGTCTTCTGATTTGGCCTTGATGGTAGAAAGCATCTCTGAACCTTTCTTGAATAAGGCAAACAACAGTAGAAGAGTTTCTTCGGAAGTTCTTGTATCGGAAGCGGCTGGGAATTCTTCGGAAGCTTTGTCTTTATTCTTTAAAAGTTGGAAGAATAAGGTTATCTTCCAGAAGTATTCCGTCTTCCGAAAGATTGAATTCCTTCCAAAGGCTGATGACTTCCAAAGGATAACTCTCTTCTTCCGAAGCTTGTATTGGACTTCTGGGAAGAGGGCCAAGGACTTAGAATGTTTTGGGAAGCACGAGCCTTTTGATCTTTAGTCTCCCCCTAGGCTGATGCTTCCAACACTTTATTTAGTTCCCTTAGAACCTTAGCTCTTGCCTAGGCCCACCTTATGGCAATCCTGTCATCCTTGTGGTTGTCAGGGTTGTTGAGAGGGAGCTTTTCTAAATCATAAACCACTGTGGCAAAGAGATTGGGGAGCTCATTGAGAGATAGCTTCATAATACCATTGTTACTCATTATTAGAGTGAACAATCCTTCACTGGCACTAAAGCTCCACTCTCTTATTGGAATGTAAGCCCTAATAGGTTCCGGGGCTCTCTCATGCCCAGGGTCAAATCCAAAGATAGGTTCATGCTCGTCTTTCCTTTTGGCTATTGGCTTTCTTCTTTTGAATCTTTGAGGACCTTTATACACAGTTATAGTTCCTTTATCCCTGGCCTCTTGTCTCTCCCCTGCTCCCTATCCCCTTGTAGCTTCCTCAGCTGCTGCATCACCAGCAGCTGCTTCTTTTTCTCTCCTATCCTCCTCCCATGAATGCTCCTTAGGATCAAGATTAGTCTTTTGTTTTGAAGAACCCTTTTTGATCTTGATCACTGTGGACAAAGGCATGTTGTCATAAGAAGGACTAGAGGGAGTAGTGGTAGGTTCTTCTTTGGGGAAGAAAGCCTCTGTTGCAGCTTCACACATAACCTCCTCTCCTGCTCTGATTGCTTGAGCAGAGAGGGGTACATTGGGGAGAACCCTTCCCCTTAATCCAAGGTTGAGGGCCTCTTGCTCAGCCTGGATCTGGTCCAGTGAAGGTAGCTCTCCCTTGGATATTTGTTCTTTAACTTCTCTTATTTTAAGATCCATGGTGGAGGTCTTCATAGGACAAAGTCGTTTCCGAGAGAATCCATAGTTCAAAAGGAACTGCTTCATCTTCTCTCGGTGTGCAGCCTCCTTTGCTTTCTTTGAGGAGGCTGCAATAGCTTTGGATGCAGCAGCAGCCTGTTCAAGCTGTTGCACCCTATCCAGCTCAACTATCTTCTTAGGTACCTGCCAGAGTAATACCTCATCAATGTCAAATCCCTTCTCCTGTAGAAGAGCAGAGAGTCTTAGGATCTCTCCATCCAGGGAAGTGTTTGGTCGGCCCTTCTCTTTTGAAGGTCTCCTCTCCTCTTGAGCAGCCTCTTCCTTTGGTGTTAGTTTCCTTTTGCCTTTATCCAGTAAGTTTAACCCAGAGGAGATGGACCCTGTGGCCTCACCAGTTGGTTCATTGGCCAATTGTTCTTCTGAGGAAGAAACCTCAAGTATGACTGGGCCCTTGGAGACAGTTGTAGCTTCGGAGTTAACTTCAGCATTCACTGCCCCCTCCGGTTGACCAACCATCTTGGACGGTTCCTTAGGAGTCTCCTCGGAGAGCATAGGGGAGGAGAGGGCTTCATCAGCCATAGTCCTAAGAGGGGACTCAGGTTCCTTGGATATAGAAGTTGTATCTTGTTCAGGATCTTCCATGGTAACCTGGGCTGTGGTCCTAGCAGGGGGCTTAGTCCCAGTAGGGGACTCATAAGTTCCAGTAGGGAACCTAGGCTCCAAGGAGATGCAAGATGTATGTTATTGAGCATTCTCCATGGATGCCTTAGAGGAAGAGAGCTTGAAGTATGGAAGTAAGTCCCCAAGAACTTGTCGCATTCACTATCCAAGTCGGAAGTGAATGGTGTGGGCTCTTGAGGTTGCTCTCTCTCACCTCTGGCTGGGCAGTCTGAACCCCTAGGTTGTACCTTCTCCCCCTTTTTGGTAGCATCAGGGCAAACAAAGGACACCTGTCGAGGATCAGGATGAAAGGGAGTACAGATGATGGGTGGTTGGAGCTGTAAGTCCTGGAAGGTAGTATCCTTATCCTGAACCTGCAACCTCAGGGCAGCCACTTCGGCTTCAAGGGAAGCTACCCTGGCCTGTAAGGTGGTAATAATGGCTGTCAAATCCTGTGAGGTTGGGCCCTCTTCCACTAGAGTGGAATCATTGTGCGATGGAGTCCCGATAGTTGCCATGCTAGGCCTTGAACTGTTATTTGAACTTCATAGTTGCCATGACAGGTCAATTTGACTATGTGATTACTTTGTGCTATTTGACTAGTTGTTTGATAGGTCAAATGTTTGAACCTTGTTTAGGATGCCTTAGTATGAACACACTAGACTTTAAGGTTCAAAACTTCTCGACCCCTTTCTTATGACTAGAACGATGATCGTCACCACGAGGAATGATCTTAGACTTCTAAGTCTAATCTTGAATCCCGTCAATAGTATTTAGGTTCATTTTAATGATTAGGAAACACATACAATCAGGAAGGGGGAATACCTGTACTTTCGAAAGTTCTGTTTAGGAAAGCAGTTCACATAAATCCAAATCAATCGATAGACCTGTTATGCTTTCCTGGGAACACTTAGAGTGAGTATGAACCTATAGGCTAAAGTATGTCTTTCGGAAAGTTAAATTGAATCTAGACTCTTTGATTTGTCAAAAGTATTCCTTTAGGAATATAATCCAAGTATTGCTTTGTGATTGAACTTTCATTTGAACTCTCTATTCTTATTTGAACTCCTTGAGTTATATAACTTCTGATCCTTTTCAATTGAACTCTTGTAGAATCATGCCTCGTCATCTTCGCAGCAACGCCAACAACACCAACACCGATGCCCACAATACTGACAACACCATCACCAATGCCAACAATACCAACAATCCCACTATACAAGAGTTGGCCCATATCATTTTTCAGCAAATGGCTGTTGTCCTACCAAACTTGGTGACCCAGCTCAATCAAGCTGCGAATGCGAACCAAGTTCAAAATAACGGCAATGGTGGGGGTGCAACTCCATCATGCACCTTCAAACACTTCAGCTTATGTAACCCGAAAAAGTTCATGGGTTCTGAAGGGGCAACTGGACTGCTCCAATGGTTCGAAAGCATTGAGAGTACATTTCTTCATTCGGACAGCCCTGAGAACCTTAAGGCTCGTTATGCAACAAGTGTCTTCCAAAAGAGGGCACTTACATGGTGGAATGGGGAAAAACAAACTAGGGGTTTGGATGCTGAACTTGCTTTGACCTAGACTGAGGTCAAGCAATTTATGACTGATTAATTTTATCATCGCAACGAAATGAGGAAGCTTGAAGCTAAATTCTGGGAGCTGAAGCAAGAAAGTGGGGAGAACCTTGCTTATACGACCCGCTTTCATGAACTCAGTTTGCTTGTGCCACACTTGGTCACATCTTTGACTCGGGCCATTGAAAAGTATATTGGTGGCCTTCCTATGCAAATTCAAGACACTGCTTTTGGTAGCAAGCCTACCACACTTGAAGATGCAATCAGACTTGCTGCAACCTTAACTGACAATCATGTTAAGGCTGGTACTTTGACAAGGAAGGGTGCCAAGAAGGTTGAATCCAAGCCAACCTTTAATTAGCCTACAAAGGAAGTCAAAGCTGGAACCTCAAACTCCTCAAAGTTCAACAACTGCAAGCGAAAGAGTCAAAATTTTGCTTTGGTGAGCCCTACTATGCCCCAAAACCAAGAAGCCCCAAAGCCAAACACCAAACCACATGTGGGGGCAAATCCACTCTGCAACACTTGCAGATATCATTACCCCACAACTCAACCTTGCAAAATTTGCATGAACAGTGGAATGTATGGTCACTATGCAACTTACTGTCGAAACGGGCCACTTGGCCTGCAAGGTCAACAAGTTCAACCATTGAATCAACAACAACTTGCACCTGCCAATTCTGCACAAGCCAATGGAAGGGTTTGCTACGAATGTGGCGACCCTAATCATCTTTGTAAATAGTGTATTTTACACCATAAAGATACTGTCTCCAGATTTTTAAGGCAAACACGACTGCTGCAAGTTCCAAATCATGAATTGGATAATTGATTTCTTGGGTTTTTAACTGTCTTGAGGCATAGGCAATTACCTTTCCTCTTTGCATTAGAACACAACCCAGACCAAGATAAGAAGCATCCGAATACACAACGAAATCATTAGGTCCATCCGGTAATGTCAACACTGGTGCCTGAGTTAATTTTGTCTTTAACTCATTAAATGCCTTCCCCAAACAAATTTAGTATTTTTCTTGTAAGTTTAGTCAAGGAAGATGCAATCTTGGCAAAGTCTTGAATAAACTTACGATAATATCCTGCTAAACCAAGAAAACTTCAAACTTCGGTAGGAGTCTTGGGTGGACTCCACTTTGTCACCGCTTGAATTTTAGAAGAATCAACTAAAATGCCATCTGCATTAATCACATGTCCAAAGGAATTGGACTTCACGTAGCCAGAAGGCACATTTAGAAAATTTAGCATACAATCTCTCCCTACGGAGAGTTTCCAGCACCTCACGCAAATGACAAGCATGATCAGCTTTATTTTTGGAATAAACAAAAATATCATCAATAAAGACGATAACGGATCGGTCCAACATGGGTCGACACACCCGATTCATCAAATCCATAAATGCAGTCGGTGCATTAGTTAGCCCATGGTTTCCCAGATAATTTTGAGCCCCACGCGTACCGCCTAACGTGGGCTCCTGGGGCTAGGCGTACCACCTGGCATCACTGATTTTGATATTTTTGTATTTTTCTCCGTTTTACGATTCCGGACAATCCGGAATTCTGTTTCACACACGGTTTTCTCCCACGTTCATGATTTCTCGCATATTTTCAAATTGTAACAATCCCAATCATTCTATTAACGATTATTTCAAACATATTCGATTGTTAAAACCGGTTGTTACATACAGTAGTCAGAAGATAAAGCTTCCAAGGACAAAATATATATCGGAAGACAAACCTTCTTTAGAAGAATAATTTCTTCTGAAGTATGATTACTTCCGAGTAAATGTTTAGATTAACTTGCTTTCGATAAGAAATTAAATAAGAAGTTGATTTAAGAGTATCTTCCGAAGAGAAATTATAATACCCAAAAATAAAATAAAATAAATAAATAATATTAATAATAATAAATAAATAGTAATAATAATAACTTTATAAAACAAGTAATTAACTAATACAAGCTTAGATCGATTTGTTAAAATTTGGAATCATATTTTATTATTGTAATTGTTAGTATTATTATTTTCTTTTATGTTACGATCGAAAAACGTTAAAAAGTGTCCGACATACGAAATTAACGAATATTTACAAGCGTTAAACATATTCGATCAGTAAAACTTTTAAGAATTCAAGT
Source organism: Mikania micrantha (assembly GCA_009363875.1). NCBI lineage: Eukaryota > Viridiplantae > Streptophyta > Magnoliopsida > Asterales > Asteraceae > Mikania > Mikania micrantha. The sequence continues at coordinate 3,723,679 of CM018686.1, forward strand.
CATGAAAATCTAACTGAGTCTGTCAACGAACTATAGTTTGTTAAACTAACATGAAAGGAAATAAAAACACACAGATTTCTGAATTGTCAGAAATTTGGACTACTTATTATCATCGGAAGTTATTTACACATTAATTACTAAGGCTAAGGTACGGATTTTCTTTTCGTTACTTATAGTATTGTTCCATTCATTTCATTATGTTGAACCGTTTGGTTTTCGAGCATCCGTTTGTTCTACATTTGAGTTGTTATGCATGTGTAACTCATATAGAGTCGTTCTATATGACCATGAGCTGTGATCCTGGCCACGTCACACCCACGTGGACTAACACCACGAGTGGGAATTTGGGGGTGTGACAGACTGGTATCAGAGCCTTGGTTATAGAGAACTAGGGTTGCATATAGTAAACTTAGACTATAGCCATAGCTCTACACTTAGATACTACACTAGTTCACACAGCACATTATGTGCGTAGTTGGGCAATATGCTTTGTGACTTAATCTAACTCTTACGAACATGCCTCTGGCACCATTAGTGAACGGCAACACTCAACTACACATGCAACCTATGCAAGGGGATTAGCGAGAAGGCGAACCCAAGACCAAAGGGAACTCTTCTATGCTCGGAAGGAGGCTCTTCTAGTACAATCTGACTCGAATCGAACGCCTTTTCCCCAACCACGTTCTTAAGTATAAACCCAGTCAAATGACGCATGTCTGCGGACTATAACCTTAGTATCGACACTAAGGAAGCATACTTCGAACCCTAGGCGGTTTAGTAGCTTGAGATTGGATGAACTAGGATGACTGTGTAAGATAAATTGACGATTATGGTGGCCAACGTAATCGTGAATTTATAGGTACATACGAATTCTTGCAAGTTCAGAGGATAAGCTACCACCTACTAGGGAAACTGAGTAGTACACCACTGTTAGTGGAGTTTCGAACCCCACTATTTCCACCAAATAGTTTATCTTCCTATTGTATTTAGTATTGTTAGAACCTATTGGAGCAAGAGGTGCTCATACAAATCAATCTGGTAGCAATAACTTCATAAAACTTATGATAGTGATTTTGAAGGAAATTACTAGTGAAATGATTTCTTAAACTTATTCTTCTTGTACATGCTAACACGCAACAAGCTCTTACAGTAAGTGATACAATATCTATTGTATATAGATACTAGCAAATGGCAGGTCAAGGAATGGATGTACGTACAAACAATCAATCAATCGATTTTGCGGCTATCGAGGCCATGGTAGAACAACTTGTTAACAAAGCCATTGCGGATTACGAGGCTGCACGCTTAAACAGTGAAACAAGAAATGGGACTCACAACAACAACTCAAAAGGATGCTCATTCGAAACTTTCCTTAGTTACCATCCTCAAACATTCAAGGGATCAGAGGGAGCAGAGGGACTGTTCCGATGGATTAAGAAGGCCGAGTCGCTCTTCTGCATGTGCAAGTGTTCTGAAGAGGACAAAGTGAAATTCGCTACCGGGATTCTAGAAGGACAAGCCCTCACCTGGTGGAATTCACACGTCCAGACACTGAGTCTGGAGACTGCTAACTCAATTCCATGGAAAAATTTCGTCAAGATGTTGAAAGAAGAATACTGTCCCCAGAACGAAATCAAGAAACTGGAGGGGCTCTGGAATCACAAAAGAGAAGGATCTGAAATTGAACAGTACACCACTCGATTTCACGAATGGTGTAAACAGTGCCCAGAAATGGTGAACCCAGAATACAGAAAGATCGAGCCATACGTTAGTGGATTACCTGAGCAAATCCAAAGCCTGATTACCACGACAGACCCCACTCTCATACAACCCACTATTTGCTTGGCTCATCATCTAACTAACCAAGCGGTAGCACAGGGTAAGCTACCCAAGGGGGGTGAACACTTGAAGCCCCAAGATCGCAAACGCAAGTGGAAGTCCAACCAAACCCACTCTTCACAACAATTTCAATTCCATAACCGATCAACAACAACTAGCAAATCTACCGCTACACAATCCGGCACCAAGGACAAGAATGTCTACAAGGGGAAATACCTTAAGTGTAACCGATGCCCATATCATCACTATGGGCAGTGTGAGCGCTACCGATGTCGGAGATGCGGAAGACACGGCCACATGGCCAAGGAGTGTAGAAGCAAGCCAGTTAACCACGGTAACAACCAGAACATCATAAACGGGTGTTATGGGTGTGGCAAGCCTGAGCACAGGCATAGGGACTGTCCACAACTGAAGAAGGCGGAAAGAGGCACGGTAAATGGTCAAGCATTCGATATTGACTCCGGAAAAGCTAAAGATGATCCTAACATCATAACCGGTACGTTCCTTTTATATAATGTCTATGCTAGTATAACATTTGATACCGGTGCCGATAGGATTTTTATCTCTAGTAACTTTAGCAAACTGCTTAATGTGACACCAACACCACTAGACTATAAATACACCGTAGAGTTAGCGGACGGCAAGCTGATCGAAACACAACATATCATCAACGGGTGTGTTCTGATGCTAGCAGACCACCAATTGGGGATTGACCTGATGCCGGTAACTCTCGGGAGTTTCGATGTGGTGATTGGGATGGATTGGCTATCAGCAAACCATGCTGAGATTGTGTGCAAACGAGAAAATCATGCGAATTACGTTGCCAAGTGGAGAGCAGATCTCAATTCAAGGGGAACGACGCGGGATACCATTAAACATTATGTCCTGAATGAAAGCAAGCAAATATCTGAAGAAGGTATACACGGCAATCCTAGCACTCATCACCGAACAACCTAAGAAGGAACGGAAGATCGAGGACATAGCCGTCGTTCGCGATTTCCCAGAAGTCTTTCCTGACGATCTACCGGGACTACCACCGATGCGACAAGTGGAGTTTCAGATAGATCTAACACCAGGAGCTGCACCAATAGCCAAGGCACCATACCGATTTGCTCCTACAGAAATGCAGGAATTATCTAATCAGCTGCAAGAGTTATCAGATAAAGGATTTATCCGACCGAGTTTCTCACCTTGGGGAGCACCGGTCTTGTTTGTAAAGAAAAAGGACGGATCGTTCCGTATGTGCATCGACTATCGGGAACTGAACAAGGTAACGATCAAGAATCGATATCCATTACCTCAGATAGATAATCTGTTTGACCAGCTGCAAGGGTCAAGCTACTATTCGAAGGTCGATTTAAGATCTGGTTATCATCAACTAAGGATACAAAAAGAAGACATACCGAAGACAGCCTTCCGAACACGATACGAACATTACGATTTTTTGGTCATGCCTTTCGGACTAACCAACGCACCGGCAGTATTCATGGACCTCATGAATCGGGTGAGTAAGCCGTATCTCGATAACTTCGTGATCGTATTTATCGATGACATCCTGATCTATTCCAAGACTCAGGAGGAACATGCCGATCACTTAAGACGTGTCTTGGAACTGCTGAAGAAGGAACAACTATACGCGAAGTTTTCCATATGTGATTTTTGGATTCGCGAAGTACAGTTCCTTGGGCACGTGGTGAACGAAAAGGGAATACATGTAGACCCAGCAAAAATTGAGGCAATCAAGAGTTGGACAACATCTAAGACTTCAACTGAGGTGCGACAATTCTTAGGTTTGGCCGGGTACTACAGGCGGTTTATCGAGGGATTCTCGAAGATCGCGCAATCATTGACTTCCCTTACGCACAAAGACAAGAAATTCGAATGGGGAGAAAAAAAAACAAGAAGCTGCTTTCGACCTGTTGAAGCAGAAGCTGTGCAGTGCACCAATCTTATCGCTACCAGACGGGTGCGAAGATTTTGTGGTGTACTGTGACGCATCAAAGCAAGGACTCGGTTGTGTGTTGATGCAACGCGAGAAGGTCATAGCTTATGCGTCACGACAACTGAAAGTGCACGAAAAGAACTACACCACTCACGATTTGGAGTTGGGAGCCGTAGTGTTCGCACTAAAAATCTGGCGACACTATCTTTATGGTACAAAATGTACCATATTCACTGATCATAAGAGCCTACAACACATTTTCGACCAGAAGGCACTGAACATGAGACAACGTAGATGGGTCGAACTGATAGGCGATTATGACTGTGCAATCAAGTACCACCCTGGAAAGGCGAATGTAGTAGCCGACGCACTGAGCCGGAAGGAAACAACCAAACGCGTACGTGCACTACAACTTACCATCCATTCCGAGTTGCCCAATCAAATTCGGGCCGCACAACATGAAGCGTTGAAAGCTGAAAACCTTACTCTCGAGGCCATGAGAGGGATGGACAAACAAATGAAACAGAAAGACGACGGGGCTTACTACCTCATGGATCGTATTTGGATCCCACGTTATGGGGAATTAAGGAAGGTAGTAATGGATGAAGCTCATAAGAGCCGATACTCAGTACATCCAGGTTCTGACAAGATGTACCACGATCTAAAGGAAACTTATTGGTGGCCTAACATGAAGTCAGAAATCACAACGTATGTGAGTAAGTGTCTGACTTGCTCAAAGGTCAAAGTCGAATACCAGAAACCTTCAGGGTTACTCCAACAACCGGAGATTCCAGTATGGAAATGGGATCAGATTTCCATGGATTTTATCACAAAGCTGCCAAAGACTACTAGTAGTTGCGATACCATTTGGGTTATCGTAGACCGACTCACGAAATCGGCACACTTCCTGCCGATCAAAGAAACCGATAAGCTGGAGAAACTAACCCGTATGTACTTGAAGGAAATCGTATCCAGACACGGAGTCCCAATCACTATAATATCGGACCGAGACAGCCGTTTCACGACACATTTTTGGAAGTCCTTACACAAGGCACTGGGAACAAGGTTGGATATGAGCACAACTTATCACCCGCAAACCGATGGTCAGAGTGAAAGAACCATCCAGACTTTGGAGGATATGCTTCGGGCATGCGTGGTTGACTTCGGTAACAGCTGGGAGACACACCTACCTTTGGTGGAGTTCTCATATAATAACAGCTATCACACCAGTATTGGAGCTGCACCTTTTGAAGCACTCTACGGGCGTAAGTGCAGATCACCACTCTGTTGGGCAGAAGTTGGTGAAAGAAAACTAACCGACCCGAACTCGTGCACGAAACAACTGAAAAGATCGTGCAAATACTTAACAGAATGGCAGCAGCATGGGATCGACAGAAGAGCTATGCCGACAAAAGGCGCAAACCTTTAGAGTTCCAAGTGGGAGACCGTGTACTTCTTAAAGTCTCGCCTTGGAAGGGAGTGATCCGGTTCCGAAAGCGGGGAAAGCTAAACCCCCGCTATATTGGACCTTTCGAGATCACGAAACGGATAGGCCCGGTGGCCTACGAACTACAGCTACCACAAGAACTGAGTAGCGTACACAACGTGTTTCACGTTTCGAACCTCAAGAAGTGTTTGTCAGGCGAAACTCTCACAATTCCTCTAGAGGAAATCCAGATTGACGAACTACACTTCGTAGAGGAACCGGTGGAAATTATGGACCGGGAATTCAAGAAGTTGAAACTTAGCAAGATACCCATAGTAAAAGTTCGATGGAACTCGTGACGAGGACCGGAATACACCTGGGAACTGGAGGATCAGATGAAAAAAGAAATACCCTCACCTATTCTCCGATCAAACCAACACCGGCAACACGAACTGAATTTCGGGACGAAATTCCCAATAACTGGGGGATGATGTGACACCTCGTAATTTCCAGGTCAGCAATTCTATTATGTTAATAATAATGTTTATTATTATTTCATACGTGGCACTAGAATAAATGCATTTAGTGCGACACGTGGCACAATAGTCTGAACACACCGATAATTCAGGGAATTATCGCACAACACTCGCACGTGTCTTGAATAATGAACGTTGGTGAACGGATCAAACCGTAGCACAAAAACACTGCACTTAGGTTCGGGTGAACCTAATTTAGCTAGGACAAGGCCTATGTGTCGAGAAACGATGATCGTATTCGAGAAATACGAAAGATTCGGTTCAAAACAATGAAATTGGGCTTATTGGGCTCAACCGAGATCCATCGCGGTACGCGATGGGCACCCAATTGGGCCTTCGCGGTACGCGAAGCCTGGGCGGGAGAATTTGAATTCTCCGAAATCCATCGCGGTACGCGACGACCGATCATCTTCCACCACTGCGGTACGCGGCGTGTTTCGGGAACAGAATGATTATTTTAATCACCGCGGTACGCGGGGATGCTTTTTGGGCGGTGTCGCGGTACGCGACGAGTCCAGTTGCGCAGAACCTTTATTTAATCATGAGTAATCATTCTGTTAACCCCTTCACCCATTTCTCTCGATTGAAACCCTCTCCCTCGACCATCAACACTCTGTTACCACAATTTCCATCAAGAGAAGCCAGTAAGAAACCCATTTGGAGGTCCATTGACGATTGGAGCTCAAGTTTTGAAGGAGAAATCGAAGAATCAACGAAAACTCTGGAGTTCCTGCTGTAATCCACGACCTCAGCCCCATCTAGAGTTGTTCCAGAAGCTGCTCAAGTCTCATTTCATGGATTTGAAGCTTTCTAAGGTAGTCTTCTATCACCATTTTGGGTTTTAGCACTAGAAATCACATATGCAAGCCATTTAGGCTACATGCATCACCATCACCACTTGAGTCACGAAATTTCCATGTTATGGATCTATTACTTTGTGATATTGTTACTGATTTGATGATTCTATAACGATCCATGATGAGTTTGATTGATTGTGATGTTGATTTGTTGATTTGGTCATGAAATAAGTACTTGAGACCACATGCATGTATGATCTATATTGGTCTAGGTGATCTTTGATGTTGAGATGCTATTAGAAATGATATTTGAGATGTTCTACATGGTCAGAATGATTGCTTATGTCAAGATTTAGTCATTTGGGGATTCTTGCTAATTTTAGTAACTTTAATGTTACAAAATGTGTGTTCTTGATGAAATGACCACATTTGTATGCTTAGATCTACAAGTTATGCTTAAAAATTATGTGTAGAAGTTAGATGGTGAATATTTGGTGCATAGGAATGTTTAGAATTGTCAAAAGTAGGATTTTCATGAATCTTACCATAAATAGTAACTTTTTATCACAAGTTTGCAAATGGATGACATGTATGATAATTTAATGAGTCTAACATGCTTATTTGATGGTAATATGATGATATTGAATGAATTATGTTGATTGAATGAATGGATTTTGTGTATTTTCATAAGTTACTAAATATAGTAACTTTATTTTGCTAAGTCGATGATTTGTCACATGCTAGTCGTAACGATCATGATTATAAGGCTATTTAGGACTAAGATAATGATGTTAGATGATATTGGTTGTTAAACTTGATGAAATGTGCTTGTTTATGCAACTTTCTAAATATGGAAACTTTTACGCGCAAACTATGTTAAACCGGTTATGTGTAACTATGTGCTATGTGATAACATGCTCATTTAGGATAAATATGCATGTTAGAATAATCGGAATATGGATTTATGCATTACTTGCTAAATAAGGAAACTTTCCTAAAATAGAAACTTACTATAAATAGTAAGTTTTCTCGTAGGAATGATTTTTGGTATCCGTACACTTCACACTACACTAAACCGCACAATTACACGAACACTTGATCCAAACCGTCACCAACGGGTCGTTAGGTCAAACACGATCGACACGGTCAAACACGGTCAACTCGACCCACCAACAACTTGGAGTTGTTGAACGCTAAACACGGTCCTGTGAGACCCGCATTTGTGAACACAAACTCATAACACCTACGTGATATAGGTGACTACTAGCCGGCGAGCTACACTATCTCTTTTGAGCTAACGCATTACTTAAACTCATGTGAGTTTACAGCCCCACTTTTACTCATAACTGTTTGTTAAACTTTTGGGGTGAGAATACAATGCAACTGTTTTATTTGATGTATGACTGGTATGTTGTAAAACAACTTTTCGTGTGCAACTACTATCGCCACAAGTCCTCATAAATCTTACCGTTAATTGTGAACAAACGAGTCGTTATTACGTAGTACTACTAGGTTTGACTAGCCCCGCTCGGCACCAATGTTGACCGGAGGTCATAACGAGCGTAATATCGATGTGGATTTGGGTTCCGCGATAACCCAAGGAGGCAAAAGGAAACAGTCGAGTTCGGTAAAGATAAGTTGACACACCTCGGATCATAGATCCAACAAAACAATTTAACATACCCAGTATATATCTGTTTTACTGCTTTCAAATACTTAAACCTATGAACTCACCAACTTTATAGTTGACACTTTTTCGCATGTATTCTCAGGTAACTAGTGGATTGCAAGCTAGGATGCGCACAAGGATGCACTAAGGAGTCTGACATGCATATAGACTCTTGTCCTAGGCTTTTGTTTGCATTGATTGATTTTGAAACAATTTAAACAATGTAGTGTCTGATATACTTTATTATCCGCTGCAACAATTTACACTTCCGCTGTTTAACGTTTACATTTCCGCTGTTTATCTATTAAACTTGTGTTTTTTTTTTTTTACAAAACTGTATGTTTGTGTAACTCATATAGAGTCGTTCTATATGACCATGAGCTGTGATCCTGGCCACGTCACACCCACGTGGACTAACACCACGAGTGGGAATTTGGGGGTGTGACACCTTCCATTCGAACCTTCCATGTATCATAGTCATATGGGGTGAACATGGGTGGTTTGTTGAGAGTAACATTCTAAGTGTCGTGTTTGCTGATGGTAGTCATTTGACTAGTTGGACGTGAAGTCAAGAGTGATGTAGCGTAGAAAATGAACAATTGGTAACTTACGAGTGGTTAGTTAATTAAGCGTAAGAGCCTTATCACTGATACCACTTGTAGGATTGGGTTATGCACACTACACAAAACTTAAACAAGCCGATTCTCTACACACTTGATAGATGCAGAAATTCTATCAACCTGTTTCGCACAATCACACAATAACAATGAAAGATAAGGACACAAAAACTTTCTTCAAGATCAAAGTATATTTCTTTCAAATGCAAAGTGTACAAGACTCTTGGTTTACGCACACCATTAAGTTACAACTGAAAGGATATATACTAAGACCTACAGTTGTATCCGTGTAGAGATACAAGGCTGGACAAAATACTAGAAACAAACTTAAGCTAAATCTAGTATACTGTTACGGCTTGACAGGCCAAGCCATATTAATTACAATTAATACAAATAACTTCTTTGACTTTTACATTTAACGCCTACAATACAAACGTCATAAATGTAGTTTGTCTTCTGCTGATGAGCGAGTCGTGTCAAATTGCTGACTAATCATGAGAATGTCTTCTGATTTGGTCTTGATGATAGAAAGCATCTCTGAACCTTTCTTGAATAAGGCAAGCAGCAGCAGAGTAGTTTCTTTGAAAGTTCTTGTATCGGAAGCTGCTGGGAGTTCTTCGGGAAGCTTTGTCTTTTTTCTTTGAAAGTTGGAAGAATAAGGTTATCTTCCAGAAGTATTCAGTCTTCCGAAGGATTGATATTCCTTCCGAAGGCTAATGACTTCCGAAGGATAACTCTCTTCTTCCAAAGCTTGTATTGGACTTCTGAGAAGAGGGCCAAGGACTTACAATGTTTTGGGAAGCACCAGCCTTTTGATCTTACACTATAAGGAAAGTCACCTGTAGTGACGACAAAAGTCGTCGCAATAGCCCAGAAAAGTCGTCGCTATAGGCTATAGCGACGACATGTGGTCGCTATAGGCTATAGCGACGACATGTGGTCGTTGATTAGTCGTCGCTATAGGTTAGTCGCAATAGCTCAGAAAAGTCGTCGCTACACATGTCGTCCCTATAGATTAGGCTGTAGCGACGACATGTCGTCGCTATAGGTGTCTGACAGATTTTTTTTTATTTATTTTTATTATGTTAATTATTTAAAAAAAAAGAAATTTTTTTTCGAAATTACCTATAGCGACGACCTATAGTCGCTATAGAACATGGTCAAAAAGTCAAACATAGGGCTATAGCGACGACATGTCGTCGCTATAGATCAAAGTCAAAAGCTCAGACTTTGCTTTATAGCGACGACATGTCGTCGCTATAGCCCTACAAAAAAAATTCAATTTTTTTTTGTTTTCTAGAATTTATAGTTTTAAACATGTTTAATCAACAATAGCAGTTTTAACCTACTGCAAATAAGACTTTATCAAACATCAAAATACATTCACATTCATGTTTACATCCAAATCTCAAAGTTAACCAAACAACCAAGCATAACAAAGTTATAAGTGTTTTAAAATCCAAAACTTCGTCTATTCATCTTCATCTTCATCTTCATCTTCATCTTCATCTTCATCTTGATCTTTTTCTTGATTTGTTTCGAATCCGGGATAGTAGAAGGAGCTAGAGCCTTGGCCTCCTTGCATTGACATCAACTTGTTAATTTGTTGTTGCATCATTTCATTGATGCGTTGTTGCTCCGCCCAGCGAGCATTTGCATCAGCAAGTTGTTGTTGCAGATCATTTGCTGCAGTATGGTACATTTGTGGAGGCAGGTCTGGGTTTATACTTTTAATTTTTCTTCCAACGCCCCTTACGTGCCCACGACGCTCACCCAATGAGCACTGCAGCACTTCCACTTCATCTACCGGTGTGTCATCACCACCGGATGTGGATTTTGCTTTGTTTAATTCATCACTAATATTCTCCTACATTAAAAACACAAGACAAACATATGTTAAATATTTGACAAAAATCCGTCAGCATAACTGCTGTAAAATGACTACCCAAAATGTATACTAAATGGCAACAAATCCTAATTCAAAAACTAGAATTCCCAATTCAATCAACAAATATCTAACAATTCATGTTCACCCCATCCTATATATTAAAAGGCAACTTTCAAATAAAGTTTAAATGAGTAAAACATAATACTATTGAACATCTATTACTTACCCAATGTTGCTCGGCTAATTGATTATACCATCCCGAGCTTCCCTTAAAATGCATATCCCTCCAGCCTTCCGCATGTTGAGGCTCACCACCCTCCTTGACCTTTAAACAATAACAAATATTATCATTAAGATATCAAATAAAAATTAATACATATTTTGATAACACTAAATTATAACCTCATCATAACGTCTCTGAGCGTATGATTGGGTCCCATAATAACTTCCATACAGCTGTTTTGATCTGTTAGCTGTATTCTTCAAAGATCTGTTTTTATATGTAGAAGTTGTAAACAACCCATCAATAATCTACACCCACTCTTCTGGGCCCATGCCCATAGGAGGATTCTGCTTGGCTATTTCTGTGTTGTCATAGCCTCCTTCTTTGTCAAAGTGCTTCTTTAGCTTTGTTTTCCGGTCTTTGTACCGGTTCGCACAGTCAGCTTGAATCCCAAGCTTGATTCCATCCCAGTATTCGGTATTGTGATATTGGGCCAGATCAAAGTAATGCTATAAAAGTTGATATGATTAGAAAATAACCAAAAATATGAAACCAGTATACAAAAAGTATTAGTAAGTATACTAACATGGAGAGTGGTCAGAATAGACATCTTGACATCTCCCGGAACCTCCTACCAGCTCTGATAATGAAACGGGGCATGTCTGTCAACTTCATTAGATATCAACCGAATAAATAGCTGATAATTTTCTCCAACAGCTCTGTATAAGTTGGATGAGTAATCAAACTCAATTGGAAGTGGTCTGCTTCTATTCTTTTGGAATTTGTCATACAAGTTTAAGTTTTTTCCAGAAGATCTTCGTTTGGTTGGTTTAGCTACATTAACACATGAAATTAAAAGTTACCAAATTGAATAATATGTTCAAGGAGATTAAAAATATATTATACTAGAAACTTACAAGATTCACAACTGGTTGGCACCCTATAAGGATGCCTATGTGGAGGTTCATCACCTCCGTCACCGCCATGGTATCCAGCAACGTCCGCCATTCCTTGGACAAAAGCAAATAAATGTTAACAATTTTAACAAATGCAGCAATACAATATTAACAATATCAACAATTTACAAGAAATACAACAATGAAATAGCAAAAAATGTAAACAATTATAACAAAAGTAAATAACTATCATACATTTATTCAGAATCGTCACTACAATAATGTTTTTCTATTTCATCATCATCATCTTCCTCATCTTCATCTTCTTCTTCATCTTCTTCTTCCTCTTCATCATCGTATTCTACTTCATCATCATCAATGAAAATCTGATCATCCACACCTTCATCTAAAGGTGCCCTCATAGGCAACGGGCCTAAGTCGACTACTAAGTCACAAAAATCCTGAGTTTCTTGCGAGACATTCAACTCATCATTAACAACTAAGTTATAATCAGATGATTGGTTGTCGTGTAATATATCTATTTCATTAGCCCCAATCATACTTGGATGATCTCAAAGTTTACGGTGATGAATATTTTCTACAACCCTCCAATTACCGGTTGTTCGAGAAGGATCTTGGAGATAAAACACTTGTTTAGCTTGTGTAGCTAAAATGTATTATTCGTTAACAAACCACTCACTGCTAATATCAATTGCAATAATATTATTCTTCTTAACAAGGCGTTTACCCGATGTGTTGAACCATTTACAACGAAATACTACAACTGAGTAACTATTTACATAGTTCAACTCTATAATCTCCTCTAGTTGACCATAAAAGTGAATACCATCTTCTCCTATTGTAACAACACCACTATTCTGAGTAGTGCGACGGACATCACGACTGTGTACTACAAATCTAACACCGTTGACTATACAAGCTGTGTACACATATGCATTCAATGGGCCATGTGCTAATGACTTTAATTCATTTGACAACTCCACGGACAATGATGATGACGACGATGACGACGATGACATATTTGATTTATATCGAAACCATGAAGAGAATCCTGTTTTTAGATCACGTCCGGGAAATTCAGATTCAAATTCACTATACAATTAACAAACATTATAGATTAGTTTACTAAAGCAACTAATATGAAAATTAACCAAGTAAATAAATATGCTTACGATTTGTAGTCTTTAATTTCATCGCAGTTGCTTAATACGAACCATTCCAATGATTTTCTAACATCTTCAGAAAGTGATATTATTTTCTTCTTTAAAATTGGGCGGCATTGTGATGAAAAAACATGAAGATGTCTCTTGGGAATGTCAGCATCTGCGTTTCTATCAGGACGGTTGAATTTGGTTTGCATACCTTCAAGATACATAGAACAGAAGATCAATGCTTCATCTGCAACATAGCCCTCTGCTATTGATCTTTCAGGTATGGCTTTATTTCTAACATATGCCTTTAGCTTCTTCATGTATCTTTCAAAGGGATACATCCATCTCATATACACAGGCCCACCAAGAATAGCCTCTTCAGGCAAATGAATAACTAAATGAACCATTATGTCAAAAAACGCTGGAGGATATATCAACTCCAAATTACATAGTATCTTGATCACATCTTTATGAGCTTTCTTCATGTCTTTCACATCAAGTGACCGTGCACAAATTTTTTGAAACACGGTGCAAAGATCAATTATTGTTGTTGAAACATTTGGGGGCAAACATCCTTGTACACCTATTGGCAACAATCGTTGCATTAAGATGTGATAATCATGAGACTTTAACCCGATTATATTTGAATTATTAGGAAGCACCTTGTTTTTAAAGTTCGAACCAAAACCATCGGGTAGTCTCACCCCTCTAATAAACTTACAAAAACATTCTCGATCTGTAGGTGTGAAAGAGTAAGGGGCATGTGGTTGGTAAAACTTATTGTTATTCTTAGTTAGCCAAAGATTTTTTCGAATACCCATCTTCTCTAAGTCTTGTCTTGCTTTAGGCGTGTCTTTTGATTTTTCATTCATTAGTGAAGTACCCAACAAACTTTCACACACATTTTTCTCCACGTGCATAACATCAAGATTGTGTTTTAAAAGAAGGGAAGACCAATAATCTAACTCAAAGAAGATACTTTTTTTGCTCCAATTCAACTCTGATGCAGCTCGCTTTCTTTTCACACCTCCATGACATGGATATTTAACCGGAACACGAATGGGAAGGCCTTGTAATTGTTTTAATATTTTTGCATTACTTAACTGTTTAGGAGGATCTCTGGTCTCCTTTTGGCCATTAAACAATAAATTTTCCCTTAATTTATGATTTTTAGTCAAAAATCGTCTATGACCAACAAAAGCTATCTTGTTAGTTATAGAGCACAAGGGTGTGTCTTCTTTACAAGTAGAACATGCTTTATAACCTTGACCACTCCATCCAGACAAGCTACTACGAGCAGGATAATCATTAATAGTCCACAAAAGAGCTGCACGCATCGTGAATATTGTTTCGGTGTGTGCATCCCTCATTTGTACTCCATCAGTCCACAACGTTTTCAATTCATCCACCAGAGGCCTTAAGAAAACATCAATATCCTTTTCAGGATATTTAGGGCCAGGAATTAGCAAAGTTAACATGAAAGAAGACTCTGTCATACATAACCAAGGCGGTGTATTGTACGCTGTCAACACCACCGGCCACATACTGTAAGTCTGACTCATGTTACCAAATGGATTAAAGCCATCTGTAGCCAAACCCAAACGAACGTTCCTGGGTTCCTTAGCAAAATTAGGATATCTGTTATCAAATTCTTTCCATGCCTTCCCATCAACCGGATGACGCATCATACCATCTGTTGAGCGTCCGGTATAATGCCATATCATATCTTTCGCAGTGAATCTAGAACTAAACCTTCTTCGAAGACGTGAAGTTAAAGGAAAGTACCGCAATACTTTTTGTGCTACTTTCTTTCCCTTTGTGTTTTTGTCAACCCATCTGCTCTCATTACAAACTGGACAATTTTGCATAAGAGAATTCTCTTTCCAGAATAGAGGGCAATCATTAATGCAAGCATGTATAGACTGATATCCTAAACCAATTTTTCTCAGTTTCTTCTTAGCTTCATAATGGGAGGCTGGAATCTTATTTTCTTTCGAGAATGCAACTCTTAAAAATCTAAAAGTTGGTCAAAGGAACTATCAGTCCATTTATTAATAACTTTAATATGCATTAATTTTGCCAAAAAGTTTAGGGAAGAGATCCAATTACAACTAGGGTATAGCTCGGTATTAAGCTCCTTAAATAATGTGTCAAACTCCGTGTCTAAGCCATCTCCATGCTCATTTACATTTTCGTCATATGTATTCTGCTCACCAATGACATCATCAAGTGCATCAAACATCTTATTATTTGTTAGTGGAGGATTATCTGCGTTCGAAGCCCACATTCTTTCAATCTCTGAAGCATTGGAATATTTCTCACCATGATATACCCATGTTGTATATGACTGTAGAAAACCACGGTCATGTATGTGGGCATAAATTGTAGCCAAATTCTGGAGTGATCGTTTAGAATTTGCACAACTTTTACACGGGCAATACCCTTTACCTTCACCATTGACATGGTTCTTTGCAATCTCCATAAACTTTTTAAGACCAATTAAAAAATCCGGACATCTTCGGTTTCGTAATTTTATCCAACTTTTATCAACTTCCATGTTAGTTATCAACACATGAACCTAAACATGCATATCTAGATGAAATTTATAAACACATAAACATAAACATACTTATAAAAAGTCAATGTTACAAATGAAACATAAACAAGACATACAACATACCTAAACATATGCGTACAAATGAAATTCAATTATCACATAGACCTAAACATGCATATCTAAATGAAATTTATAAACACATAAAGATAAACATACTTATAAAAAGTCAATGTTACAAATTCAAATGAAACAACACATACAACATACCTAAACATATGCATACAAATGAAATTCATTCATCACATAAACCTAAACTTGCATATCTAGATGAAATTTATAAACACATAAAGATAAACATACTTATAAAAAGTCAATGTTACAAATTCAAATGAAACAACGCATACAACATACCTAAACATATGCATACAAATGAAATTCATTCATCACATAGACCTAAACTTGCATATCTAGATGAAATTTATAAATACATAAAGATAAGCATACTTATCAAAAGTCAATGTTACAAATTCAAATGAAACAACACATACAACATACCTAAACATATGCATACAAATGAAATTCATTTATCACACAAACCTAAACTTGCATATCTAGATGAAATTTATAAACACATGAAGATAAACATACTTATAAAAAGTCAATGTTAATAATTCAAATGAAGCAACACATACAACATACCTAAACATATGCATACAAATGAAATTCATTCATCACATAAACCTAAACTTGCATATCTAGATGAAATTTATAAACACATAAAAATAAACATACTTATCAAAAATCAATGTTACAAATGAAACATAAACAAGACATACAACATATCTAAACATATGCATGCAAATGAAATTCATTCATCACATAAACCTAAACTTGCATATCAAGATGGAATTTATAAACACATAAAAATAAACATACTTATCAAAACATTAAACTTTTATATAAACATAAACAATAATGAATCTTTATTAACATACACAATAAACAAACATGGCTAAACATTTTCAAAAATACTTATAAACATATTCAAAATACATATTGTAATTTTAATTATATCTCAATTTGAAAAATACACATTACATAAACATAGACTTACACACATACATTAATTCATATCTTAATTTAGCTCAAATAATTTAACTTAATGTTTTTTAACATACACACATAACATAAAAATAAATATACAACATACCCAAACAAATGTGTTTCATCAACAAAACTATAATAATATCCCATCAATAACACAAAACATTTCAAAACAATAAAAATACATAAACACATATTAAAATTGAAAATTCAACATACCTATGTCAAATAAGTTCCAAGAAAGCTTCAACTCGAAATCAACTTCATATCATCACATACATCGCAAAAAAAATGAAAAAAAAATAAGAAATCCCTTTAAATACGTTAATACAAAAAAAATACACAAAAAATCATACCTGCGAAAAAAATGAGAAGGATCCAACAATCTTCAACAACCAAATCAAACCTACAATCATACAAATCCATAAATCTTTGCAAATCAATGAAAAAACAAAAAAAAATGATAGATTTAACAAAAAAAACACATACCTATACAAATGACAAGATTTCAAACACCCCTTCGCCGTGAAATCGCCTCCAAAGACCCTTAAAAATCCAAAATCGCCGTTTAGATTGGTGAAGAAGAAGAAAATGGAGGAAATCTGCGAAAATGGGGTCTGCGCGTAATTTTGGGTATATAAACTCTATAGCGACGACATGTCGTCGCTATAGGTCAACATTGAAACCGCTGCGCGCATTAATTGCACTGCGAAAAGTACGTTTGTCTTCTTCCGGCCCTATAGCGATGACATGTCGTCGCAATAGGTAAATTAAATTTTTTTTAATTTTTTAGCCCTTTTAAATCTGATAAAAAGAAATAAAAAAAATAAAAAAATTAATAAATGTCAGCTATAGCGACGACATTTAGTCGCTATAGAGTTTTCCCAGAACCGCCAATAATTCGGTCAAACGCGCTCTTTTCATCTTTAGCTATAGCGACGACATGTGGTCGCTATAGCTTAAAAAGTCTGAAAAAGTACTTTTAAGCTATAGCGACGACATGTCGTCGCTATAGCCTAATCTATAGGAACGACTTTTAGACGTCGCTATAGCCTTTGCCTCTTTAGCTGCTTATTCTTGTAGTGTTACAAAAAGTTTATACGAAAACCGTAAAAAAGGTTAGAAACTCGACCATACCTTTTGTGATATCGAATTGTAAAAACTCGACCATCAAAAAAGCTGTCCCTCCACTTCATATATCCATACCCAAGATGTAGTAACTCCAGCTACTAAACGTGCTAAAAGATCTACAACAGGCCATGTTTCAAACACAGAATTGTTGTCTATAATCATATTATAAAAGTTCATATGAAAACCATATAAAAGTGAGAAACTCGATCAAACCTTTTGTGATATCGAATTTTAGAAACTCGACCATAAACAGCAGTCACTCCACTTCATATATTCTTACCCAAGATCTTAATTCAGAAAACAATTAAAAAAATTAGAAAAAATAAAAAAAATGCAAGGAATAGCCGATTGTAACATGCAAAAGAGAACTTAATAAAAACTATGAAAGAATCATCATCATCATTTACCACTCGATACAAATGATTAATTTAAGCAAGATTTTTTTCGGATGATATTGTATTGGATTAATCAAAAACTCACCCTCACAATTAACCAAAAGATAATGAAATAAAAACTATGAAAAAATCAATCATCATCATCATCATCAACTACTCGAAATCATTTGTCTCAAATTTCGAAGAAGAAACTTTACCTTTAGAACTCAATGGAATATTCAGATCACAGTAAAATTTGGGCGTAAATTTGGGGGATTTCACTGACCCAACTTTGAATATGCTGATTGAATCTCAGCATCAAATAAATTTTATAATCATCATCAATCACTCTTCTTCGAATCATATTTCTTAATCAAACCATCGAAAACCACATGTTCCACTTTAAAAACCGAACTCACATTATTCTCCTTCTTATGCCCAAAATAAAGCCCCTGAACTTCCGCCGTCGCAAATCTCCGGCCGTGATTCTCCGCATTCGCCTCGAACTTTTTGTAGGATATCGCCAGCCAATGGTTAGGGTTCGGAACGTCATGTTTACTGCCAGGTTGCAGTAGAGCGTGTTGTTCGTTGGAGAGTGAGTTAATTGGGTGAGGGTGGCGTCATCGACGTGGAATTTGGGGACATTTGGCCAGAAGATGAACCACCGATGACTGAGAGGAAGAAAAGGAATCCATTGGCAAAACTATGCGGACGAATGCAACTCTTTTAGGGTTTCAAAATAAAGGAGATATCGTAGACAAATGAAATTTAGAGTATTCTGGGTTTATTAACGAATAAATAGGATTTATATCACTTTTTTATTATTTAAATTAAATAAATTAAAATTGAAAATAAATTTAATATGTGATTGACATGTGTCAGTTTTAATCTAAGAATTAATATGGGAATGGCACATGTCAAAATTAAGGTGAGGGTTAATGTAGTGATGACATGTAAGCAAAAAATTTTTGCTTTATTATAAAGTGTGTGTGTTTGTTTTTTTATGTAAACTTTGTATTTATGCTAAAGTTTAATTTATAACTTTTTACGCTATGAATTCATTTTATAAAACAAATTTTAATACATCTTATTATAAATGGTTTTTTGAGTATATTTTTAAGCAATTTAATATAGTATATATGTAATTATCTATATATATATATATATATATAACTATAGGTTTATAAATATCAATATTTCTAGAACTATCCAAGACTTTGTTTTATTATAATTCGAGGATGATTATATTATTCGAATTCGTAACGTAAAACCCTAGGGATTACAAGGAATGAAAAACGACGTCATACTCTTTGTATCTAAATGCCTGACTTGTTCAAAAGTGAAAGTCAAACATCAAAGACCATCGGGATTACTGGAACAACCTGAAATACCCATTTGGAAATGGGATTGTGTTGCTATGGACTTCATAACTAAACTCCCACAAACTGCTCAAGGTTATTACAACATTTGGGTGATTGTTGACCGTTTGACAAAGGTTGTTCACATTTTACCGATTTGAGAAAACAATCGAGTGGAAGGAACTAGCTCATATTTACATCAATGAGCTTGCAAGTAGACATGGCGTACCACTTAACATCATCTCTGACCATGATGGTCGTTTCATAGCTCATTTTTGGAAGTCATTACAATCAGCTCTTGGTACGAAATTAAACTTAAGCATAGCCTACCATCCTCAAACCGAATGACAATCAGAAAGGACCATCCAAACAGTTGAAGACATGATGCGATGTTGTGTGATCGATTTCGGTGGGAATTGGGATACCTACCTACCTTTGATTGAGTTTTCATACAATCACAGCTGTCATACTAGCATTGATATGACTCCTTTTTAAGTTCTCTATGGGTGTAAATGTCGATCACCGGTATGTTGGAATGAGCTAGGTGAAGCTCAAATCACTGGACCTGAATTAGTTCAAGAAACAACAAACAAGATCTTGTGTATTCGTGAAAATCTGACAACTGCTCGTAGTAGGCAAAAGAGTGATAAACGGAGAAAGCCATTGGAATTTCAAGTCAACAATTTTGTCCTTTTAAAGGTGTCTCCTTGGAAAGTATTGTTTGGTTTGGCAAGAAAGGAAAGATAGCTCCTCAATACGTGGGTCCTTTCAAAGTCTTGGAAAGGATAGGAAAAGTGGCTTACGAACTCGAGTTGCCTCAAGAACTATCAAATGTGCATCCAACCTTTCATTTCTCTAATTTAAAGAAATGCTTAGCCGATGAAAATCTCCACATTCCACTTAAACAAAGTTTGCATCGATGAATCAATGCACTTTATCGAGAGACCTGTGAAGATCGTAGATCGGAAAATCAAAAACCTCAAGAATAAGTGTATTCCTATCGTCTTGGTTAAATGGGAATCTAAACGTGACCCAGAACTTACTTGGGAATGTGAAGAGCGAATGAAGACCAAGTATCCTTAGTTTAATTAAGATTCTTAGTCATTTTGGACGAAATCCCCTAAAGCAGGAGAGACTGTAATCTCTAGGGTTTCGTTTCAAATTTGACTAAATATAATTGTGTTCAATTTCTAATAAAGCAAAGTGTGTGGTAATCCTTTTAAAATATTTATGGGTATTTAAATATACATATAAAATAAACCTGATAAATGTATATATAAAGTTATGTCAATATTAAACATATAAAAATAAAAGGATTATAAAAACTAATTTATACACACACACACCTGGGTTATAATCTAAATGTATAATAATTATAATGTAAAAAAACAATAATAACAATAATAATATTTACACTACAAATTATAAATTTATTTTATTTTGTAAAAATAAAGTTGGAATAAAGTTTAGAAATTTAAAGTGTGTATATATATATATATATATATATATATATATATATATCAAATGTACTATAAATATTTAAAAAAAAGTTTATACATAAAATGATAAACAATTACAAGTTGGAGGGGTTAAATTGGATATTTTCGAAATCAAGATGTGAGTTAGGGAAATATTAAACCATAAGGGTTAGGTTGGAGAAACTAGGAGCACCAAAGCTGTCAAAACCCAAATTCCCTTTTCCTTCCTGCCTGTTTCTCCACTCGGTAGATCCAAAGACCCGGTTCCAACCCCTTTTACAATTTCGCTCGAATGCAGCTCGATAACAGCTCAGCTTTGATTGATTAGTAAACGATACAAACATGTTAACAACCTCATTCTTGATTAAAATTAATTCGATTAAATGCGTTGATCCCTTCCTAAAATATCACGGTCGACTTGAAATTCAAAGTCATAGAGCACTAGTATAAAAGATCAAATTAGACACACATTAGCACCCTTTGCTCATTTCAAAACAGTCTGTACCCAAAAGACTTGCTCACAAAGCTTCTCGAATGAGGATCGAAGACGAGACCTGTCGTCTGCAACTCGCTACTCGAACCCTATCAAATGCAAACCAAGTAAGTTTTACATTATTAGACTCATACAAACATGAGGATCAAAAGCCCTATGCTTTTGATCTGTCACGACCCTCGAACCAGACGAATTCAAGACAGAAATGATTAGGGTTCGTAAGAAAGGGGGCGATTAGAGCACATCGTGTATAACAATAAATCAGGCAAGGTTAAAACAACGAACCACCCACTTGGTTCAACGGGAAGTCAAAAACCAAGTTAGGGTGGAACGGGTTCGAGCCTGCCCCGTGGCCCTTAAACCAGTTTTGTTCATTTAGGCCTTTAAATGACATAATTTTTTTTATAAAAAAAAATCTGGTAAAAATCTATAAAACATAAAATGACATTTCTTAACAGTTTTTCTTATTTATTCAGAATTGTTTTAATAATTATAACATTAAATAAAGTGTTTAATCAAAATTAAATTTTAAAACATGTCATAATTTTAAAAATTATTTCTAAAACAAAACCATTATTTTTAAATTGTTACAAACTTTAAGTAAATAAATTTTTAAACTTACATTTATAATATTTTCTTTTTAACTATAAGAAACTTTAAATTCTAAATCTTTATGATAATAAGATTTATTGAACAATTTTTAAAAAAATAAAAGTTACAAAATAATTTATAAAATTTGAAAGACGTAAACTATAAACATTTTTGAACTTAATATAAGTTTTATAACTTATTACTTTATAAAATTATTTGAAAGGTAGTTTTATAAAATTATCAAGAAACATTAAACAATGTAATTTTACTTTGTTAGATCCAAATAAGACCTTTTATTAAAATCTATAGATTTATTTTACAAATCAAAACCTTTTAAACAACCAAAAGTATTATATGGAATAATTTAATTATTCTATACAAATAACTTATAAACTTTAGGACATTATTATTGGGCATAAATTCATATTCTTATACCTTTATAATAAATAAAAGGAATACTAAAAAAATTCCAACCGTATTTATTATACACAATGGAGAATATTTAATTATACTAGTAATTAAATATTTCCAAACTATTATTCTAAACTTAGACTAACAATATCAATGTTAGACACATTAAGGATTCCATATAAGAAATAAATTGAAGGCAAACATTTGAACTTTAGGAATACTAAGGCATATTCTTTACATATATATTAGGGAAAAGTTGCTAGCTTTCCTTCTTCAAACACAACGACATTTGGACAAGATTAGACTTAATACAAGTGAGTTGATTCTTATTCCCTCTTTTATACTTTGAAAAAATTTTAGGGATGTTACATATGCCTTATACAAAAACAATGTTTGTAGAGTCAAAAACATATACATAATGCTAACTCTTAAGCTTAGTAGACAAGATTTTAGTGCTATGTGAACTTATGTGCTAATTGCTATTTGGGATTTATGTAAGAAGTCGTTTCATACATCAAACATATACTTCTACATAGCCTACGAATGTTGTTACATTCTTCGCAATGACTTAAGTCTTGTGTCAAAAGGTGAATTGTATACAAACATAAACATTATGATTTACATTGCTTAATTCAAACACCTAGCAAGTATTGTGACACCCGACAATTTCAGGTAAATTAC
Organism: Mikania micrantha; assembly: GCA_009363875.1. Lineage (NCBI taxonomy): Eukaryota > Viridiplantae > Streptophyta > Magnoliopsida > Asterales > Asteraceae > Mikania > Mikania micrantha. The sequence continues at coordinate 3,746,862 of CM018686.1, forward strand.
AACTCTGTATTTCACGTTCATACTTGTTGCATTTCATTTAATTAGGTTTAATTAAATGATTCAAACACAAACAACTACGAAACGATAGTTCGAGGAACTATCGAATTGTACATTGCACATTGGTTGTGGAAACCAAGTGTGACACACACAAACGCAAACGCAAAACAATAATTCGAGGAATTATTGATTGTGCATCACATGTTGATTAGGTTAAATCAAGCATGCAAAACAGTTCGTAAAGACGAACACAAACGATTAAAGAAAATTCGAGGAATTATCGAAACACACACGAATCACACGAACGTTGGTGAACGTTGAACAAAACACATAATTGGACGATAATTGAGTCACACATGACCAAATATTAATAATTAAAGTTCCAACGAATGATAAACGATATGTATAAAAGAAAAATAATCGAAGAACGAGTCAAAACGATTAAGTTGGGCCAATTGGGCTCAACCGGCCAGCCAGGCGGTACGCCAAGGGCCTCGGCGGTACGCGAGCCTTTGGGCAGCAAAAATTGAATTATCCGAATCACCAGGCGGTACGCCCGAGACCATGCAGCCACACTGGGCGGTACACGCGAGGTTTTGAGGAGCCGTCGAATTATAATATTCTAGGCGGTACGCCTAGCCCCTAAGAGGCAGCCTAGGCGGTGCGCCAGGGAGACCAGATCGTGAAATTTTTTTAAAACCAACACCAAACTCTTTCATTTGGTTCTCTCACATTTCCAACAAGTTCTTACACACTCTCTCGACCAAAACCCACTGAAATCACTCCTCAAACTCACTGGTAAGATCCTTGAAGCCATCCCTTGGTGATTTGAAGCTATTGGAGCATCAAAGGAGTTCCTGGAAGCCACCAACAAGAAAGGAAACTCTAATCAGCCACTTGTAACCTCTATTCAGCCTAAATCTCACAATCTAAGAGCTCTAAGGTAGTTTTACATGCTTATCTATGGTTGGATCGCACATGCAAGGTCTAAAAACACACATGCAAGTGTGTTTGAACACATGCAACTCCATATGCTCACATGCACGAATTTGTTGGTGTTCTTGAGTGAGTTTTGATTTGATGTTACTGATTTTAGTGTATAAGAATGTTTGGATTGAGTTAAGATAAGTTACTATGTTGATTTTGTGAAACTTGCCATAAAAGGAAACTTTTGTGGTGCATGTTATAGATTTGTGATGATCTAAACATGTTTGACTTGTCTAGATAGTGTCAAAGGTGTATTGAAGTGGTTAGAAACACATTTGGACGGTTATTTTGTGAAAAACATGGTTTTTTCAACAACTTACTAATCATAGTAACTTTAAAAATCAAAAAGAGGGATTTCAATGTTTAACCATGTTTTGATGACTTTGGATTATTGAAATATGTTTAAAAATTATTTTTAACATATTTGGAAACCTCGATTTATGAAAATGGACCTTTAAATGGAAACTTATTATTTAAGGAAACTTTATTTGGACAAAACGGCATAAAAGGAAATTTATGCACAAATGATGTATTTCAGAGTGTTTAACATGTTTTATAAACATACTAGAGGTATTAGTTTTATGAAATGAGATTTCATAACTAAACTTTCCAAAAATAGAAACTTTCTAAATGTAGAAAGTTTCCTAAAATAGAAACCTTTCAAGAACGGTAACTTTCCTGAAATGGAAACTTTTACGATTTCATACGTGGCTTATGCGAACGTCGTTATGACTAGAGTCGTAGGAGGTATGATAAGGTCCTACGTGTGTTTTAAGATTTAAATGACACGTAAGCGAACTAAACACAACGAACATGTCACCAACGATTCGTCGAGTCAACACAAGTCAACACACAAACACTCGGTTGAGCACACCGACACTTGGAGTTGTATGGGATACAACACACCACAAAACACATACTCACGACCTATATGATTATAGGTTATCACTAGCAGGTTGCTAGCATTCGCGTTTGCGAACACTTAAACAGGGACTGCACTATCAGGTGAGTTCATGGCCCATTTTTCTATTTTCTACCTTTGGGGGGAGAAAACATTGTATTACAAACTTTTTTGAACAACATACTTATTTTGGATACATATGGACATGCTTTATCACTATATGTATATGTGTGACACACATCACAACTCAAAGTCCTCACAAACACACCTCAGACCGTTAGTAGCGCGGGGCGCCTAGCGTGGTAATCGTGGATAGTACTATTTGGGTCTGACAAACCCCTCTGTTGTGCACCTGGGAGCCCACCCCGACTGTGAGTTGGAAAAGAGCAAAATTGACCAAACGCTTTGCCATTATCTTGTGTGATGGATATGGCGGGAGGCATGTAGTCAGCTTCGGTTTCGAACCCACATATAATATAACTTTTTGGCTAGCTACCAACAATGTTGCATTGTAATGATATGCAGCCCATCAGCATTTATTGCAACACTTACTTTAAGCATTTGATGTTTATTGCTTATGTGAAAACCTGTGCTCTCACCAATCTTTGTGTTGACCTTTTACTCGCATGTGGTCTCATGCATCTGATTAGTGCTTTAGGTTTTTGAGAACAATTTTCATCCTTGTTATGTATTGATAAACCATTCGAAATGCTTCCGCAACAGTTATTTTGTATTGTTTTGAAAACTACCTTAAATTGCTTCCGCACATTTGAATCTGAAATGTTTTAAAAATATTTTATACTTAACTTCCGCAACTCTGATTTTACAAAATTGTTTTATCCAAGATAACGGATGTACATATGCAACCATACAGTTAGGTCTCGCTAGTGTGACCGGAGACTGCGATCCTGCAGAACTTGACTGAAATCCAGTCGCGTCGCGCCCTCAGGATGGCCGGGAAGGCCGGGGTATGACAGATTGGTATCAGAGACGTCGGTTACTGCGAATTAGGTTTGCATTTAGCGAACTTAGTCTATAACCACTAGTCTCCACACACACATTGTAGTTAGTAGTGATATTACTTGTATACATGATTGTACATATACTCAATACGCGCATTTTTGAAATGTTGTCACCATCATCACCGCATATGGAGGAACACGACTGGGAGGAGCCGATAGCTCCAACACCACCTCTACAGGTTACTGTAGAGTCACCTGACCAGCATCCCCTACCATCTGAGGGAAGCGAGACGGACGACCTCGAGGAGGATACCGAGGAGAATCCTGAGGAGAAGTCTCCTGACGATGCATCACCCATACTACACGCACCAGAGTCCAAGAGGTGACGACTTGAGTAAGACGACATTGCACAACTAACTTGGGAAGTGAAATGGACAGATGATCGAATCGAGCACCTTGCACAAATGTTGAGAGAGGCGAATGCTCGAAATGCAGAGCTTTATAACATAATCTACAGGATGGATAGAGATATGACTCAGCGAACTGGACGACTTCAGGCGGCAGAAAAACCAAGCCACCATTGCTGAGTCAAGGTTCGCAGAATTGGAGGATATGGTCATAGTACCAGATTCAATGGAGCCAGACCTTGAGGAGGAGGAAGAACCGGCCGAGGATGCTGATTCTGATTCCACTATTGACAACGCCTTTGATTGACTTAGCATAAACCTAGTAGAGACGGGTTGTGTCTTTGTACTGGATATTTTGGGATCGTAATGTTTTGGTATTAAGTGAATTGTAATCAGTACAACTTATTATATATCAAAAGCTATTGTCTATTATTAAAAGTCGTGTCTACGTATACACATACATGTTTCCTTTCTATACCAACCGCACATTTCACATTTGACTTGTGTAGCACACTAACGCTTCTTCTCGCTATGAAGATCATAGCCTGAAGACGTGAAGGACGCAGAAACGCGGGAGGACGTGGAAATATCAACCTCACCGCAGCTTAACTGAATGCACTCATCAATGAGCGAGTTGAGGAGGCACTTGATGCACAAGAGACTGCTCTCAATCAAAACCAGCAAAACCAAGGTGACGAACTTCATTTCACATTGCACAATGATCTCTCATTCCAATCACAATGCATTACCAGATATTGAACCAAATTCTTTTTGCATGTCTCAGGAGCAAACCCCAACCCACCTCTCTGCACATTCAAAATGTTCCTGGACTGCAAACCACACTCTTTTAATGGCACTGAGGGTGCAGTTGGATTGTTGCGCTGGATGGAAAAGGTGGAGTCTGCCTTCGCCATGAGCAACTGCAAAAATGAAAACCGTGTATAGTTCGCTGCTGTAACACTCGAGGGAGCCGCCCTCACCTTGTGGAATGCCAACATCCAGGCGTTAGGACCGGACGCGGCTAATGCCCTATCATGGGATGATTTCAAACAAAGAATGAACCCAGAGTATTGTCCACATGGGGAAGTGCAAAAACTCGAAACTGAATTCTGGAACCATAAGATGGTTGGTTCCGAGATCGAGGCCTATACAGCTCGATCATATGAGCTGGCACACCTGTGCCCGAAAATGGTAACACCAGCCTACAAACACAACGAAAAGTACATTGAGGGATTACCCCCTCAAATACAAGGTATGGTACTTTCTGCTGACCCCATCACCCTACAGCAAGCTGTCTGATTAGCCCACAAGCTTACCGACTAGGCGGTCACTCAAGGACTCTTACCACCGCGTGGTTCATTAACCAAACCAACTGACAAAAAATGCAAATGGGATAACACCCTGAGCAAACCTTCTACTCTTCAACCACCACCACAGCAATGTAAGTGTGAAGCACCCAGAACCTACACACCACCTATTCCAGCCACCCAGACCCAGGGAGCCTACGCAGGCAAACACCCCAAGTGCAACAAGTGCAACTTTCACCACGCACTGGGTCAATGTGGTACCTTCCGATGCCAACGTTGCGGAAAGATTGGGCACGCAACAAAGGACTGCAGAGGCGAACTGCAGGTCAAGACACAACAGCCACAACAACAATAGGAAGCACCAAAGGGCTGCTTCGAATGTGGAAAGCCAGGGCACTTCAAGAAAGACTGCCCACATCTGAAGAATAACAACAATGGGAACAAGAATGGTCCGAAGGGATGAGCCTTCGTGATTGGGGCGAAAGAAGCCAGAAGGGATCCCAACCTTGCAACAGGTACATATCTCCTAAACGATCATTACGCTTCTGTATTGTTTGATACTGGAGCTGAGAAAAGCTTTATGTCTAAGGATTTTAGTGAGATACTTGCCATAACCCCAACACCTTTAGAAGTTGAATACACTGTAGAGCTAGCTGATGGTAAGTTAATTGTAACTAAGCACATTCTGAAAGAATGCGCTCTAGATCTAGCAAATCGCAAGTTTAAGATTGACCTTATGCTAGTCACTCTCGGCAGTTTTGATGTCGTGTTAGGCATGGATTGGTTGTCAGAAAACCAAGCCGAGATAGTTTGCCACGATAAGGTTGTACGTATACCCCTCCCTAGTGGAGAAACCCTAAACATCAACGGAGAAAGGAGCGATACTCCTCTTAACATCATCTCGTGCATGAAAGCTCACAAATGGTTACGAAAGGGATACACAGCCATTTTGGCCCTCATCACTGACAAAACCGAAGAGGAGAAGAAGTTAGAAGAAATAATCAGTCGTATGCGACTATCCCGACGTATTCCCTGAGGATCTACCAGGACTTCCACCACCCCGACAAATGAAATTTCGCATAGACCTCACACCGAGAGCAGCACCCATCGCACGAGCACCCTATCGACTTGCACCTTCGGAAATGCAGGAACTGTCCAACCAACTGCAAGAGCTATTGGACAAGGGTTTCATTAGACCAAGCTTCTCACCCTGGGGAGCTCATGTCTTGTTCGTGAAGAAGAAAGATGGCATGTTTCGTGTGTGCATTGACTACCATGAACTGAACAAATGACGATTAAGAATCGTTGCCCCTTACCTAGCATCGATGACATGTTCGATCAGCTGCAAGGATCGAGTTACTACTCCAAGATCGACCTTCGATCTGGGTACCATCAGTTGAGAATCCAAGAGGAGGACATTCCAAAGACAGCATTCAGCACTCGGTATGGCCATTACGAGTTCTTGGTTATGTCATTTGGTCTTACCAGGGCACCCGCAGTATTCATGGACCTCATGAATAGAGTGTGCAAACCCTATCTCGACAAGTTCATCATTGTCTTTATCGATGACATTCTCATCTACTCCAAAACTCAGGAAGAACATAAAGAACATCTTCAATTGGCTCTCGAACTTTTGTGACAAGAAAAGTTGTACGCCAAACTTTCCAAGTGCGACTTCTGGATCCGAGAAGTTCAATTTTTGGGACATGTTGTTAATGAACAAGGAATACACGTGGATAAATCCAAGATAGAGGCTATCAAGAACTGGGAAGCACTAAAGACCCCAATTGAGGTGCATCAATTCCTAGGCTTGGCAGGCTATTATCGACGATTTATTGAAGGATTTTCCAAGATAGCCCAACCACTCACAGCCATCACACATAAAGACAAGAAATATCTCTAAACTGACAAGCAAGAAGCTGCATTCCAACTTCTCAAACAGACGCTCTGTAATGCTCTGTAGGGGAATGGAGAAACAACTGGAAATAAAAGCCGATTATTTGCACTATTTCATGGAACGCGTTTGGGTTCCACATCATGGGAACTTACGAGACCATGTGATGGACGAGGCTCATAAGTCTCGTTATTCCATTCACCCTAGATCTAATAAGATGTATCACGATCTCAAGGTACTGTATTGGTGGCCGAACATGAAGGCCGACATTGCTACTTATGTGAGTAAATGCTTGACTTGTGCTAAAGTCAAGGTTGAGTACCAGAAACCGTCTGGATTACTCACGCAACCAGAGATCCCCATGTGGAAGTGGAAACAAATCTCCATGGACTTCATTACCAAATTACCTCGTACTCCTAGTGGATGTGACACTATCTGGGTAATTGTGGATCAACTGACAAAGTCAGCACATTTCCTTGCAATCAAGGAAAATGAAAAAATGGATAAGTTAGCCAGGATCTATGTCAAGGAAGTAGTCTCGTGACATGGAGTGCCAATCTCCATCATTTCTGATCGAGACGCTAGATTTACTTTGAACTACTGGAGGTCATTGCAAAAATCGCTTGGTACGCGGTTGGATATGAGTACAGCATACCACCCACAAACCGATGGCCAGAGCGAACACACGAATCAAACACCGGAAGACATGCTACGAGCATGCGTAGTAGACTTTAGCAACAGCTGGGAAACTCACCTATCGTTGGTAGAGTTCTCCTATAACAACAACTACCACACGAGCATTAAGGCAACGCCTTTTGAGACACTTTATGGCAGGAAATGCAGATCAGCCATCTGTTGGGCGGAATTGGGCGACAATCAGCTCACTGGCCCGGAACTTGTACATGAAACAACGGAAAAGATCGTGCAAATGAAAAACCGTAAGGCAGCGGCTCGTGATCGTCAAAAGAGCTATGCCGACAAGCGTCGAAAGCCTTTGGAATTTCAGGTAGGAGATCGAGTCCTTCTGAAAGTTTCGCCTTGGAAAGGCGTCATTCGTTTTGTGAAATGAGGCAAACTGAACCCACAATATATTAGACCCTTTGAGATCCAGAAAAGGATTGGTCCCGTGGCATACCAACTCAACCTACCAGCTGAACTCGATGGAGTTCACAACGTCTTCCATGTCTCGATCTTGAAAAAGTTTTTATCCGATGAGACACTTGTGATTCCACTGGAGGAGATCCAGGTGGATGAACAACTACGGTTCGAGGAAGAACCCATAGAGATCATGGACCGGGAGGTCAAACAACTCAAGCAAAGCCGGATCCCGATTGTCAGAGTCCGATGGAACTCAAAACGTGGACCTGAATTCACGTGGGAACGTGAGGACCAAATGATGCGCAAATATCCCCACCTGTTCAAACAAACGACGTCGAACGCTGAGAACAACAAATAAATTTTGGGACAAAATTTCCTTTCAACAAGGGGACGATGTGACAACCAGAAAATTCGGAAATTTTTTATCTCAAACACCACCAAAAACAGCCAAATTTCGGGATGAAATTTCCTTTCAACAAGGGGATGATGTGACAACCAGAAAATTCGGAAATTTTTGTTCTTAAACACCACCGACAACAACCATATTTCAGGACGAAATTTCTTTCAACAAGGGGATGAGGTGACACCCGGCAATTTCAGGTAAATTACAACTCTGTATTTCACATTCATACTTGTTGCATTTCATTTAATTAGGTTTACTTAAATGAGTCAAACACAAACAAAACGCAAAACGATAGTTCGAGGAACTATCGAATCTTACATTGCACATTGGATGTTGCTGTTCTCTTGGGTAGTGTCCCTTGTTGCACCGCCTGGTCAGTTAGCTGGTGCGCCAATCGAACAGCTTGTTGAATGGTAGTAGGATTAGCAGATGTAACTAACCCTTGGATCTGAGATACCAACCCTCCGATGTATCTCTCAATCCACTTGTTAGGCGGAGTTGCCATATGATGTAAGAGTCTTGCCAGTTCATGAGATCGAGTTGTGAATTCCTCGATATCATAACCCTCCATCTTGAGGTGCCAGTATTCGTCCTCAAGTTTCTATACCTCATTGTGGGGGCAATACTCCTCTTGCAACAGCGTCTTGAACTCATTCCAAGTAAGGGCATTGGCTGCATTCAAGCCAAGTGTCTGTACATTAGAGTTCCACCATGTCAATGCTGGACCCTCCAAAGTACCAGTAGCGTACTTGACCTTGTCCTCATCCGGACAATTACACATTGCAAACACTGATTCAGACTTTTCAATCCATCAAAGAAGTCCAACAGCTCCTTCCAATCCTTTGAAATTGTGTGGTTTGCAGTCCAAGAATGTCTTGAACGTGCACACTTGTGGGTTTATCGGTCCTCCCGTTGGACCATGCGGTCCTGTTTGGTGTGTTTGAGTATAATTCGCAATAGCCTCTGCAACTCTACTGTTGATGAGTTCGTTAAGTTCAGCAACAGTCATGTGAATATTTTTCTCAGCCATAATCTTCACATTTACAAATATACATAATGAGACTACACCCATCGCATAATTATCATTCATCCATAAAGTAAACGTAACACTCAACCATGACCATTAAAATAACAATTTTTAATCACTTATAATAAGACTAGTTCCACATTGTTTGTAAAATAGCTAAACATGAAATCATCCTTTTATGAGTACAATCCACTCATATAAGTTTTCTTAACTGAAAGTAAAATAAAATAACAAGATCCCATCGTTTGGTGGACCAACAGTGGATGATGAATCCCCCTGCTCTACTGGAACACCCCCTGTACCATGCTCGTACTTCATATGCCCCGTCATAAGTGCCATGGTCTCCTCAGCCAAATCTCCCACTATATTGGTTCCATTCACTATTGCACCAGCCCGTGCAATGGCCTTCTCAGCCCTTGCCTCGGCTGCAGCTGCTCGTAACTCAGTAGCTTCCAGTCGTGCATTGAGTTCAAGGATCGCCTCTCACATCATCTCAACTGTTTCAACTAAATTGTCATGTCCTCATCACTCCGAGCCAATTCCTCAGTGAGGTTATTCCACATCTGTGTCAGCCAGTTGTTATTCTCGAGTAAGCCTGTGATCAGCCCTGCTACTTCCCGTATGTTGCGGATCTCACGATCCATGCGCGCCACAAAAGCGGCAAATGCTTGCTCTACTGGATATCCTAGAGCAGGTATAGTCCAAATGCTAGTAGCAGTGTCGGCAGTAGGTGGTGGTGGCACTCGTTCCTCACGCACCCAGCTGCGTATGAGGTCAGGAAACCATTGCCAATACTGACTGTTCTCCCTTGGTCGGATATGTATCTCTTCACCATAATGGATCGTGTCTTTCATTGGCTCGATCCTCCTTTTCTTGATGTCTGACGATGCGACAACTTGTTGTTCTTCAGTGTGGGTAGGTGTAGATGATGATGCAATGTCTGTTACATAATACCATATGTAATTGCTAAGCAAAATAAAATGTGTACGCAAGTGTGTCTAATGTCTAACAGTTATAGTCTAGGCCTACCAATGCAAACCTAGTTCGCTATAACCAATGGCTCTCATACCAATCTATTACACCCCCAAATTTCAACTAACGGAATCAAACCGTTTGGGACGTGACAAACCAGGATCTCAGGCATTAGACATAGCGAAAGACCTCTATATGCTTTTCAAACATAAGTTTGGTCTTAATTGTAAATTCAAAGTTTAATGTTGCGGAAGCGTTTGAAAAACCAAAACAACATAACGGTTACAAAAGTGTAAATTACAATGTTCATTGTTTTAAATAACCAAATCCAAAAAAATTGAATTAAAAAGATGCATGAGACTCGTTGTCCTAGTCCCTGCTTGCTCGTGCTCGTACCTTAGCGTCCTGAGAAAACATACAAGTATAGTCAACGCAAAGGTTGGTGCACACACAGGTTTATATTGATAAACATAAATGTTTGAACAACTGTTTGAAATACAATATTTGCAGATCACATAATCACACATTGAATAGTCATGATAGCTAGTCATTGTACTATTTACATAAGTGGTCGACACCGAAGCTGACTGTTTGAATGAATTGTTGCCTTTCCACTATTGTCTAGCACAGACAATAGTAATGTTTGAATTGGCTGGTTAAACACTTGCGTAAACCTACAATTTACCAAGTGTGGTTTGTCAAACCAAATAGATCTATCTTCAACTACTATGCTTTGCACTACGGCAAACTAAACGGTTCGATAACGTAAGGACTTTTAAATGCTAAGTTCGCACTTATAGTAAACAGCTAACTCATGCAAGTGATATGTATCAAAAACCGTTGAATTGCACATGTTTTCTCCCCCAAAACAGTAAAATGAAAAAAGGGGTCGTGTACGCACCTTAGAATGCAAATCGAATGATCAAATGCTCGTGGGTTTGCGTAGATAACCTTCTACGAAGAATCTGTGTTATTTAGAATAACATTGCGTTATTTGAAATGTTAGATCGTGTTTGTAATCACATACGTTTCAACACACGTATGTTAGATTGTTCGATATGTACATACGAAAGTGTACGTGAATTTGTGTTCATTTGTTTAAATCGTATAAACATATACGATTATGTTTATATACACGTAAATATACGTGACCGTGATTATTGGTCAAAATATAAATTTTATTGTTTTATTTTGTTCGGGATTCCATTACGGTTCCAACGCAACTTGAACGGATAAAAACGAACTTAAAACGAACAAGTTATGGCTCAAAAACCATCAATTAGTTTTAAACACAAACAGTTGGGTTCCCCTAGTTAATCCCAACCGAACCTTCTTGGGTTCCAATTGACCCACAATCCGATCGAGATCAAGCTCGATAGCATAGGGCTTTTGTTCCAGAGGTTCAAACGAGTTCGACCATGGTTCCAATTTGATTAAAAATCAACACAAGTTCCCAATTCGTGATCTTCATAGTTTCGAACGTGAGTACCCAAACCCACCATTCGAACTTGTTAAGTTTGTTTGTTCTAAACTGAGTTTTCATAGGGTTTTTATTAAACAAGTTACCACGAACCTTTCTGTAATGTTTAATTTGAATATCATGTTCAATTGGATCGAAAACCCCAGTTCGTTTTAATCAAAGAACCCTAATTAACGAATTCATAAAATCCGATGTTAAACTCAAAATTGACAGAGGGCTTTTGTTAATCATGATATTACGAAGCTGTGGGTGGGTTTAATTTGATTTTTGAATTCGTTTGGATCAAAAACTCCAAATCGTTTCAAATGATGAACCCTAGAACCCGTAATCATGCAATTCGTTTCAATTGTATGAAATTAACATAGGGCTTTTGTTCAATAGGTTATTCCGAAGCTGTTGATGAAATTTGATTTGGTTTTTGAAAGTGTTTAGCTAAAAACCCCCAATTTGGTTCATAATACGAACCCTAATGATTGAACTCATACGATTCGCGATTATAACACCGAATTAGCATGGGGCTTTGCTTAGTCGGAGGTTTTAGGTTGTGTAGGCATCGATTATTACCTGTTTTGATGTAGAATTGATGGAGTTTGACTAAAGGCTTGCTATTCGGCCGGCTCTTAATCGTTTTCTTCAATCCAAAGCTTCTGAGATCGAATTGGTGTATGAAAAAGGCCCTAATGATGCAGATTGATGTTTAGGAAAGTTCAATTCGACTGATTTACTTCGAGTCATATAAATTTGATGATGGTTAGTTACGGTTTTCTACTTTTGGTGGTTATTTTGGTTTAATTCGACTATTAATGGGTCAATAACGTATGTTAGCTATTAATCATCATTAAGGTGATGATTAAACTGATTTAATTTGGTTAATTACAGGGCATTAACTCAATTTCGGTTCCAATTGATCTCTAGGTCGAATTTTGACTTCCAAAGTCAAAATTGAGCATGTTATAAAATTACAATTTCAATCCTTGTAGTTTAAGTGTTTTGAAACTGATTTTGTTCAATTCCAGTCCTCTTGGTTTGGTATTGTGTGATTTCATATTATTTCTGTTAACTTTTGGTTAACGGGGTTAATCCGAAAATGTCGAATTGTCACACTTTGGGCGGCAAAAATTGAATTCTCCGAATCACCAGGCGGTACGCCCGAGACCATGCAGCCACACTGGGCGGTACACGCGAGGTTTTGAGGAGCCGTCGAATTATAATATTCTAGGCGGTACGCCTAGCCCCTAAGAGGCAGCCTAGGCGGTGCGCCAGGGAGACCAGATCGTGAAATTTTTTTAAAACCAACACCAAACTCTTTCATTCGGTTCTCTCACATTTCCACCATGTTCTTACACACTCTCTCGATCAAACCCACTGAAATCAGTCCTCAAACTCACGGGTAAGAACCTTGAAGCCATCCCTTGGTGATTTGAAGCTATTGGAGCATCAAAGGAGTTCTTGGAAGCCACCAACAAGCAAGGAAACTCTCATCAGCCACTTGTAGCCTCTATTCAGCCTAAATCTCACCATCTAAGAGCTATAAGGTAGTTTTACATGCTTATCTATGGTTAGATTGCACATGCAAGTTGTAAAAACACACATGCAAGTGTGTTTGAACACATGCAACTCCATATGCTCACATGCATGAATTTTTTGGTGTTCGTTTGTGAGTTTTGATTTGATGTTACTGATTTTAATGTATAAGAATGTTTGGATTGAGTTAAGATAAGTTACTATGTTGATTTTGTGAAACTTTCCATAAAAGGAAACTTTTATGGTGCATGTTGCAGATTTGTGATGATCTAGACATGTTAGACATGTCTAGATGAAGTCAAATGTGTATTTAAGTGGTTAGAAACACATTTGGATGGTTAGTTTTGTGAAAAACATGGTTTTATCAACAACTTACTATTCATAGTAACTTTTAAAATCAAAAAGAGGGATTTCAATGTTTTACCATGTTTTGATCACTTTGGATTATTGAAATATGTTTGAAAATGACTTTTAACATATTTGGAATCCTCAATTTATGAAAATGGACCTTTAAATAGATACTTACTATTTAAGGAAACTTTATTTGGACAAAACGGCATAAAAGGAAATTTATGCACAAATGATGTATTTCAGAGTGTTTAACATGTTTTATAAAATACTAGAGGTATTAGTTTTATGAAATGAGATTTCATAACTAAACTTTCCAAAAATAGAAACTTTCTAAATGTAGAAAGTTTCCTAAAATATAAACCTTTCAAAAACGGTAACTTTCCAGAAATGGAAACTTTTATGATTTCATATGTGGCTTATGCGAACGTCGTTATGACTAGAGTCGTAGGAGGTATGATAAGATCCTACGTGCGTGTTAAGATTTAAATGACACATAAGCGAACTAAACACAATGAACATGTCACCAACGATTCGTCGAGTCAACACAAGTCAACACACAAACACTCGGTTGAGCACACCAACACTTGGAGTTGTATTGGATACAACACACCACAAAACACATACTCACGACCTATATGATTATAGGTTATCACTAGCAGGTTGCTAGCATTCGCGTTTGCAAACACTTAAAACTGGAACTGCACTATCAGGTGAGTTCACGGCCTCTTTTTCTATTTTCTACCTTTGGGTTGAGAAAACATTGCATTACAAACTGTTTTGAACAACATACTTATTTTGGATACATATGGACATGCTTTATCACTATATGTATATGTGTGGCACACATCACAACTGAAAATCCTCACAAACACACCTCGGACCATTAGTAGCGCGGGGCGCCTAGCGTGGTAATCTTGGATAATACTATTTGGGTCTGACAAACCCCTCTGTTGCGTGCCTGGGAGGCCACCCCGACTGTGAGTCGGAACAGAGCAAAATTGACCAAACACTTTGCCATTATCTTGTGTGATGGATATGGCAGGAGGCATGCAGTCTGCTTCGGTTTCGAACCCACATATAATGTAACTGTTTTGGCTAGCTACAAACGGTATTGCATTGTAATGATATGTAGCCTACCAGCATTTATTACAACACTTACTTTAAATATTTGATGTTTATTGCTTATGTAAAAACCTGTGTTCTTACCAACATTTGTGTTGACCTTTTACTCGCATGTTTTCTCAGGTAACTAAGTCACGCACACAAATTCGAAACGCTTCCGCAGCTGTTATGTTGTATTGTTTTGAAAACTAACTTAAATCGCTTCCGCACATTTGAATCTGAAATGTTTTAAAAATATTTAATTTATACTTAACTTTCGCAACTCTGATTTTACAAAATTGTTTTATCCAAGATATTGGATGTACGTAGGCAACCAGACATGTAGGTCTCTCTAGTGTGACCAGAGATTGCGATCCTGCAGAACTTGACTGAAATCTAGTCGCGTCGCTTCCTCAGGAAGGCCGGGGTGCGACAAGTGTAGATTTAAGCTTTGTAATATCACTTGTTTGCATTTATTTAAAATGAATTGTGTAAATTATTTAAACATTAACATAGCACCAGGAGCTTTTGAACAATTAAACTCACGCCCCGACATATTCCGCCGTTGATTGGGGTGTGACACAAACTTTAGTTTTAATAAATCACAAAATGTCATTGATATATTTAGCCTTTCTTCTTAGAAAATTAAAAACAAAACACCAAAGTCAAAATACTTGATCCGATTAAAATTGTAATAAACTATGACATATTGATCCAAAAAGAAGATTATAAATATAAAGAAGACAGATTTAGACACATATTCGAAAGCTACTTTAATATTTTACACATTAAAAGTTACAATGTAAAAAAGGTTAAAAAGTTTAATAAAGTCAAAAAACTTTCTTTGTAAACATGCTCCTGAGATTAAACAAATACGTAGCTCCACCTTCATTGCAACACTCACCGACGTAACATTAGTGTTCCCTTCGGTGACAAATCCAACATTAGTCACATAAGCTTGACAACGCATACGTTGTAGGGGTGTTCAAAAAAACCGTAAACCGTTTAAAACCGTTATCCGAACCGCATTCGTAATTGAAAAAAACTGAATCGAATTGCAAATTCGGTTTACGGTTCGGTTCTAAACCGTAACCGTTTTACCAATTCGGGTTTCGGTTCGGTTTGCGGTTCTGGTTTTTTTTGGAATTCGGTTTATTCGGTTATTCGGGTTAAACCGATTAATATTTAAAAATATATTTTTTATTTTTTATTTTGTGTCTTATACCCTAATTAAAAAAAAAAACAGCCATCACCTCACAATTCACAAACCCTTTTCTTCACATGTCGTCACTCCCACTCGCCAAAGAAGAGAAGCGCTGATCGATCTCAAGTTCACCTTCACCTTCAAGGCTTCAACCTGCCGATCGATCTCCAGTTCTCCACCTGCTCCCTGCACCCGCAACCTGCACCCGCAACCTGCAACCTGCACCGCAACCTGCACCCTGCACCTGCAACCAGCACCTGCAACCGATCTCCACCGTCGTCGATCTGCACAGCCCCATCCCGTAGATCTCCACCTTCAACCGGTCGATCTGCACCAGAAACCGGTCGATCTGCATCAACACAGGTACGATTATCGTTGTAATAAAGTGATAATCATTATTCATTAGGTGTTATTCGATCTGCACCAACCGATCTATGTGATTTTTATATATTTGTGTGTTTACATTTACTAACAGAACGTAGTTGTATTAAATCGATTTGATATGAATTCTCCATCGAATTTGTATAATTATATTAAGAAACAGGAACCAAAAATATGGAAAAAAATGTATTTTGACTGAATACGGTTGAATTCGGTTTAATACGGTTTGTTCGGTTCTTAACCGAATCCGAACCGAATTGAATACGGTTGAATTCGGTTCGGTTTACCTTATTTCGAATACGGTTCGGTTCGGTTTACGGTTGGCGTGAAATAAAATTCAAAACCGTTTAAACTGAACCGAATAAACCGTTTAAACCGAAAACCGAACCGTTGAACACCCCTAATACGTTGTCGGTAAACAATACACATCGAAACATTACACGTTCTAGAGGTTGATTTATTCAGAATACTTGTATTGACTACACCTCTAATGCCCTGCAACATGCCTTGATCATCTCCTCTCGCATCAAGTTGACCGCCCGACAACCAAACATTGGGAACTACATGGGGTTGAGCCCTCAATCAAAATAAGACTTAGAAGAAACAAGTTTTTGGATGTGGATTTATTTAGAATCCTAGTCGCTTCCATCATTCCTTGCCTTCATTTTCAATTTTGTATAGTTTGTTGAGTCAAGAATTTTCAGAGTTCTTGAAAGAAGACACTAGACGAAGAACTACATAGAAAGAAATCTAAATGAAAAATCTAGATGAAATTATAGAAAATGTTGTGAAAAGAAAAGAAATATGAGAAGGAAAAGCTTGACAAGATTGAAAAAGTTCAAATGGGTATATCACTATCTTACCCTTAAGTACAATTTAGTACATAAAGATACAAGATTTTAATTTTTTTTTATTTTTATCTCATTATCAATTAATCTTAACCATTCTTCTATTCTCATCAATTTTCAGAAATAAGTACTCAAAGTTTTCATAACTCAACCAGGTTTTCAATTTATCCATCCCATATATATATATATAAGGAAAGTATAAAATAAAAACCACCTCTAAATGAAAAAACCATGAAAACTCTAATATGTGGTCCATGTTTTGCCACATCACCATCCTTTTAATTTAATCTCAAGAGCATTTATGTCCTTTTACAATGTGTGTACTTTTTATTATTTTTTTTATTTTTCCCATCCAAAAGAGTTTGTCAGATTCTTTTTGTTGCACACATCGTACATATGACATAAATCTGTTACGTACGTTTTACATCGCTTTTTGTGTGTATGTAATTTTATTTTTACAGATTTCATTTTTTTATGCTCACTGAAAATGCAAATCATGTATAATGTTACGAGTGTATTACACGTTAAACGTTCATTTGTCCTATTAAGTAATTTTGTTTCCCTTTTTTTATGACCACATTTTTTTGAATTTTTTATTGCACACATCGTATATTCATATATTTCTGTTACATATGTTTTACATCATTTTCTGTATATATATATATGTAATTATCTGTGTATATATGTACTTTTTTATTTTTTTTATTTTATTCACCCTAGTGTGTTTTTGTCATATTCCATTTTATTGCACCCATCGTACATTCATATAAATCTGTTACGTATGTTTTACATCATTTTTTGTATGTATATGTAATTTTATTTTTACAGCGTTCATTTTTTTATACTCATTGAAAAGGCAAATCATGTGTAATGTTACGAGTGTATTACACATTAAACGTTCATTTGTTATATTAAGTAATTTTGTTTCCTTTTTTTATGGCCACATTTTTTTGCATTTTTTATTGCACACATCGTACATTTATATATTTCTGTTACCTATGTTTTACAACATTTTCTGTGTATATATGTAATTATCTGTGTATATATGTACTTTATTTTTATTTTTATTTTATTCAACCTAGTGTATTTTTTGTCAGATTCCATTTTATTGCACACATCGTACATTCATATATATCTGTTACGTATGTTTTACAACATTTTTTTTTGTATATATGTAATTATTTTTTTACAGCTTTCATTTTTTATATACACTGAAAAGTCAAATCATGTGTAATGTTACGAGTGTATTACACATTAAGTGTTCGTACATTATACCAACCAAAGTATTTTTACGTTTTTTTTACATTTAGTGTCACATTTTTTTACATCTAAAATGGTTGCTTAGTTATGTTCGTGTTTGTTCGTGAACAATTCGTTTATACTATTAACGAACGAACATGAACGTACACGAACACACTAAGTTTCTTAACGAACAAACACGTTCAAGAAAACTCTGTTCGTTTAAATGTTCGTGTTCCCTATATAGGCAGCCGCATCATAACAAATGTGATGATGTTACCAATGCTTTTAAAGTTCGTGAATTGTTACACTAGTTAATGCACCTACGTTACAAAGGTGTTACATATTAACACCAATCTTTGTTTTACTATGGTACATATGTTTTACTTGAAACAACTATATTACATATGTTTTACTTGGAACAACTATATTACATATGTTTTACATGTAAATTACGTTCATTACACATAACAAATACAACGATGTTACTAATGTATTACATATAATTATTAGTGGAGGGGCACCTAGCGCCGCCTTCTAGGCCGCATCATAAAAATTAAACGATGTTACCAATGTTTTTATCTTTTTCAGTCTAGTTTTTTTAATTCTTTTCCATTATTTTAGCCTGAAATAAACCAAACGTTTAGTAAACAAGTAAAAAGTTTGTTCATGAAAGTTTATTTAGTAAATAAACGAATGTGAACATTTTTTTTGTTCATTTATGTTTGTAAAAGTTCGTTTATATTCGTTCATTTACGTTCATTTATATTTTTTCGTTTAGGTTCGTTTATCCTCGTTAATTTATTTTTATTAATAAATCAATTCATTTAAAATAAAAATCATTTATATTAAAAATCAGGTTCGTGAATTATTACATAGTTAATCCACCTACGTTACAAAGGTTTTACATATAACAACAATCTTTGTTTTACTATGTTACATATGTTTTACTGAAAACAACTATATTACATATGTTTTACATATAAATTACGCTCATTACACAAAGTGTTATATATAACAGCTTAGATAGCTCACAGGAAAAGTTGTTTTGTTATGTTTATCACACTAATCGTATAGATAAGAATATTGTTTCTTCGGTAACTTTTACATGAAAAGTTGTTTTGTTATGTCTTCACATTTATCTTGTCAATGAGAATGTTGTTTATTCGGCAACACATCATTACAAAGACAACAATGTTAGATGTATTTTTTAGGTTCATGAATTGTTACACCGTTAGTGCACCTATGTTACAAAGATGTTACATATTAACAACAATCTTTGTTTTACGGTATTACATATGTTTTACTGGAAACAACTATATTACATATGTTTTACGGATAAATTACGTTCGTTACACAAGGTTTACATAAAACAGCTTAGATAGCTTTTATTGGAACAAATATATTACATATGATTTACATATAAATCAGTCGAGAAGTCTCACAAGGCACATAGGACTTGTCGTACATGTCAGAATTATGTTATTGGGCATGATTAATGTAATTAAGGGTTTCAATTCTGCTAACATGAATGTCGAAAAGTAGGGAATATCAGGTGCTTTTGTGCTTTTGTTGTTTTATTAATATTAACTGTGGTTTAAAAAAATCTAGGGTGTTTGTTCTTTTGTTATGCTTTCATAGAAGTTGTCTTTTAATTTTGTAAGTAGAAGGTTTTTTAAATATATTCAAAATGTATGTCATGCGTCATAGTTACACTTATGTTACGTATATGTTACATTTATAGAATCAGTTTCAAAAAATTTATTAAATGTTTGAACTGATGTGACATGTCATAATTAACTCTTTTGTACTTTTTTCAGCTTTTACGAAAAGTATGTAATGCTTGGAGAAGGAGGACGTCCTTTTGAATATAAAATATAAAAAAAAACAATCAAAGTACATGCGGGTAAAAGACATGTATACCCTTTTGTACCATTTTGATTATTTAATAATCACAATTAAAAAACAAAAATCTCATCTTTAATCTCAACCACACATCTTCAAATCCAATGGTTCAAAATGAGTTTTCACAGTTTTCTCATTGAGAAAAGGTTTTCAAAATATCCTTACCCTATATATACACACACACACACATATATGTATGTATGTATATGTATGTATGTGTTTATGTATGTGTATATATATATATATATGTATATATCTATGTGTGTGTGTATCTATATATGGGAAGGATCCGTTGTTAACCCTAGTTTATTACGTTAACCGTTTAACTAAATCTGGTAGGTTGGATCAACTTTTATGTATTTGATTTAATGGTTGGGATTTAATTGGAATAAACAATTGAATTTTTAATAGAATGTGGTACAATAAGGCTAGTTTAGTCTTTTACTTTATTGTCTGCAAACATTTTCAACATCAGACATCAAATCATCTTTATTAGTATAGTTTCCAATAAAATTCTATTCACAATTTCAAAATTTTAATCATTCTATTTAGATCTACTTTCATGTTTTCTATGAAAACCATCTTCTTTTCTGAGATTTAAAATCTTGTGTTGAAGATTTTGGGTTTTTTAGAAAATTCAGAAAACAAATGGTTGATTATTGCTTCTCAAAGGTTCGTTTTTATTCCTCTCAAAAACGAGTATGAATTCTTGTGCATTCATACACCATGATCAGAAGGGGAAGTACTATCATCTTCAAACATGAAACCCTTTTTGTTTATGGAGCTGAAGAATGCCATTAGAAATGTCACACACCCTTGTTGTTGCGGAAGCGTGCGGTGTGACGTTCATGAATTCACAGCCATTGTTTACAACAAACGACACATACGTTTATGTGTTATACAACCATATTACAACTACATTAGTCACAAGCCTAATGTAATAACAGTTTTAAACTGAGTTTCCCACATATATACTATGTTATGTTTTACACTGTTGAGCCTAACTCTAATGGGCTCTACTATATGTCTCCAAAGATTGAGCTCCCAGCTCCACACCCTGTTTCATCTTTTATCTGAGAAAACAAGATTTTAAACAATCAGCATATTGCTGGTGAGTTCACAAGTTTCAATGTTTTAACAAAAAGATATGTTTCCAATGTATCAATTCAATTCAAGTATTTTCAAAATGAGATTCAAAAATGTTCCTGATCCAAATGGTTGTAAAACATTGGTATCCAGTGCAACACTATGTTAAATCAATAATATAATGTTGTGCTAACCGACCATGTTGCTGTGTTCCAACCAAACAACGTCGGTGTGTTTCCGTCAACAATGTCCGTTATAACTCCTGGGCTCACGTAACCGAACTAACGAGTTCATTGCCCCCATCCCAATGTCTTTGTCGCGAGACATTGTGTGTTTTGCCTTATTGAGCGCCCGCTAGACATCCAGTCGTGGTTTTAGCAATGAACCACGGGCGTGGATTGTCAATCATAAATAGATCTATTCCCAATAATCATGTTCCCCCACGATTAACGGTTACAGAATAGGGGACTTAGCGACAATGTGTAACCCGTGAAATAACGACACGTTCAATCATATGTTTATCCCACTGTCATGTGTTTCAACCAAATGTTTTACAATGCTTTTGTTTTCGTGTTTCACAAAAGGTTTCAAATGCGTTTCAAAGTTTCACTTGATCCCGTCAGGTTTCATGTTTTACAAAATGTAATCGAAAACGTTTTCAGAGTTTCACCTAATCCCATCAGGTTTCATGTTTCACAAAATGTAAACGAAAACGTTTCATAGTTTTACCTGATCCCATCAGGTTTCATGTTTCACAAAATATATCGAAAGCATTTCAGAGTTCCACCTGATCCAATCAGGTTATATGTTTCATAAAATGTATCGAAAACATTTCAAAGTTTCACCTGATCCAATCAGGTTATATGTTTCACAAGATCAGAATGTTTTCAATTGAGTGTTATGTTTTCTCATCCCCCGAGTTTTTAAAAGCAAAATACAGAATAGGGGTAGTGAACTCACCTGAATTGATATGAAGTCAATGAATAGTGCTGATTGTTCGTATCACTAGTACTTGAACTCTAAACCAGTAATATATTAGAGTTCTATGAGTTACTTATGCTTAATCTGACTATCGTAACTTTCCTTGACGTTCAATGCCAAGGACATTACAACTCAAGTCATCAATCTTATCTCAAATGTTTAATCAATTTCCTTAACTTAATATCGCAAAAAGTGTGCTAACTGCGACTCGTTGGATTAATCATGACATTCCCAGATTAATCAAATTAGTATGGTTGTTGATTATATCACCAAAACAGTTTCTCGATGGATCCAGGTTTAGGAATAGTTAATCCTTGTCATTGATCATTCCAAAGAATGATCAAGACAATCACAACCATTGTTATAATCAAATGGTTAAAACCATTATGATCTATTATATGGTTTTATGATAATCGGACATTATAACGGTTTATAAAACTGAGGTTTCGCATACTTGTTTTGGACAGAGTCTCTGTTTATAAAAGTGAGGTTTTCAGGTTTTAAGTTGGGCAGAACCTCGACTTATATTTCTTAAGTTTCCTGAAAACAATTGGGCATAATCTTTGCTTATAATTGTTTGTTTCCCAAAAATTAGTCGGTCAATACCTCGATGTGTTTTTTATTTAAACCAAACAATTAATCATAATCTTATTATAAATAATAATAATAATAATAATAATAATAATAATAATAAGATCTAAAACGAGCATTATAACAAATTGAAATCATACGAGATTTATACCTTACAGAAGTTCGGCAGTACCTCGCGTTGAGTATTAGATGATTGGAGGGGTTAGATGTGGATATTTGGAGGTGTTGGGTTGGGATTTGAGAGCTGGAACGTAAATTTTCGCAAAAAAATTCGAAATCAGGTGATCTGCCTCTTATAGCGAAATCTGGGTCTGGGGCGCATCGCCTGGCCCCAACGTTTGGCTCGGGGCGGTACACTCGGAAGTAATATAATGCATGTGTGCCACGTGTCGACATGTGGTGCCACGTGGCGCGTTCGGGTGCGATCTGACTGGTTTCTTGTTTTCGCGATAACTTGAGCATACGAACTCCGTTTTACGCGCCGTTTTCGTCCACGTCACGATTTTTCGAGCTCTTTCCAACCATTATAAATTCAAGACCTGAAGAGTTCAAAATATCTGATCTCTTATTTAACGCTTTATTCGACTTTGTGTATCTTGAAATCGGAGCCTCGTTTCGTAATTTCGCTTACACTCATTTTCTTTATTTCCGAGTTATGATTCTAACCTGGAAATTCCGAATTGTTACAAGGAACTTCAGATCCGACGGTCCAGTGGGCAAAGGAAGATTCGGGTACGTTTTCAATTGTTGGATTGATGAATTTACTTATTTGGCTTCAAAGCCCAGATCCCGAATCACTATTGCAGTCAAAAAGCTTAAACAAGAGGGGTTTCAAGGTCACAAGGAATGGCTAGTATGCATCGTTTCACTTCCTGTTTCCCAAACTCATTTACAAAAAACATGAAATTTGCCACAAGAACGATGTGAGTTCTGCTCATAAACAAACAATAATGATATTTCAATCTTAAACAAAAAACATATACAGATGATCTTCAAAATATTTCTTATGAGGGTAGCTACAGTATGGGGATAAAGAAGAAAAGGGTACTGAGAATTAGTTGGGTAACAATATGCTCGTATTATTGGTAATTGTGTATTAATGCTTCGCAAAATTCCCTACATTGATGTAATTTATTATTTCTGGTCTTGGTGTAACAATTTTAAGTTGAGAGTTATTCTTTAACTTTATAATTTTGTTTGAATTAGTTGATAGCTACAATGTAGATGAAATCGAAGAACATTATAGGCAGCTACGAAAAAGGGGTAGTGAGGCTTACTTGTTTTTGAATTAGATGTGTAACAGTATGCTCGTTTATTGGTAATTATGTATTGACTTGTTTTCTTTGCAAATTTAGGACTCAATGTTTCTTTGGTTAAAGGTTCAAAGTCTAAGTGTTGATGTCAGTGCTTCAGGTGGACTTACTGGTGTAACAATTGACAAATTAGTGAAGTTCTCATATGAAAAGCTTTCTACTGCTATACATGACTTCAACCTTGAATTTGTGGTTTTGGGAACTCCGTTTTGGGACTACATTTTACTACGCAAGCCGCATCAATTAATTTTATTGGATCTGTGATTCTGAGAACCTTGCCATACTATATGATGGGGGCCATGCTACACTAATGCTACATTAAGGTAATACCTCATGCTACTCTAGTGTAATAGAATATTTTACATTAATGTAATAGCTCATGCTACACTAATGAAATACATTGTTACACTAACGTAATTGTTACATTAATATATACCTCATGCTATTCTAGTGTAGTAGAATGTTTACATTATTGTAATACCTCATGCTACACTAATATAATACATTGTTACACTAATGTAATTGTTACATTAATGTAATACATCATGCTACATTAATGTAATACGTTGTTGCACTTACGTAATACATTTTGATAGGGGAGAAATGTCACACCCCAACTAACGGCGGAATACATTGGGGCGCGAGTTTGATTGTTCAAAAGCTTATGGTGCTATGTTTAAATTTAAGTAGTTACATAATCCATTTTAAATAAATGTAAACAATCCATTCATTCAACCAACGAAGATTCAAATTCAAATGTTCAAAATTCAAATACAAAGAAATAAATGACATTGATTAAATTAAACTAGGTCCATCACTAAGTCTTCTTTCTTGATCTTCATCCTATCATGTTACATATGTAAAATAAAGGTCAACTATTTGCATAGTTGGTGAGCAATTCTATAGTTTAATACAATACTTAAAAGGATGCAAAACTATTTAACTAAATAGACTAGATCTAAAGCATATGTAAATTGCAAGTAGCACAAAGCAAGAATCCAAACAAGTGATTTTACAAAGTTTAAATCAAGACTAGATAGTTCTTTAACTTAAACAATGTAAATCAAAATGTTTATGTATGTGTACCTTTCACCTTTTTAACACAAGACATAAGCCATTGCGAAGAACGTAGCTACATTCTTAGGCTACTAGGTACTAGTATATGTTTGATGTATGAAACGTCTTCTAACATAATTCCCACATAGCAATTAGCACGTAAGTTCACATAGCATCTAAATCATGTCTACTAAGTTTAAATGTTTGCATCATGTATATGTTTTGACTCTAAGAATTTGTTTGTGTATATAACATATGTAACATCCCAAAAGTTTACAAAAGTAAAAAGCGAGTAAGAATTAACTCACTTGTATTATGTCTCATCCTTGATCAAATGTTTTTGTATATGTATGAGGAAAAGCTAGCAACCTTTCCCTAATGTTTATGAATAGCACATGTCTTAGTTAATGTTTAAGAGTTTGCTTAAAGTTCAAATGTTTGCCTAAAAGTCTATGACTTCTATGGAATCTCTAATGCTCTAATATTAATAATGTGTACTAGACATAGAATAATAGTTTTAGGAATATTTAATTATCTATTGTAATTAAATATTCTCAATTGTATAATAATAAATATATTGGAATACTTTTGATATTCCATTTATTTATTAAAGTCTAAGAATAATTGTTTGACAATATTGAATTATTAATTATAATTAAATATTATCATAATAAATAAATTGGAATATTTTAACATTCCATTTATTTATTATGTAAGTCTAAGGATATAGATTTGTAACCCAATGATAATGGTTTCAATCTTGTTATAAGTTATTGATATAAATAATTAAATTATTCTACATTATGCTTGATATAAAAAATAGTCTTTTGATTAAAATTTTTTAATAAAATAATATTCATGGTAATTGTTTCATAATTATATAAAAATGGCTTTTCAAAAAATTTTATAAAATCAAATAATTTGTATTGGTTTAAAGATGTATAAAAATTGTATTCTCAATTTATAAATTATATTGTAAAGTTTAACTAATTGTTCATAAACTTTGTAATATTTTTATAAATTATAGTTTCTTTATAGTTTGAAAGAATTTAAGATACAAAATGTAATTATTAAAACAAAATAAAAGATTTCAATGTTTTTTTATTTAAAAAAATGATTTTAAAAAAAATCATGTTTTGTTGGCAAGGATTAATATTGATTTAAACAGTGACGGAGCTTGAATGCTCGGATAGGGGGGGCGAAAAATTACCGAAGCCAGAATACATGTTAATTTTTTTACGCGAGGGGGGGCGAAACCTCTATTTTTAACTAAAAATTAACCTTTCGGCCAAAAAATTAACACTACGGACGAAAAAACAGGGGGGGCGACCACCCTATATAAGCTTCGTCATTGGATTTAAATGTTTTATTTATTTTTCTAATATTTTAAAACTGTTTTTAATTAAATAGAAATCTGTTGAAAATAAGGTTTTTAAGTTTCTAAAATTTTTCCAGAATTTTATAGAAAAATAGTATTAAAAATGGGTTAAAAGGCTTCGGATGGGGTTCGAACACTCGACCTTGCCTCATACGTAAAGCGCCCAACCGTTGGGCTGTGAAGTTTTTTTTAACCAAATGAATTCGGTTACTACTTATACAATTCTAGAAACTGGTTCCCAAATTGAAAAAACCTTAATCCAAATCGATTCTCAATCCATTCGTTTTGTTGTTTGTGAGAGATCAAAAGCATGGGGTTTTTGATCCTCATGTTCTTATGGTCCTAAACGTGTAAAACTTACTTGATTTGGCGTCGGGATTGAAGGAGTTCCAGTACGTGCAGAAGTGCAGCCGGACTTGGGTTCGAATCGCGTTCAGCTCTGTTTGTGAGTGCCTTTTCCTCGCTCAGACTCGTTCGTGATGTCGAAAAGATTCTAAGGGTGTAGTTTGATTTGGGTTTTATACTCGTCCTTCGTGATTTTGAATTTCCAGTCGATCGGTTATTTTTGGAATGATTTTAACGTGTTTAATTCGATTGATTTCGTTTAATTGATGATTGGTAGCTGTTAACGCGTCCATATCCTTTCCATTTTGATTAGAAGTGAGCTGTAATTTGGTTGGAATCGAACGGGAAAGGACACGGGTTGGATTCGGGTTGATGGGGGATCCGATTAAGGTGACGGGTGAAGGGGAAAATAGGAATGGGGTTTTTACCCCTATAGCCCCTCATGTTTGCTAGTATGTATATTCTGGATTTTTAATTTTCTAAGGGTTGCTAGTATGCATGTTTAGTATACGTAATGTAAAAATTGCATTACATCTGTCAGAACCAATTTTTAAATACAAAACCAATTTTTAAGTATCTGTCAGAACTGAATAAGGGACTTGAATGTAGTGCAGACCGGATATAAGGGGACTATGAGTCGTCCCATTTATCCCCACTTTTCTCCGTTGCCACATCAGCGTCACATCAGCTTTCCTCCATTTTCCCCACTTTTCCCCACTTTTCCCCATTTTGCACGGTGTCGTCCCACTTTTCCTCATTTTCAAATCTTATTTTTAATTAATTATTTTAACAATAAATAAATAAATAATAATAATTAAATAGATTCATTAAAAATAAAATATAAAATTACATTAAAATTTAAAAAGATATTACATTAAATTAAAAAGATATTACATTAAATGAAAATACTAATTATTCGGGTTATTGGCGTGATATTGTTGCGATAAATGCTCCAAATGCTCGATAAGGTCGGCTCGAAGATTTTCGTGCGTTGTTCTTGATCGTAGCTGATAAAGAATGTCTTCTTCAGGCTGTTCATCGCTAGGAGGGTCCTCTATGTACTCTGGTGATATTGCTGACCCATTCCATTTTAAAATCATATTGTGTAGAATGATACAAGCATACATAATTTTTCGTAAACTTCGTGGATGCATTTGCTTTGCGGGACGATTCAATATATTCCACTTTCCCTTCAAAATACCAAAAGCTCTTTCAACATCCTTTCGTGCAGCTTCTTGTGCTCTCTTGAATCGACAACGTTTTAAATCATTTTCGAGAGGATACTGCAACGATTTCACTATAGTTGCCCAACTAGGATAAATCCCATCACCAAGATAATATCCAAGCTTGTATTCGATGCCGTTAACCATAAACGGGCACTTTGGGGCTGATCCATCAAGTATGTTGCTGAAAACATACGAACGATCAAGAACGTTGAGGTCATTGTTGGAGCCGGGAGGTCCAAAGAAAGCACGCCAAAACCAAGTGTCTTGTGATGCCACCGCTTCAAGCATCACCGTCGGAACCTTGTAATCACCCCGTGTGTATTGTCCGCGCCATTCAATCGGACAATTCTTCCAAACCCAATGCGTACAATCTATACTTCCCAACATCCCCGGAATTTGTGTCTTTCAGAATGCGCTTGGTATAGCAACTGAACATCATTGTAAGTGGGTTTTCGAAGAAATTCTTTTGCATACAAACAAATAACACCGTCACAAAAACGGTCGAGGCTTTCACGCGACGTTCTTTCAGACATTTGTAAATACTCATCAAGAGCATCTGGAGCGTCAACGGACGTGCACTTTTGAAGTGCAGTAAAACTTTGATGACCTCTTGCATCAAACGATGTTTGAAAGTATTGATAATTCATTTCAATATCGTCTACGATACGCAAAAATAAATCTCTAGGCATACGAAATCTTCTTTCAAATAATTCGTTGGTGAATGTTGGGTTGGTTTCGGTGTTAAAATAATGATCGACAAGCCTCTTGTGTGATTCGGCACGATCGTCCCGACATATATACCTTTTAAACAAATTGTAACATATATATTGTAAAATTCATAATAAAAAAATATAAAAAAACAACTATACTAAAAAAATTGTGTATACCTTCTCGAAGAGGATGCGGTGGATGCAAACTCGTTTAAACTCGTGGCCACGATGGTTGACAAAAACTGAAAGTTTCGTTGTTTGATATTGATCTCCTCTTCTTCTGAACTTGACGATTTACTTTCAAATGGGGGAAGCTCAAACGTAAACGGATCCATTGTTTTAAACTTTATAAAATTTGAGTGTAGAATGAAAGAATAAAATGATAAAGAGTGTGAGTTGTGATTGTTTTGGAGTTGTTTAAATAGAAAAAAATTAGATTTTTTTTTTAAAATCCCCAACGGTCAAAATTTTTACCCCAACGGTCGACACCCTTTCTTCCCCATTCGGCTTGATTCGGTGAGGGGCTCCCGATTCACCCCACCCCACTTCCGGGGGGCGGTGTTCCCTTCTTTCCCCGATCCGGCAAAACGAACCCCGGGTTCTTCCCGAGCTCCACTCCGTCTCCCCTAATGGGAGAGAAAAAGAGGGGGAAAAAAAGAGGTGGTTATGTCGTTTCATAACTATCGTCAAGAACGAAGGATAGTTAGAGGGGGGGGGGGGTGCTGCCCCTATGTTTTTTTTCGCTCTTTACTGTAATTTTATGTGTTTTTCATCAGAAAATTTAATATGTGTTGAGCTCGCCCCCTGTATATCAAGCCAAGCTTCATCACTGACTGTCGTATCTATCACAGCTAAAGCAATAGGGGCAAACTGTTTATACGGCACTGTTCTTTGCTTAAAATTGTTCTTGCATTAAATGACCCTCTCATTTGTGTTAAGTAACCAGAGTTTGACAAACAATCATAATGTCTTATTTTTGTAACTGCAAACGATAGAAAAACGTTAAAAAAGCCAATTTTATTGCAGCTGTTTGATTCACATTAGTCAATATCAAAGAATGAATTTTACTATTTATTAAAAGGTAAAATATAAAAATGAAAATTTTGACAAAAAATGTCATTTTCAGTTATTTTATCTATTAATACCTGTATTTTTATTAAAAAGAAAAAGCAAATCACATCCATGAAAGTTGGTTATCTTCATTCAATACGTAATCAACAACCATACAAGCCCAAAGAACCCAAAGAGAATATATATATTTACAAAAACATAAAGGATACCAAATGGAGTCATAAAGCCCAAAGAACCCAAAGAGAATGGCACAATTGGAGGAACCGGGCCTTTAAACAATGATGCAGCCTGCAAAAGGTGATTTTTTTTAGAAACCATAAATATCAACATTATAAGTACGGAATTTTATATCCATTACATATATTATCTAAACAGAAAACTATCTTTTTTATGCATTTCTGGTCATTCCAGGCAATTAATTAAACATGGTATTTTTTATTTTCAAGAAAATTTATAAAAGACCATCAAACATTCTAAAATCATTTGATTTCAAAAGAAATAGAAGTGGAAGCACATACCCAAAGCATAGTTCCATCTCCACCAAGAGTTACAACAAGATCAACTTTCTCGTGCAGAAGCAAAACGCCATCGTACAATTACAATACAACATATCATACAAAATTTTAACACAAGAAAGCAATAAAATCATCATCATTATCGTACTTAGCATATTGCCTGTCATGGAAGAAGGTGTTGCAAGGGCTGATCCAACATTATTATTTTTTGAATTAGTTTTATAAATTTTGTGTTTGTATATAAATTTTAAGAAGTAAAATTGCACTAATTTTAACGTTATTTTACTTAATTTTGTGAAAATAACGTTAAAATCGTTGAGTCGGTCGGTTAATCAGGCATCATGAGCCGGGGGTCTCATTGGAAGCAGCCTCTCTATTCCTACGGGGTAGAGGTAAGGCTGTCTACATCTTACCCTCCTCAGACCCTACCTTAGCTTTGCTAATGGTGGGATATACTGAGTACGATGATGATGATGTAAATTTTAAGAAGTTAAGTTCTTAACATTTTTATGAAAATATGTGAAAAATGGCATATAATATGTCAAGCGTATTATACACTCACCTACTGCACTTTTTGAATTAGTTTTATAAATTTTATGTTTGTATATAAATTTTAAGAAGTTAAGTTCTTAACATTTTTATGAAAATATGTGAAAAATGGCATATAATATGTCAAGCGTATTATACGCTCACCTACTGCACTAAATGAGCCACTCTCTCCCACTTCCCAAACCTTAATGAGAGTGATGATAAAGCTACATGCTAGGTTCCCCGACCCAGTCTAACATACCATAGTTGATACAGGCACTAAGACCTCTCCTACGGAAAACCATATTGGCTCAGGGCTCTATCACACAATGATTCCACCCTAGTGGAGGAGGCCTCTTTTGTATGCACCCCTTTCCATCCTGATCCCTGTCATGTGTCCTTGGCTTCCCCTAATGCTACCAAAAAAGGGGAGGAACAACATAGGGAATCAGGCAGTTCAGCCAAATGTGAGGAGGAGCAACCTCAAGAGCCCACACCATTCACTTTCAATTGGAGAGTGAATGGGATAAGTTCTTAGCGACTTACTTCCCATCACCTAGCTCCTCTTCCTCTACTGTTAAAGAGGTAACCATAGAGAACGCTCAACAGCAAACCTCTCTCATCTCCATAGAGCCTATGTATCCTGTTGGGACCCCTGAGTCCCTTTCTAGGACTAGGTCCTCTTCTGGGACCACAGCCCAGGTTGCCATGGAGTAACATGTGCAAGAAATAATAACCACCTCCATGGAACCTGAGTCCCCTCTTGGTTTATGGCTCGAAC
Organism: Mikania micrantha; assembly: GCA_009363875.1. Lineage (NCBI taxonomy): Eukaryota > Viridiplantae > Streptophyta > Magnoliopsida > Asterales > Asteraceae > Mikania > Mikania micrantha. The sequence continues at coordinate 3,778,431 of CM018686.1, forward strand.
CTTGTGTTCCATAAGGTGTCTCTGAAGGAACTTTCCAAAATGATTGGTCAACTTGAGGGGGTAGTAGATGCTGAAGTTAATTCTGAAGCTGAAAATATCTCTAAAGGCCCAGTCATTCTTAATGTTTCTTTCTCGGAGAACAAATGACCAATGAACCAACTGGTGAGGCCATATAATCTATCTCTTCTGGTTTGAACTTACAAGATAAAGGCATAAGGAAACTTAACGCAGAGGAGGAAGCTGCTCAAGAGGAGAATAGACCTCAGAAGAAGAAGGGTCATCCATATACCTTCTTGGATGGGGATACCATTATACTTGCTGCTCTCCTCCAGGAAAAAAAGGGTATGACATTGATGAGGTACTGAACTAGCGAGTGTGCAAGATTGTTCTTTCGCTGGATAGGGTACAACAGCTTGAACAAGGTGTTGCTGCATCCAAAGCTATGGAAGCTTCCTGGAAAGAAAAGGAAGCTACATTTCAAGAGAAGATGAAAACATTCCTTTTGAAATATGGATTGGTCCAATGAAGACTTCCACCATGGATCTAAGAGTAAGATAAGTAAAATAAAAGATATCCAGGGGAGAGTTGGCTTCTTTGGACAAAATCAGGCTCAACATGAGGTCCTTCCGCTTAGAAGAATGACAAGAGCTGGAAGGAATCCCTCCACTAAGCCTCTGTCTACCGAAGCTGTGAAGGAGGTAGATGCTATTATTGCTAAAGAGGCTCAAAAAGTCATAGAATCTAAGGAAGAGCCTATCACTCCTCCATCCAGTCCTTCGTATGACAGTATGCCACTATCCTCAGTGATCAAATTGAAGGATTCCTCATAACAAACATCTATAAACCTTGATCCTAAGGAACTTCCCAGGATGGGTAAGAGGACAAGTGAAGAGCTAGTTGCTGCAGCTAAAGAAGAAGAGGAAGCTGGAAAGGGAGAGGAAGATGAGGCACAAGGGGCCATAATAGTCTATACAGGCCTTTTTGTGCCTACATTTAGAAGAAAAAAAATCTATAGCTAGGAAACCTAGGAAATAGATTCATGAGCCCATCAATGTGTACATTCCCATTAGATTGAGCTTTGATGTTTTTATAAAAAAGTTTATCCTCAAAATGCAGAATGGGAACACCATCAAGCTTATTGAATTAGAAATATTAGCTCTTCCAACTCCCAACATTTCTGATCTAGATGAGCTTCATCTTATCAACCTTGGCAATCACCCTGCAGGGAGAGTCACTCCAAGACTTGTCAGGAGAAGAGTAGAAGCCTTAAGGGGTGAATAAATGTTTTGTTAGCATTATCCTAGAGGGAGACTGTAAGATCATTTAAGGTTGATGCTTACCAAAAATATTCTTCCTTAACAAGTCTTTCTCTTACAAGTCCAAAAGTCCTCAGAAGGATAGAATTATTCTTCGGAAGTCATTAGCCTTCGGAAGGTATACTTAACCTTAGGAATACTGAATACTTTGGAGGATAACTCTGTTCTTTCGATGGTCAGACACAAGACAAGGCTTCCAAAGAAAAAGAAGGTTGGGAGGTCTCCAAGCCAACTTAAACTTCCCATACTTCACTAATGGTCTTCATGTGATCAAGCTTCCGATGCAAAGTAGCTTTCGAGACAAATTAAAGGTTGTGGGTTTGATGCAACGTGGTCGAACCATGACAGAAGACAATCCGGCGGTTGTCATACAAAGCAACGTACATCTTTCACAACAACATTTAATAAGAAAGATTGACTGAATCATTGAAGATCAATACATAAAATGTGTTTTGTACTTTAGTCGTTTATTGTAGAAGTCAATGTCTATATTTGTAATGATTGTAACTAAGTGTCTTGGTTTGTCAAGTCACTTATAATACAAGAATAAGCTTTAAGTTGTTTTCTAGTATACCTAGTGTGTATCCTACGTGAATACAGCTGTAGCTTTGGCTATATAAACTCTCAATTGTAACTGCTAACAACATATTGTAAGTTTGATAATATTGCAATAGTTAAGAGAAATATATCTTGAGCTTGAAAGTAATATCTTGTTTTTGTTCTTACTTCTTCTTGTTCAGAATACCATTGCTTTAGTGTTAGTGAGATGTTTTTAACAGAACTTTTGCATATGTTAACTTAGTTAGAAACTAGTGTGAAGTGTTGTTCAAATGAGCTAACAGGTTCAACAGTTATTTTTTTTGAATTAGTTTTATAAATTTTGTATTTGTATATAAGTTTTAATAAGTTCTGAACATTTTTATGAAAATATGTGAAAAATGGCATATAATATATCAAGCGTATTATACGCTCGCCTATTGTTTTTATGGCCCCAAGGACTTTCAACGCTACATATCTACGCTCAAGAAAGATTCATCTTGCGTATAATATGTCACGTATAATACGTTGTTTCCTAATGTTTATAGGTCCTAGAAAGTTTTCTACGCTGTTCATATACGCCAAACTCAAACTCTGCGCCATATAATACGCAGACCAATGTATTTTGCGTTGGGTTGGGTATGTTTGATGGCCAATCCTACTTTTTTTTTAGCAATTCTCTCTATTAGAATCCAACCTTAACATCTTTTTCACTGAATTTTCTTCCCTCTTTCCTCATTTTTCACCTACTTCTTCATTGTTTCTTTTAATTTCTCTCAAGAACCCTAATTTGTCTAAATCTCCAACTTCTTGATTACTTCACCAAATCTTACAATCGTTATACTCATAACAACCATGAAGAAAAAGGGGAACAAATCTAATGGGTATTAGGGTGGTGATTATTGGACTTAATAACACAATATGACCAAGTGTTTAGTAAAAGTTTTAATGGGTCAAAATATATATTTAGTTATGTTTATGTTTAGGGCTATTGGAATTGGAATTGTGTAAGCCCAAATGTCTGTATTTATATTATTTTTATTTATTCTATTAAGTGCATATTTATAAAATTAATTATTTTTATATATAAAATTATGATAAATGTATTTAACTAATAACCGGAGCCAGTGTTCCCAGTTAGGTTAGTTCAGGACCAATCCTTGTTTGCCTTTTGTGATGTTGCAGTTTCCAAACACGTATCATCCAGTTGCAAGGATTTGACTTCTTTGTTCGTTATCTGTTGCGACTTATTAACATATATTGTGTTGTCTGTAGCATGTGGGCTTAGTTTTAAAAAGCGCAAGACTCACAAAAGCGATATGATCCCGAGTGAGTCGCTAAGCACAAAAGCACACAGCTTTACATACACTAGACGCTATAATTTTTTTATATATTTCTCATAGGGTTGTAAAATCACCTATCAAAAATTTAACTACAAATAAGATTTATATATGATTTAATATATAAATAACCTATATATACAACCTAAATAGCTATATGTACATTAATATAATATATGCAAATATTTAGTTAAAAGAAATTAAGTATGTATCCTAATAACTGAATATAATTATACATATTAAAAATACAACCAATTGATAATCAATTAAAAATTCTATAACACAAAAAACATTAAAGATTTCCAAAGAGATAAAACGTAACACGTAAAAGTTTATTTTAAAATCAATTTTAGTATTAAGACAAAGAGAAGATAGTCTCCGTAAGTAGCTCATGTACATTTTTTTTTTGAACGACGAAGGTCTCAATCGTGTGAACCCACTGTTCCTAGGTCATGTCACCAAGGTCTAGTTACCTGGACCTCCCATGAGTCATCACAACCACCCCAAGAGGAAACTCCACTGGGAAAACCTCCTGACCCCCCACAGACCTCTTTTTCGCTGCGGGAGGGATTTGAACCCAAGACCTCCCATTTGAAAGAATCATAGGGTACCATTAAGACAATGCCTCTTTGGTATGTACAGTTTTTTTCTTAAGTAGCTCAAAGCGCACCAGCCAGCGCCTGTGGTCGCCTCGTTCCTCGTTCCTAGGAGCACCTCACGCGCTTTTTAAAGCCAAGAGTGTGGGAATCATGTGGTCAGAAAAGCATTTGGGTGTTGAAATCTATCTTAGCAACATGTATCTCTGACTTTTTTTTTGTGAAAGCTTTAAATGATGGCATTCCCTTCACTAGTGGAAAGAAAAAAAAATGAAGAAAAGTCAAACATAAATTAATTATTCGTCACATAAGAATACTTGACCAAATTCTATTAATAGAAACATCTACCTTTATAAGAATGTTTTTATAAAATTTAAAATTTTAGTTTATCAAAACATGTGTGTATAACATAAGTTGTTAAAAGTAATTTATAAAACATTTGTATAAAATAAATGTATATATATATTTATGTATAAAAATGTCTAAAGTTTACATTAAACTATTAAGTTATTTTATTTATTTATATATTTTTGTTAATAAAATAATATATTTTATTTATAAAGCTTTAACAAGAAAAACTTTTAGTTTAAATAAATAAATTAAGTATAATATTTAGAAAATATAAAGTTTTTTTATTTAATAAGTTTATTATATTTTTTAAAAAAAAATTGTAATAAAATTTGGTAAAATAATGTTTTAAAACATTAAAAATGGTAAAATTGGTTCAAAAACTGGCATGAGCTGGCCTCGAACCCGCGACCTAATACCCAGAATTCACAATCTCTATCCAGTTGGTCTAGAGCCCTAAGAACGTTATATTTCTAACCGAGTTATATTTAACATATAACTTGGATCTTCCCCCATTTGGATTTTTATCCGAAGAACCCTAAACATTTCATTAGTCGAATTCGATGCTACCAAAATCCGATAGCCGCCACAATCATGGGGCTATTGTTTGGGATAGAAAAAAAGAACACAAAGGTATAATAAACACCAACCTTTGATTGCTAATTCGCGGAGTTTGGCTGAAGAACAATAGACGACGAAACCGAGAAGTTTTTGACTTCCAATCGCGATGAATCGAGCTCGTGAGTTCGTTTTCGTAGTACAGAAAGTTTCATGAAGGGTGACAGGATATGTGTGCGGAATTAATTCGATTTTTATACTGGTTTTAAATGATTTAGATTACACGTTTTTGTTAGTGTACGTATTTGGTAATGATTGGGGATTGATAACGAGTTAATTCAGTTTGTTGATGATTCCGATCAATTACCGCGTTTGAATCCTCCCTAAAATTGGCTTTGATTAGCTGTAATCGGCTTTAATCACGTGAAACGGAAACCGGGTCAAGAGCGAGTTGATGGGTCGATCCAGATGGGTTTTGGGTGAAGGAGGATATCAACTTTGGGGTTTTGGCAAATTTGCCCCATGTGATTTTTCTCTTTAATAACAGTTTAGAGTTGAAAACTTTAATCCCTCAATTTTTTTATTAACCATTTTAATTTGTAATGTTTATAAAAATTAACAAAATTGAAGTATTTTATAAATTTATAAATGTTTTATTTATTAAAAATGTTTTGTGATTTTCATTGAATGTTTATAATTCAAATTAATTTATTTGTTTAACTAATTTATTCATAGATAAATTTTAAATTTTGTTGGACCGTGGAGAACTCTTCGGTTCCACCTGGAATCTGCTCATGAGGCCCTGGAATAGTGCCGAATCCTATTCGGGAGTTTTCTAATCGAAAACCACGCACCACGTGATCAATTGAAGGTGTGGAATCAACGTTTCATGTAGAAATGATCAATCACGGGCTTGGAGTCGAAGTTGGGAGCAGAGGTGGCGCGCACAAACCTAGGTGATTTGACATTGAATGATATGAGGTCAGAAAATTCCCTGCAAACATTCTGTTTGCAGAGTATTTATAGGCAGAGCTCATTCGTACGAATGAGTCACACAAATGACTTCACCCGGACGAATGGCTCTCTACGAATGGGCCATTCGTGCGAATGACTCATACGAATGAGTCATTCGCCTGACCAGCCATTTGCTAGGCGTTCATTCGCCCGAATGACCTCATTCTTAGGGTCATTCGTACGAATGTGTCTATATCATATATATATATATATATATATATATATATATATATCAAAGTCAACTATAGTCAAACACATATGAACTTTAATAAACAATAATTCACAATATAGAAAGACTGATTTCATTAATAATCATAAACTTTATACAATCAAGATAGAACAAACATGAACTAGGGACAATTGGTGCATCAACATACTCCCCCTTGGACCTAGTTCTAAACGTTATCAGCACCCTTCTTGAAGTATTTCTCAGAGATAGCTTTCCAGTCAGAGCCGACATGAATCCCAAACACTATGCAAATCCGGATGACTTTCATGAATTGTAGTGCTTGTTCCATGTCTTCAACAGCAAAGAATATCTGACATCTGCACAAAGCTTTCACATCGTTGTGTGACAGATTAGTTAGCCACATGGGATCAAATATGCGCACCATGTCCCATTTCTTGTCTTTGCACAACACAATTACAGCCTCTGCAGTTCTTCCATCGTAATACCACCATCGGAAATTGTCCAAGAAATCCTGAGGCATCTTTCGCAATGGAACCTTCCTCATGACTTTTGGAGGCAGCCACTTCAGTATGACTTTGTGTCGGCAGGTATCTGCATTGATCTCTGGCTGATAATATCTTTCTGGTTCCTGAGGCTTGAGATTAATCCATCTCTTCCGGTATTCATACTGAATCTGTCGTGAGAACCAAGCTGACATCCCCGAGTCTTCACTATACAGCATCTTCAAACGTGCAAGTTGTAACATCACTGTACTTTCAGTTGTCCGTACGTTCGTACATCCGTACGATTGTACTGTTACGACTGGAGATTGATTTATTATGAATGATTATGAAATTATTGATTGACATTACTGATATTATCACTGTTACTGGTATACATGATTATAATTTATTATACGCGTAAACCACGGGAAGTTTAGTTGTAATTCAACTAAACAGACCCGTAGTGTTTATCGCGGTTACTTATCACTGATAATGATGGATTATTGGTCTGAGAATTGATTTGAGATGGAATTGGGAGTTTGTTGGAGTTTGGTTACTAAACGTAGTCAAGGACCCATGGTCATGATTTATCGAAATAGCGGTGGGACGGTGGCTAGGGCAGTTGCGACTGACCCTTACATATGCCCTATATATATGCATATTTCGGTCTATCATGGATGTGTCAGTGACTAGGGTTTAGTGGGTTTTGGTTTGGGAAATGATAATATTAAAGTTATTAAATAATGGGTATTAATTACGCGAAGTGAGGTTACGAACATTAGTTAAACGCGAGTATTGATTCAGAAACATTAACTTAATAATGTATTCGCGTGGGTGACGATTCATACGAATATAATTATTAAGAATAATGTTCTAAACCGATATTCCATAAATCATAAATCAAATCGAAATACGGTACGAGCATCGGATTCGCAAAGGTGACGATCTTTACGAATACGTACGCGAGTAACGCGTTTCGACGAGATAACTAAATAATATCAAACGATATTAATTTAATAAATGTTGTATAAAAATGTTTATGAGGAATCACAACTTAAAATGATTTCGAATAAATTTATTTATTTTATTAAACAATTAATTTGATGAAAATAATCGGTGACGTTTTAATTAAACGATTTTATTAAAAATCATTTTTATTGCAACAAAATACAATTATTTAAACGTGTTATATTTTAAATATGTTTTATGAACTAAACCGAACATGTATCATACGATATCGCGATAAAAACGAGACCGGACCCGGGGACTAGACACGCGATATAAGGAAGATTACTTCCTTCTTTTCTTTCATTCTCACCATCTTCTCTCTCTCTCTAAAAACATACACACACACATTCTCTACCTTCTCTCTAGCATATCGTCTTCAATTCAAGTCGGACTCGCGAGATCTTTGGCTTCAAACGACCGCGTGGACGAGAGCTACAAGGAGATACGAAGAAACCCCGTTTTTAACCGCCGATTCGAGGTAAATCTAAGCTTTCTTTTTCGGTTTTGATAGAAACAAGATGGGTATATGGTTATTAAGTTATAATCGAGATTAGGGTCCTTATATCTTGTAAATCGGATTAGTAGTGACATGTATAAGCTACGTATAGTTACGATATTGCAGAAAACTTGAGAAGGAGGAAGAGGTTGAACAGGTTCGGTCGTGGGTGATGGGTGCTGGCCGACGAACCTGCAAACAGCTCACGAACCAGAAAGGTTCGTTTAGGGCAGGTTGGGCCGAACCCTTTTGCTGTGGCGAATCCTACACTCGAACGAACCCTGGTCAGCGAGCCTTGTAGCGCCGAACCTTCATGGTTTACGGACCTGCATGAGGCGACGAACCCACCAGCCTCACGAACCTCCAAGATCAGCCGAACTATTAAGCATGCAGCGAACCTGCATGCACCTTCACGAACCTTGTTGCTTGTTGGCCGAACCATGCCCCAACGAACCATGGACCACGAACCAAACATTATGAGGGCCGAACCTTAGCCCTAAACCCCATAGGTTCGCTGGTCTAGGAGGCTAGTTGAGTTCAATCTATTTAGACTAAGTAATTAAGTGGGTTTAAGCAATGCTATGGGGGTAAATAGTGATGGATGTATCCATGCATGTGTGAATGAACTTAACCACCACCTTTCTTAATTCTAATTTGAATCTAAGAAACAAATGAATATATATATACCTTAAACTTGAATTGGGATTAACTTAATGTATATAAATTATTAAATTAAGATCTAAGGAAATCACTATTTCAAATTAAGGTGGTTAAGGTAATTAATTTTGCATGTAAGGATATATCCATGATATCATAATAAGTGCATCATACTAGGATAGTTAGCAACTAGCAAATCTAACTATCTTTAATGATGAGCACTCATACGATCAATCCAAATATGTTTTCTTAAGTTTAAATCGAAATATTATTAATTAAAGTTATAATGACCACCTATTTAAACATGCATGCAAAGATCATGGAATATGTATGTTTAGTTAAGGGTGGGATTAGGGTGATCCATGAGAATACCCATATTGGCTTATAATAATTTATGCTTAAAAGATAAGTTGATTATAACAACTCTAAAGTAGTTATAATGTCAAACATTCCCAGAAGGTGGAGTAAATCTATTTTACTTAGGAAGATAACAAAACTAGGTAATGATACACTTCATGTTGTAGAGAAACCCGTAATATTATTTAGATAAATTAAAGACACGTATGCTTATAAGCCCAAACACCTATTAACTACAGATCGTTGATTTGAGTTTACTTACGTGAGCGCGCATAATACGAGAACACGAATTCTAAGGACTTCAGGTGAGTTCTCATAACCTCCCTTTCTTTAAACTGTTTTAGTTTTAAAACTCGGAGGTGAAACATGTATACCGGTTTAAATATTATTTTGATAGCACAAGGATAATACCTGTTTATCATTATGATATTCACTATTATGAATTATCATTATTATGGATTACCACTGATTATTATAAATCCGTGTAAACATTGTTATTGACTTCGGTTAATGACAAAGATTACATGTATTGTCTCATACTCCGTGAAATCATTACTTTTAACTTCGGTTATTTGTTTTGACTTCATGTATTGTCACGTGGAGGGTTTCCACATCCGTGAAGTATTGCTCTTGACTTCGGTTGATTGCTTTGACTTCATGTATTGTCACGTGGTTAGCGACCACTCCATGATTCATGTATTTAACTTATGTTAATTACATAATGATCATGTATAGTCACGAACATTGGTTGAGAATATGATTGATTGAGTTGGTTGATTTGTTGTGGATTGGTTATCTATGTTTGATTATGATTAATTGTGATTGATTATGACTGATTGATTATGTGTTTATGTGATTGTATATGTGTTTGATTGTTGAATTGATGGATGTGTGATGGATTATCTCATACAGGTATTCATATGGATTTTCTCAAGAAGATCATAAGTTTTAAACTCGTTTTAAACAAAACATTTTATAAAACCATTTTTAAGCATAAACTTTCAGATTCATTTTACTAAAACATTTTTAAATATAAAAACTTATGATTACTCACCAACTACTTTTGTAGTTGACACTTGTTTTCTTACATGTTTCAGGTGATGGGGACAAGTAGGAATGAAGAGAGGATCTCTTCTATTTTGGACATCATCCTATAGGATCTTGGACTTAGTTAATTAACTAAATTTCTGGCGATTAGAGTTTAGTTAGTTTAACTAATTCTTTTGTGTAACTGATGTACTTGATTCATGATGAACATGATTTTTGTGTAATTATTTTGGTTGATTAAATGATATATGATGATTTGATTTAGACGCCCACGAGCTTTTGAACAATCTACACATCCCTCGTGGCATCCCGATGATTCCGCCGTTGGTCGGGGTGTTACACAAGTTGATTTACTTCAAATCCTGGCAACGTCTTGAAGTCTTGGGGGGTACCAGAAGTACTGGATTCCTCGCTCCCTCTTGACTGCATAGCAGTTCAAATCTTTGAAGTATGCCCAGCTTAGAATTTGACCTTTGGATCTGTATCCCTGGGTCCTGTAAACTTTAGTGTGTGAGGTTGGCATTTGAGCAACACTTTCTTTTTTCAAAACTTTCCAATAAGCTTCCCATTCCTCTTTTCTTTTCTGAAAGTCTTCTGCTGAAGACTCACTACTACTGACCTTTTCTTCAACCTTCCTATTCAGCTCCTCCTAAGTGTGTTGACCGAAAAGATCAGTGAAAGTAGGCAGCCCATCCCCAACTGAAGTATACTTTATGTCCTCTTGCTCAGTAATATCCTCCAAAATAACTTCATCAATGTCATCAAAGACTTCAGGAGAAGGAATATCAGAAGCAGGAATGGTAGCTTCATCCAAAACCACTTCGTCAGGATTTAACCGGAACAGTTCAGCTATTTGCCCCTTGGTCAAACAGTGAATAATCTCTCCTTCCTCCTTATCGTAGCTAACAGAATGTTGAATAATGCCCTGAGTGTCCAATATCATAGTAAGCTTCTCGTCCAAAATCCACTTTACTGGCATTGCTTCAACCTCTTCTGCAGCTTTAGGCTATTCGGTTTGAGACAGAGGAGGAGGCTTGGCAGATTTGTCTTGTCTTGTCTTGGATCTAATCTCTTCAAAGGCGGATTGCCCTGAGGTACCAGTTGCACCTGCAGCAACATCCTCTGCACCGTCATCATCATCGTCATCGGTGTCAGAATCGTCAGTGATGTCATAGTCTACCTTTTCCTCATCAGACTCAGCATCTTCATCTTCGTCCTCGCTGTCTGAATCATCGGAAATAGGTGTGGATGCCTCAATCCTGTGAGCAGGATCCTGCAAGTTGTCAACCATCTCGGATAAACGTTGGTTGCCAACTTCCAGGGCAAGGATCCTCTCATTGTTACTGAAGGCTGTCAGGGCGAGCTGATGGTGCTCATCTACAGACTTGAGCAGCCTCTCCTCAAGATAGGCATTGCGTGCTCTCAAGTCTGCCCTTTGATCAGCCGCCTGAAGCAGTTGGGCATCCTGCTCATTAACCCTTTGTGTGAGCTGGGCTATGGCCTGATCCTGTGCATGATTCCTCTCCATCAGTCGAAGAACCAGACTGTTCAGTGTGCTGAGTTGTTCAGCAACTGAAACGGTCGGTATATACATATCAGCACATGTTGTGGAGGGACCAGAGGAATCTGCAGTGAAGACAGCTGTTGCAGCAATAGAGGAGGTCAGCGGGGCAACATTAACACGTGTAGAAGTTGCCCTTGACCTGGTCAGTGAAGAAGCTGCAACTGTTGCAGCGGATGTGACAGTGGTTGCTGCAACAGAAGAAAACTCTGACCGTCTCTGCAGTACAAATTGTGTCCTTCTTCTTTTGGCAGGAGGGGATGAGGTAGACTGAACAGCAGTAGCAATGTATTTTGCGTTGGGTTGGGTATGTTTGATGGCCAATCCTACTTTTTTTTAGCAATTCTCTCTATTAGAATCCAACCTTAACATCTTTTTCACTGAATTTTCTTCCCTCTTTCCTCATTTTTCACCTACTTCTTCATTGTTTCTTTTAATTTCTCTCAAGAACCCTAATTTGTCTAAATCTCCAACTTCTTGATTACTTCACCAAATCTTACAATCGTTATACTCATAACAACCATGAAGAAAAAGGGGAACAAATCTAATGGGTATTAGGGTGGTGATTATTGGACTTAATAACACAATATGACCAAGTGTTTAGTAAAAGTTTTAATGGGTCAAAATATATATTTAGTTATGTTTATGTTTAGGGCTATTGGAATTGGAATTGTGTAAGCCCAAATGTCTGTATTTATATTATTTTTATTTATTCTATTAAGTGCATATTTATAAAATTAATTATTTTTATATATAAAATTATGATAAATGTATTTAACTAATAACCGGAGCCAGTGTTCCCAGTTGGGTTAGTTCAGGACCAATCCTTGTTCGCCTTTTGTGATGTTGCAGTTTCCAAACACGTATCATCCAGTTGCAAGGATTTGACTTCTTTGTTCGTTATCTGTTGCGACTTATTAACATATATTGTGTTGTCTGTAGCATGTGGGCTTAGTTTTAAAAAGCGCAAGACTCACAAAAGCGATATGATCCCGAGTGAGTCGCTAAGCACAAAAGCACACAGCTTTACATACACTAGACGCTATAATTTTTTTATATATTTCTCATAGGGTTGTAAAATCACCTATCAAAAATTTAACTACAAATAAGATTTATATATGATTTAATATATAAATAACCTATATATACAACCTAAATAGCTATATGTACATTAATATAATATATGCAAATATTTAGTTAAAAGAAATTAAGTATGTATCCTAATAACTGAATATAATTATACATATTAAAAATACAACCAATTGATAATCAATTAAAAATTCTATAACACAAAAAACATTAAAGATTTCCAAAGAGATAAAACGTAACACGTAAAAGTTTATTTTAAAATCAATTTTAGTATTAAGACAAAGAGAAGATAGTCTCCGTAAGTAGCTCATGTACATTTTTTTTTTGAACGACGAAGGTCTCAATCGTGTGAACCCACTGTTCCTAGGTCATGTCACCAAGGTCTAGTTACCTGGACCTCCCATGAGTCATCACAACCACCCAAGAGGAAACCCCACTGGGAAAACCTCCTGACCCCCCACAGACCTCTTTTTCGCTGCGGGAGGGATTTGAACCCAAGACCTCCCATTTGAAAGAATCTTAAGGTATCATTAAGACAATGCCTCTTTGGTATGTACAGTTTTTTTCTTAAGTAGCTCAAAGCGCACCAGCCAGCGCCTGTGGTCGCCTCGTTCCTCGTTCCTAGGAGCACCTCACGCGCTTTTTAAAGCCAAGAGTGTGGGAATCATGTGGTCAGAAAAGCATTTGGGTGTTGAAATCTATCTTAGCAACATGTATCTCTGACTTTTAATTTTGTGAAAGCTTTAAATGATGGCATTCCCTTCACTAGTGGAAAGAAAAAAAAATGAAGAAAAGTCAAACATAAATTAATTATTCGTCACATAAGAATACTTGACCAAATTCTATTAATAGAAACATCTACCTTTATAAGAATGTTTTTATAAAATTTAAAATTTTAGTTTATCAAAACATGTGTGTATAACATAAGTTGTTAAAAGTAATTTATAAAACATTTGTATAAAATAAATGTATATATATATTTATGTATAAAAATGTCTAAAGTTTACATTAAACTATTAAGTTATTTTATTTATTTATATATTTTTGTTAATAAAATAATATATTTTATTTATAAAGCTTTAACAAGAAAAACTTTTAGTTTAAATAAATAAATTAAGTATAATATTTAGAAAATATAAAGTTTTTTTATTTAATAAGTTTATTATATTTTTTAAAAAAAAAATTGTAATAAAGTTTGGTAAAATAATGTTTTAAAACATTAAAAATGGTAAAATTGGTTCAAAAACTGGCATGAGCTGGCCTCGAACCCGCGACCTAATACCCAGAATTCACAATCTCTATCCAGTTGGTCTAGAGCCCTAAGAACGTTATATTTCTAACCGAGTTATATTTAACATATAACTTGGATCTTCCCCCATTTGGATTTTTATCCGAAGAACCCTAAACATTTCATTAGTCGAATTCGATGCTACCAAAATCCGATAGCCGCCACAATCATGGGGCTATTGTTTGGGATAGAAAAAAAGAACACAAAGGTATAATAAACACCAACCTTTGATTGCTAATTCGCGGAGTTTGGCTGAAGAACAATAGACGACAAAACCGAGAAGTTTTTGACTTCCAATCGCGATGAATCGAGCTCGTGAGTTCGTTTTCGTAGTACAGAAAGTTTCATGAAGGGTGACAGGATATGTGTGCGGAATTAATTCGATTTTTATACTGGTTTTAAATGATTTAGATTACACGTTTTTGTTAGTGTACGTATTTGGTAATGATTGGGGATTGATAACGAGTTAATTCAGTTTGTTGATGATTCCGATCAATTACCGCGTTTGAATCCTCCCTAAAATTGGCTTTGATTAGCTGTAATCGGCTTTAATCACGTGAAACGGAAACCGGGTCAAGAGCGAGTTGATGGGTCGATCCAGATGGGTTTTGGGTGAAGGAGGATATCAACTTTGGGGTTTTGGCAAATTTGCCCCATGTGATTTTTCTCTTTAATAACAGTTTAGAGTTGAAAACTTTAATCCCTCAATTTTTTTATTAACCATTTTAATTTGTAATGTTTATAAAAATTAACAAAATTGAAGTATTTTATAAATTTATAAATGTTTTATTTATTAAAAATGTTTTGTGATTTTCATTGAATGTTTATAATTCAAATTAATTTATTTGTTTAACTAATTTATTCATAGATAAATTTTAAATTTTGTTGGACCGTGGAGAACTCTTCGGTTCCACCTGGAATCTGCTCATGAGGCCCTGGAATAGTGCCGAATCCTATTCGGGAGTTTTCTAATCGAAAACCACGCACCACGTGATCAATTGAAGGTGTGGAATCAACGTTTCATGTAGAAATGATCAATCACGGGCTTGGAGTCGAAGTTGGGAGCAGAGGTGGCGCGCACAAACCTAGGTGATTTGACATTGAATGATATGAGGTCAGAAAATTCCCTGCAAACATTCTGTTTGCAGAGTATTTATAGGCAGAGCTCATTCGTACGAATGAGTCACACAAATGACTTCACCCGGACGAATGGCTCTCTACGAATGGGCCATTCGTGCGAATGACTCATACGAATGAGTCATTCGCCTGACCAGCCATTTGCTAGGCGTTCATTCGCCCGAATGACCTCATTCTTAGGGTCATTCGTACGAATGTGTCTATATCATATATATATATATATATATTCAAAGTCAACTATAGTCAAACACATATGAACTTTAATAAACAATAATTCACAATATAGAAAGACTGATTTCATTAATAATCATAAACTTTATACAATCAAGATAGAACAAACATGAACTAGGGACAATTGGTGCATCAACATACTCCCCCTTGGACCTAGTTCTAAACGTTATCAGCACCCTTCTTGAAGTATTTCTCAGAGATAGCTTTCCAGTCAGAGCCGACATGAATCCCAAACACTATGCAAATCCGGATGACTTTCATGAATTGTAGTGCTTGTTCCATGTCTTCAACAGCAAAGAATATCTGACATCTGCACAAAGCTTTCACATCGTTGTGTGACAGATTAGTTAGCCACATGGGATCAAATATGCGCACCATGTCCCATTTCTTGTCTTTGCACAACACAATTACAGCCTCTGCAGTTCTTCCATCGTAATACCACCATCGGAAATTGTCCAAGAAATCCTGAGGCATCTTTCGCAATGGAACCTTCCTCATGACTTTTGGAGGCAGCCACTTCAGTATGACTTTGTGTCGGCAGGTATCTGCATTGATCTCTGGCTGATAATATCTTTCTGGTTCCTGAGGCTTGAGATTAATCCATCTCTTCCGGTATTCATACTGAATCTGTCGTGAGAACCAAGCTGACATCCCCGAGTCTTCACTATACAGCATCTTCAAACGTGCAAGTTGATTTACTTCAAATCCTGGCAACGTCTTGAAGTCTTGGGGGGTACCAGAAGTACTGGATTCCTCGCTCCCTCTTGACTGCATAGCAGTTCAAATCTTTGAAGTATGCCCAGCTTAGAATTTGACCTTTGGATCTGTATCCCTGGGTCCTGTAAACTTTAGTGTGTGAGGTTGGCATTTGAGCAACACTTTCTTTTTTCAAAACTTTCCAATAAGCTTCCCATTCCTCTTTTCTTTTCTGAAAGTCTTCTGCTGAAGACTCACTACTACTGACCTTTTCTTCAACCTTCCTATTCAGCTCCTCCTAAGTGTGTTGACCGAAAAGATCAGTGAAAGTAGGCAGCCCATCCCCAACTGAAGTATACTTTATGTCCTCTTGCTCAGTAATATCCTCCAAAATAACTTCATCAATGTCATCAAAGACTTCAGGAGAAGGAATATCAGAAGCAGGAATGGTAGCTTCATCCAAAACCACTTCGTCAGGATTTAACCGGAACAGTTCAGCTATTTGCTCCTTGGTCAAACAGTGAATAATCTCTCCTTCCTCCTTATCGTAGCTAACAGAATGTTGAATAATGCCCTGAGTGTCCAATATCATAGTAAGCTTCTCGTCCAAAATCCGCTTTACTGGCATTGCTTCAACCTCTTCTGCAGCTTTAGGCTATTCGGTTTGAGACAGAGGAGGAGGCTTGGCAGATTTGTCTTGTCTTGTCTTGGATCTAATCTCTTCAAAGGCGGATTGCCCTGAGGTACCAGTTGCACCTGCAGCAACATCCTCTGCACCGTCATCATCATCGTCATCGGTGTCAGAATCATCAGTGATGTCATAGTCTACCTTTTCCTCATCAGACTCAGCATCTTCATCTTCGTCCTCGCTGTCTGAATCATCGGAAATAGGTGTGGATGCCTCAATCCTGTGAGCAGGATCCTGCAAGTTGTCAACCATCTCGGATAAACGTTGGTTGCCAACTTCCAGGGCAAGGATCCTCTCATTGTAACTGAAGGCTGTCAGGGCGAGCTGATGGTGCTCATCTACAGACTTGAGCAGCCTCTCCTCAAGATAGGCATTGCGTGCTCTCAAGTCTGCCCTTTGATCAGCCGCCTGAAGCAGTTGGGCATCCTGCTCATTAACCCTTTGTGTGAGCTGGGCTATGGCCTGATCCTGTGCATGATTCCTCTCCATCAGTCGAAGAACCAGACTGTTCAGTGTGCTGAGTTGTTCAGCAACTGAAACGGTCGGTATATACATATCAGCACGTGTTGTGGAGGGACCAGAGGAATCTACAGTGAAGACAGCTGTTGCAGCAATAGAGGAGGTCAGCGGGGCAACATTAACACGTGTAGAAGTTGCCCTTGACCTGGTCAGTGAAGAAGCTGCAACTGTTGCAGCGGATGTGACAGTGGTTGCTGCAACAGAAGAAAACTCTGACCATCTCTGCAGTACAAATTGTGTCCTTCTTCTTTTGGCAGGAGGGGATGAGGTAGACTGAACAGCAGTAGCAGTAACAGCCGTAGCAGATGTAGCAGTAGAAGTACGTGGGGGATGAGAAATATCAAACTCAGGAATGAAGGGAAGATCATTAATCTCTTCCCTATCATGCACCTGAACACTTGGGCTCTTCTTCTCACCAGTCTTGACCCCACTAAAACACTCTTGAACCCATCGTCTGACTCAGTCTCAGAACTCTCTGAACCAGAGTTCTCCATGAATGCCACCTCGTCAAGATCCACGGGAGGGTCCTCCTCAGTAATGGGTGTAGGCTCTGGCCCACTGCTCTCAATCGGAGCTGATACAGTGGCCGTGGTCGGAGCAGAAGACGGAGCACTAACACCCTGACGATCGCTTCCGGCAGCATCGTCATTGCCATCACTATCATCTTCATCCAGGACAACTATTCCCTCAATATCAGAATCTGAATCTGCATGCTTCCATCTCCTCCCAGTAGGTGCAACAAAGTCAGGGTTGAGGAGGTGTCCAAAGAGGCGACGAGCAGGGGGCTTTTCTTCTTTTCCCCAATAAGATAGAACCCGGTTGAGCATAGTATCAGTCATGTGCTCCAACCGGATCATATCAGCATTGACCTTAGGAAGGTCAGGCACTTGCGCGTCGACAATCATCTGCAAGAACATAGGATACATAAGGAACTTCTTGTCGCCCTTCAGATAGACGTTCTCCTTCATGTGCGTAAACACCATCTCGGAGAAGTTGAATGGAAGATTCAGCACAAGAGCGACAAAATCACACTGTAGAGTCTCACGAAGATCATCAAAGCCTCCTCACCTTGATCCCAGGCAGTGAAGAAGTACGTGTGCAAGGTATTTGAATGACGGACTCAAGTAAGCCTTGTTGAGCACACCAGCTCCCAGATCGCCGCTGTACTTGCAGCTCATGAAACATCCTCGGACAAGGTACTTGTCTGGTGTAGTAGGATGATCTGGAAGGTCTTGGAATCTGCACACTCTCCTAATGTGCTTTGCAGAAACAATGACTTCCTGCCCATGTATGGTTCCTCTGATAACTAGAGGCTCTACCTCGCAGTCTATGTCGGCAGACTCCCAGAAGGCTCTCTGATGAGATAGATAAGGGACATGAACAGTAGAGACAACAGCAAAAAATCCTGGAACGTCTGAGAAACTCAATAATATCCGCGAACTGAGCGGCATTCCTTGTTGAAGCATCAAGATGTGCACATATGTTGTTCTTGGGGAACACTTTAAGATTTGCCATTCTGAAATCACAAAAAAATAAACGTGTTAGCTCAAATTAATTAGAAATGAGAAATGATTTCAAAATGTTAAAGACAAATCATGAACTCATAGGAATGAGTCCATGACCCGAATGATGTTTCATCCGAATGAGTAGGCCATACGAATGACTCATTCGGCAAGTCATTCATGCGAATGAAGTTCGTTCATTCATGCGAATTAAGTTTGTTCATTCGTGCAAATGAGGGTCATTCGTACGAATGAGGTTCATTCGTTCGACCGAAACGTCCTTAAACCCTTTTTCCTAAAAATCAAAAGTTAGACTCTAAAACTGGTTCCATTCAATTCAGATAGGTCCAAATATTGATTTAGAGTTGATTTTTATTTGATTTACAGTCATTTCATCGGTTTATTTAACAGGTTTACGTCCAACTCCTAAAACCCTATGAATACCAACGGCTTTCAAGCTAAAATCGGACAAATCATGCCGAGATTGATCCCATTTGTACCTGAAATGATAAACAAATGGTGTTCGATCAGAATGCGTCAGTATATGCACGAAATAAGATGGAATGATCACAAGAAGCTCTCGGGCGAATGAGGGTTCACACAGTAAATGCGAATGAAGAATAGGGCGAATGAGTTCTCATCCAAATGAGATCCATTATATACTAAGTCTCATTCGGGTGAGGGCCATTCGTATGAGTCATTCGCCTGAGAGACTATGCGAATGACCTATTCGCCTGACTTGTTCATTCGTACGAATGAGTTCCATGAGAGGTTCATTCGTGTGAATGATTTTCATGAAAGACTCATTCGTATGAATGTGTCTTAACCTTAAAGAAGATTTGACAATTTTGGTTAAACTAGCATTCAGACACAGCAATCATTTAATTTTGACATTATGCCCATATATTGATGAAAGTTATGAAGTTTTTTCCGGATTGGTGCGATGGAGAGGGTTTTGCGTGTGATTTTGCACGGAGGAGATGAAGGGTCAGAACTCATTAAGGTGGTCAACATGATGAAAACAACTTTTGTTTTCATTTGGCGCTTATTCAAGACAGGATGTAATAACTGATTAAACAAATGATCATTAAAAAAATTTTATTATTTTTATTTTATTTTTATTTATTTTTAAAAAAACTTTACAACTATCTAAAGACATGAAAACTAACTATTTACATTAAATCAAATCTTTTTGTGAGAAAGATCCTAACAAGGGATCAAAGCTACATCCATATCAATCTAGCAAACTTGATTAAAACCTTGTTAAACATGCAGAGTCATAATGTGATTATTGATATATCTCTCCACTTTAAGCCTAGACAAACATTATCTATCTGCCTCGGTAAATCAATCATAGCTTTTGATTGTGTGACTCATTTCAGTCAACTTGTTAGTTTCAAAGCTAGTTAATGGTTCATCTCAGCATAGCTTAAAACCAATGATCATAAATCCTATAAGGTTCCAACTTATTTTCTTTTTGTATTTTTGATATCAGAAATAGCTTAATATCAACACAGTCTCATGGACGGCTTCAGCTAGGTTTTTACAAAGCAATATGGCACGTGTGAGACATGAGTTGACTAAACTTTGCTCTATCCAAATGGATGGCTTCAACTAGGCTGCTACCCAGTGTATGGCACATATATGGAATCAAGCTTATTCTGTTTTTGTCTTTTCTAACTTGTCCTATCTGAATGGACGTCTTCAGCTAGGCTGCAACCCAGCATGTGGCACGTGTACAGAATCGGATTTTATTTTCTTATATATATAACAACATCCTTATTCTTATCCGAATGGACGACTTCAACTAGGTTGAGACCCAGTATGTGGCACGTGTACGAACTTGAACTTGGATATCATTGGAAACCTCATGAGTTCTATGATAGACGGTGTATACAAGATTTGGACCATTAACTGTTTATCACTTAACCAGTTTTCTGAATGAGTACCCACATGTCAAACATTTTGAGTAATCACCTTGGTTTTCAAGAATCAGTAAGTCCGGCCTATCAATACATCACACTATAACACATATATGCTCTCAAATTTTTAAACAAGCTTCGCCTTCAAGCATATGTGTAGCGTGCTATCATTTCCCTTTTTGGTTGGATCAAAATTTCTCATTTTCTTAATTTTTTAATGTTTTTGATTTTTCTGATTTTTCTCCCCCTAAAATGCTAAAACATAAAATCTTTTTGTGTTTTTGGATTTTTAAAGAAGAAATATTTACAAAATTAAGAAAAATGATCATTTGTTTGTTTCAGTTGGAGAAATGACTTCATCCTTCTTTCTGACCCTATTAGCCAAGAGCAGATATAAAAACCTGGGTTTGTCAAAAGCTTTTGTATAAAGATCTACTCGTTGGTGGTCAGTGTGGATTTTAACAACATCGATTAGTTTCTTTTCAAAACAATCACGAATGAAGTGATATTTAATGTCGATGTGTTTGGTTTTTGAGTGCTGGACCGGATTTTTAGTGACTGCTATGGCGGCGGTGTTATCAACATAGATAGGAGTGTTAGAAAAATTTAACCCATAGTCCCTCAGCTGTTGCTGAATCCAGATGATTTGTGAGCAACAACTAGCAGCAGCAATATATTCAGCTTCACAAGTTGAAGTAGACACCGACATCTGCTTCTTGCACTGCCTGGTAACTAAGCGTTGTCCAAAGAACTGACACCCTGCAGATGTTGACTTGAAATCCGATTTGCATCCACCATATTCTGAGTCACTATAAGCATTAAGGTCAAATGTGACATCACTAGGGTACCATAAGCCGAGATCTGGAGTACCCTTCAGATAGCGAAAAATCCGTTTCACAACAATGAGATGAGATACTCTTGGCTTGGACTGATAACGAGCACACAGGCAAGTAGCGAACATGATGTCTGGACGAGAGGCTGTGAGATACATGAGAGATCCAATCATTCCGCGATATAAAGTAGCATCAATTAACTCCCCCTTTTCATATGGAGTAATCCCTTGATTAAGAGCCAGCAGGGTACCAGCAGGTTTTGCATCAAACATACTGAATCGGCTCAGAATGTCACCAACGTATTTAGTTTGATGAATGAAGATTCCTGCCTCAGACTGATCCACCTGGAATCCCAGAAAGAATTTCATTTCTCCCATGGAGCTCATTTCAAACTTGTCTTTCATAACCTTCTCAAATGTTTTGCACAGATTATCATTTGTGGATCCAAAAATGATATCATCCACATATACTTGCACCAAGAGTAAATCTCCATCTTTTTCTTGAATGAACAGTGTGCAGTCAATGACACCTCTTCTGAACCTGTTGTTCGGAAGGTGAGTAAAAAGTGTCTCGTACCACGCTCGCGGAGCTTGATGCAATCCATATAAGGCCTTGTCCAACTTGTAGACTTGGTCACGATGTAATGGATCTTCAAACCCTGGAGGTTGATTGACATACATTGTTTCTTGAATCACACTATGAAGGAATGCACTTTTAACATCCATCTGATAAACTTTAAATTTCTTGAAGGATGCGTAAGCCAAAAATATTATGATTGCTTCAAGACGAGCAACCGGTGCAAGCACTTCATTGTAGTCGAGTCCCTCAATTTGTCTGAATCCTTGCACCACCAGACGAGCTTTGTTTCAAACTACGATGCCATGATAATAATGCTTGCAGCGAAGAACCCATCTGGTGCCTATCACTTTAGCACCCGTTGGCTAATCAACCAGCTGCCAAACTCCAAGTTTCTTGAACTGCAGCAGTTCTTCCTGCATGGCATCTACCCAGGACTCTTCCTTCAAAGCTTTAGTGACAATCCTGGATTCAACTTGAGATATAAAACATGAATGTGCACAGAAATTGACATCCTCAAGGTCAAGAATATCAGCAAGACCACCAGAAGACAATTGATTTCGTGTCTTCACTCCATCCTGTAAATTTCCAATGATGTTCTGACGAGGGTGCATGTTGTTTATCCTGCCAACAGGATGTGCAGGAACAACAACTTGTGGATCAATATTGTTAAGATTAAGATCCTCCAGAGCAGGAACAATATTGTCAACATTTGGCTCTACAGCATCTGGCTGAGAGTGATGATCATCCGAGTCTGAACTGTCATCATTTGTCTGCATCGGGTCGGGAACAGATGAAGGTTGCATTGGTTCATTAGGTGCATTCTGAGCATCATACATCATTTGAACTGCAACATCTTCATCAGGGTACACGGGAGGCAAGTTGAAGGAATCAAAAAGATCAGAAGAATCGAACATCCAATCTGGTCCCTTTCCTGGTGCAGGCATAGAATATCTTTGAACATCAACATGATATCACTCCTCAACAGTATGTGTTGACCTATTATAAACCCTTTTATTTGGAGTGTTGTATCCAAGAAAGTAGCCTTCTTCCACCTTTTCATTGAACTTACCTTGCTCATGTTTCTTAAGCATCGTGCATGGAGCACCAAATGGTTCAAGATACTTAAGATTTGGCTTTCTGTTATGGAGCAATTCAAAGCAAGTCTTACCATGTCTCTTTATAATCAATACCCGGTTCAAATTATAACAAGCATTGGCAACAGCTTCGTTCCAAAATTGAACCGGTAGGGATGAATCAACAAGCATCGTCCGAGCAGCCTCAATTAATGTTCTGTTCTTTCGCTCAGCAACACCATTCATTTGTGGGACATATAGAGCACTGAATTGCTGAACAATTCCACGTTGGTTGCAAAATGCCTCCATATTATGATTCTTCAATTCCGTCCCATTGTCAGTTCTGAGCATGCGCACCTTGAGCTTGTAAAGTGATTCAAGTTTAGTTACCAGAACTTGAATGTATTCAAACATTTCAGACTTTTCCTTCATAAAAAAACCCAAGAGTATCTGGAGAATTCATCAGTGATGACAAGACAGTATCGGTCTCCAGCAATGCTCTTGCGATTAACAGGACCAAATAGATCCATATGAAGAAGCTCAAGGGGAACAGAAATAGAGTGAAACTTTTTGAGCTTGTGAGACTGCTTGGTTTGCTTTCCCTTTTTGCATGAAATGCAGACATCAGACAGTTTAAAATTCTTCAAAGTCACTCCTTCAACCAGATTATTGTGAACCGGATGATTCATCTTTCGTAAGCTCAGATGGCCCATCTTCTTATGCCAAAGAATGGAGTCTTTCTCGGTAGCTTTGGACATAAAACATGAAGCTGTAGAAGGTGTGGTTGAAGCTGTAGCCATGTTGAGAACATACAAATCTTGTTTCCTTGGAGCAGACATCAAAACCCAGTCTTCAGGGATGGTAACACCTTGCTTGAGGATGTAGCACTTTGAATCATCAAATAAAACTTTATTGCCCTTGTCACAAATTTGTGACACCGAAAGGAGATTGTTCTCAAGTTGTTGAACAAATCTCACTTTATCAAAAGAAACGTAACCATTGGAGAGAATTCATTCACCCGTTATGAAGCCTCCTTTGTCACCAGCAAACGCAACATATCCTCCTCTGATGGGTTGAACATTTGAGCGAAGAGACATATTCCTAGTCATGTGCCTTGAAGCCCCACTATCGACGATCCAATTGCTGTTAAGAGCAGCATTTGGGGCAACCTGCACATACACAAATTATCAGTTGAGATCGGGAACCCAAGCCTTCAAGGTCTTGGGTTGACCTAATGAGTCAAGGATTGTCATGTCAATCCATTGTCCTTTGTCAGTCATCTTCTCTGGAAGGTTTTTGGATTTTAAAACTTGTGTGAAAGAAGTCTCAGATGACTTCGCCTTCCAGGTTGCCTTTTTGTCAAAAGAATTCTTCAAATAAAGTGAAGATGACTTGACATGTACGGCTTTGGGTATTTCATTTTCTTTGATTACCCTCTTACCCTTATCTTGAAGCTTAGGTAAGATAGGTTGTTTGACTTTGACTGAGGGTGCCTTCTGAACTAAAGGATCCTTTGGTTTAACAGGCAACCTGCTTCTGAGATATGGGGTATGATGATGTCTGATCAGACAAGGACATTGTCTCCAGGTATGTCCTAAGGCACCACACTCAAAACAGGTTCTCGTATCACCAATTCTAGAAAAAGACTTTACTGGTTTGTCAAAACGGGAATTTGATTGTTTTAGAACTGGTTTTTGTTTCTTAGATGAAAAAACAGTTGGTTTCTGGGGAACTCTTGATTGATTACTTGAAACCCCCACACCCAATCTTCCTCGGTTTCTAAAAACCAGATTATCCACATTGTTGGATACCTTCTCATCAATGCTTTGAGAATCCGTAACAAATTTCATGGCTTTCAATGATGTTGAGGGTGAAGTTGTGATCTTTGATTTTGAGGGAACGTTGTCTACTCTCTTAACACATGGAGTGCATTTGTCAAGAGTAGCAGAACCGGATGAAGTAAGTAAATCATCCTCAGAATCAGAGACCCAATCCTCAACAATTCCTTCCACAAACTGTGATCTAAATGACAATGATTCATAGTTGGAGCTAATCTCAACTGGGTCCACAACCAGAGGCGATGTGACCTGAAAATCTTTAATCTCATTGTCACTTGGAGTGTTGACAAAGTTATTCAACACTGGTGGAGGGCAAGCATTGTAGTTGACCCCTTTTCCAATCAGCTTCTGAGCAGGGCGATCGCCAATCATGTGTTCTGTTGGACTAAAAGAACCTATGAGCCTGATCAGAAAAATCTCTAAGTCTCACAGCACTTATAACAACTGAAGAAGAACACAACGGCTGACATACAATGTACAGAAGTTACAAGATCTGAAGTGATATACAACAGCTGAAGTGTAAGTCATCAGATGTTGTAGTGTGTAGTTTAGTCTTCAGTAGTTTTCTTTCAGTGTTTGTAAAAGTCTGATGAGTAGTTTATTCATCAGATGTTTTAGTCTTTTTACTTCAGTAGTTTTAGTTCTTCAGTAGTTGTAAGAGATTGTCTTCAGATGTTGAAGACATTCTCAGTAGTTTAGTTATTTTCAGTTGTTTTGTTTTGTCTGTTAGGTGTCAACATCATGTGACATCATCAGACGTCACTGTCTTTATATAAGGGCAGTTGACATTTTGTAATGGGTATGAAGTTATTGCGATTGATTGAATTATTCCTTTTACAGAATTCTCTCTCTATAACAAACTTGTGCTTTACTGTTTGATTGAACTTTGTTCTTGCTATGATTGTGCTAATTCAACTTTGAATTCCACTGCTATACTCTATTATTGAATCAATTGAGAACATCTGATCCTACAATTGGTATCAGAGCAGGTTAATCATTGATCGATTAAACAATTGATCTCTGAAACTGCTCAAATTTGTTCTCTAATTGATCGAATTAGCTGATTAAGTAAGAATTTGTTATAGATTGAAGTTTTCTGTTAACTTCTGTTGATTTGTCCTTCAATATTAATTTGTTTTGAATCAATTGATCGAAATTTGCATTAGCTTGTGTCTAATTGCTTGAATCTGTGATCATGACGACTCCAAACAATGATCCGCACAATACAGGCTCCGCAACCAAGCCTCCGATGCTTGTGCGGAGTGAGTACAACATATGGCAATGTAGAATGCTACATCACCTGTCAATTAACAGCGCAGGATGTTGGAAATCTGTAGTGCATGGTCCTTATAAACCCATGATTACTGATCCTGAAACTAAACTAATGATTCCGAAACCTTCGGATATGTATTCGGATGAGGATATCAAACTGTTTGAAATTGATGCGAAAGCTCATGGTATTCTGGCCATGGCTTTGCCGAATGAGATTTACTCTGGCTTGATGCATCATGATACTGCTCATGATCTCTGGGTTGCACTGAAAGAACAATTTGGTGGAACCGATGAGGTTTTAGCAAACACAAGAGAAATCCTCGCCCAACAGTATGAGACGTTCTCTCATAGGAAGGGTGAATCATTGACTCAACAATTTGAGCGTTTCTCATGTTTAATTTCTGAGTTGAAAATGGTTAAGCAAGAATATACTAATAGTCAGATGAATAACAGATTTCTCAGATCACTGCCTGAGAGATGGGA
Organism: Mikania micrantha; assembly: GCA_009363875.1. Classification (NCBI taxonomy): domain Eukaryota; kingdom Viridiplantae; phylum Streptophyta; class Magnoliopsida; order Asterales; family Asteraceae; genus Mikania; species Mikania micrantha. The sequence continues at coordinate 3,805,088 of CM018686.1, forward strand.
TACTTATACTATTATCCTACGCTCTAGTGCAACTCTAGAACATCTATCTCTCACCCAACTTCATGGGAAACTCTTAACATTTGAGAGAGAGGTAGAACAAAAGAGAAAACTGTCTTCATCTGGAAAACTTGCTGATGATTTTGTTCCTGGTAACACTGCTTTGATAGGTCAGGAGTCAGAGGTTAATGGGTCTGAATGTTCTTATGATGAACATATTGATTTTTCTACTAACAATTCTGAACATGCTTTTGTGGGAGTTGATGGTAATGCAGGAAATTATGGTGATAACTTGTGTTTTGTGATGGATGATTTGAAAGGAATCCCGGATGATGATCTAGAGGAGATGGACATTTTGAGTCAAATGGCACTGATCAATATCAGATCACAAAAGTTTTATAAAAGAACAGGAAGAAAGTTCCCTGGATTATCTGGCAAAACCAAGGTTGGATTTGACAAAGGGAAGCTGAGGTGCCATAAGTGTCATAGGCTTGGTCACTTTTCTAGGGAGTGCAAATCTACTGGTTCTAACCCTGCTGCACCCTTTGTGACTTTTCCAAGCAACAACCCATCAAGCAAAGGACCACAATCCTCTGGTACTAGTCAACAACAATTCTATCCAGCTCACTTTGTTCAACAAAATCCTATGCCATATCCATATCCTTGTTTCTACATGCCTCAACCTACACACACTCCAGCATTAATTCCTTCACAATCACCTGCTCTTCCTGATACCAGCAAATCTCAAACCAATCAACAGTCTCAACAACAACAGCATCAAAGTTTCTTTACTCCTGGAGTAGTTGATTGGAGTAGTCTACCTGATGATTTATCTGACTTCAACATGCAGCCTTATTCTGAAAATGGTCCACATGGTGGAGACAATCCTTTTGGAAATCTTGCATTGATGGCTATTGATTCAACTGACAACTCTTGTCAATCTTCTTCAACATCACAGGTATCTTCTGAATCAAAAGCTAAGTTATGCTCAGAGTCATGTATTTCAGCATTTGCTTCCATTAGGGAAATAAATGTAGAATTGATAAATGAGAAATTTGAATTAGAGAAGGCTGTGGCTAAAAACAAAACTGAGTTTGAAAAAGCTTTAAATGAAAAAGAGTCTGATATTTATAAACTCAAATGTTTGTTATCTGATGAAAAAGCTAGAGTGGAAGTCATGCTTGTGAAGCATAATGATCTGAAACAAACACTTGCAGCAACCCAAGTAGAATGTGCAAGATGGGTTGAATCTTGCAAGGGGTTTGAGTTGTTGTTAAACAAGCAAACAGCATCAAATGTGAAGTTTGGTATTGGATACAATCACACTGCTCCTCCAACTGATTATACACCAAAAAATCTTAACTGTGAGTCTGAAGGAGACAGTGTATACCAATCCACCAAATCTTCAGAAAAGTCTGATGCTGAAGAATCATTTGAAAGTGATTCAAGTGCCTGCAAATCTGAGTCTGAAACTATTGACATTGAAACTTATTCTTATTCTCTTGGATGTACAAATGTTATCCAGGATGAAACATGTCAGGATAATGTTTTAATTGAGATTAACCCTGATGAAAAGGTTTCAAATGAACTAAATTTAAAACTGGTTAAGTCAGATGGGCATGGCACTGGAGAGAAAGATGCACGGCTTCTGATAAGTCAGAATCACTCATCAGTAGTTGTAGAAAAAGCTGATGGCACAACTACTGATAAGTGGAAAAGGATTGACAGACAAGTGCTGAAGAATACCTCTTCAGAGGTTGTCAGCACATCAGCTGTTATCAATTTGTCTACAAATACTGATGTTCCTAATGTGCTGAAGAACAAAAACTCAGTATCTAAGTCATCAGTACTTGTAGATAATCACAAGGGAAAGCAAAAGAGGGTGCCTTGTGATATTTGTAGGCTATTTAATCATTCAACTGATGAATGCTGGTACAGAAAAGGTTCTAAATTCAACAAAATCAAGAATAAAAACAAGAACATACTCAAAATGAAAAATGAATTTAGTTCAAAATTTGTACCAGAATCATCAGTTGTTTCAAAATCTGGAAAATCCTTACAAGGAAATACCTCCAGTAAATCCAAGAAAGGAAAAGGGATTGTTCCAGCTTCAGGGACACAAAACTTGACAGCATCTCATTTGCCTAAAGACACTAAAATGATCAAACAGAAAAATAAAAAATCAAGTTCTGATGTGTCTGATGACATCAAAATTTTAACTCAAAATCATAATCAACTGATGCTAATGATGCAACAACTGATAGGAAAAGTTCATCTGGCAGAGGCATCTGTTGATTTATTTCATAAAAAGAAATCAAAATCAAAAGTCAAAGCAAAATCTTCTGATAAGAATGCTTCAAGTGTTGCTTCAACTGAGAATGTTATTTCTGGTTCATCAAGTATTAACAGACCCAAAACCAAAATGGTTTGGGTCCAAAAGTTTAACTAAGTGTGTTGTTGTATGCAGGGTCCTTCAGCATGCCAAAATAGCATCTGGTATGTTGATAGTGGAGGATCCATGCATATGACTGGGTGCAGATCTCTCCTTCATAATTATTTCACTGGAAGAAAGGGATTTGTATCCTTTGGAAATGATGCTAAGGGTTACATTATAGGTAAAGGCGTGGTAACAAATGGTGAGATTAGGTTTGATGATGTGAATCATGTTGAGAATCTTAAGTATAATCTTCTGAGTGTTAGTCAAATGTGTGATAAGGGTCATGTTTCTTTGTTTACTAAGCAAGATTGTAGGATTTTATCTTCTGATGTGATGCCTTTGATTGGCAAAGTCTTAGATGAGTATACACTCCTTAAGGCTAACAGAGTGGGAAAGGTATATGCCTTTGATTTATCTAAGAAAATCTCTGTCAAGGGTCATCCTTGTTTATTTTCTAAGGCCTCTTTCCAGGAGTCCAATCTGTGGCATAGAAGATTAGGTCATGTGAATATCAAAAACATGAATCAATTGGTGAAGCATGGATTGGTTAGAGGTCTTCCATTAAAGGATTTTAGTTGTGATGAGAATTGCACTGCATGCTTGAAAGGAAAGCAACACAAAGTCTCTTTTCCTCCAATTGGAGATTCCAAATCCACCAGTTGTTTGCACATGTTGCACATGGATTTATTTGGGCCAGTTCAGATAATGTCTATGGCAAAGAAGAAGTATTGTCTAGTCATTGTAGATGACTACTCAAGGTTTGTCTGGACTTTCTTCTTGCACTCAAAAAGTGAGGTTGCCAAGGCTATTATGAACTTTGTGTTGTATGTTGAAAAGCAATATTCTATACCTGTCAAGTGTGTAAGGAGTGATAATGGCACAGAATTTAGAAATCACATTTTAGATGAATTTTATCTATCAAAGGGAATTCAGAGGCAGTACAGTATTCCCAGGACTCCTGAACAAAATGGAGTTGTAGAAAGGAAAAATAGAACCTTGATTGAAGCTGCCAGAACAATGCTGGCTGACTCTGGTCTGCCTTTGACCTTCTGGGCAGAAGCCATCAACACAGCTTGCTATGTGCAAAACAGGGTTCTAGTAAATCAAAGATGGTTGAAAACTCCATATGAAATACTTCACAATCTAACTCCTTTGATTTCCTTCTTCAGAGCTTTTGGGTGTCCATGTTATATCCTTAACACCAAAGATCAACTCACAAAGTTTGATTCCAAAGTTGATGCAGGATATTTTGTTGGATATTCTTCAACTTGCAAAGCTTATAGAGTGTTCAATTGTCGAACAAAGATTGTTGAAGAAAATCTTCATGTTAAATTCAATGAATGTCCCAAAGATCCCATTCCTCAAAATCCTGCTGAAATGTTTGATCTTAACATCTTGCAACATGAATTTCATGTTGAGCCTAATGTTGAAGCACATGAGGTACTGACTGCAGATCCACCACAAGCTTCTACAGAAACCACACAAGGAAGTCCTGATGATGAAGATGAAAGTACTCATCTGTTCAGATTTAGTGATAATCTGCCACTATCTGCTAAATCTGATGCTCCTCCTGCTCCAGTTGCTGCTCCAAATACAAATGCTGATGAGATTCTGGCATTTTCTAAATCCTTTGAAATTCCTGCTGCTGTATTTCCTGAATCTTCTTCAACTGCAGCATCTGTTCCTCCAGCAAACACTTGCACTGATCTTATTCCATATCAAGAACTGAAGGATCATCCATTATCTCAAGTTCTTGGTGATATTTCTGCTGGTGTTTCCACAAGAAGTCAATTATCCAACTTTTGTCTTTATGCTCTATTTGTAAGTCAACAAGAGCCAAAGAACTATCACATAGCACTTAGAGACATTGGCTGGGTGGAGGCAATGCAGTTGGAGTTGTTGCAGTTCAAGAAACAACATGTTTGGGAGCTGGTTTCTCTACCTCCAGGTAAGTGTGCAATAGGCACAAAATGGGTGTTTAGGAATAAAACAGATGAAAATGGTCAAATCATTAAAAACAAAGCTAGACTGGTTGTACAGGGGTTTTCTCAGGAAGAAGGTATTGATTATGATGAAACTTTTGCCCCTGTAGCCAGACTAGAAGCAATTAGATTGTTTTTAGCATATGCTGCCTTACACAAATTAAAAGTTTTTCAAATGGATGTCAAAAGTGCTTTCTTATATGGTAAAATAAAAGAGGAAGTGTATGTGTGTCAACCTCCAGGCTTTGAGGACAATAAACATCCTGATTGGGTGTACAAGCTTGATAAAGCTCTTTATGGGCTGAAACAAGCACCTAGAGCCTGGTATGACACTTTATCCACTTTTCTTCTCAAAAATAATTTCACTAGAGGCTCCATTGATAAAACTTTATTCATAAAGAATGTAGGACAGCATAAGCTACTTGTTCAAATTTATGTTGATGACATCATCTTTGCTTCTTCTGATCTAAAGTTGTGTGATGATTTCACTGAGCTTATGACCAAAAATTTTGAAATGAGTGCCATGGGGGAACTACAGTTTTTCTTGGGTCTTCAAATTAAACAAAAACCTGATGGAATTTTCATTCACCAATCAAAATACACAAAAGAGCTGTTAAAGAAATTTGATTTGCAAAACTGTAAACCATGTTCTAACCCCATGAGCAGCACCACACAACTTGATGCTGATCTGAAAGGTATTTCAGTGGATGAAACTCTTTATAGATGTATGATTGGCTCTTTGATGTATCTAACTGCATCAAGGCCAGACATTATGTTTGCCACTTGTGTCTGTGCTAGATTTCAAGCTGCACCTAAAGAATCTCATTTGATTGCTGTGAAAAGAATTTTCAGATACTTGCAGGGTACTCAATCTCTGGGAATTTGGTACTCCACTGGACATTCCTGCAAGCTAGTTGCTTTTTCTGATAGTGACTATGCAGGATGCAAACTCTCAAGAAAATCTACTTCTGGTGGGTGTCAGTTTCTAGGAAATTGCCTGGTTTCTTGGCAAAGTAAGAAACAAACATCTGTAGCCACCTCCACTGCTGAAGCTGAGTACATTGCTGCTGCAAGTTGTACTTCACAAATTCTCTGGCTTCAGTCTCAACTCTTGGATTATGGCATCAAAGAACTGAAGACACCATTGTTAATGGATAGTGCTTCAGCTCTTTGTATTGTCAAGAATCCAGTTCAGCACTCTAGGACTAAACACATTGAGATCAGACATCATTTTATAAGAGATTGTTATGAAAAGGGTCTGATTGATCCAAAGTTTGTTCCTAGTGCTAATGAGCTTGCAGACATCTTTACTAAGCCTTTAGACACCTCAACTTTTCAAAATTTAGTTCTAAGACTTGGTATGCTGCAACTTGAATAGGTTGGTTTTTCATCAAATAAATTTTAATTTCTTTTCAAAAACCAAAAAAAAAAAAAAAAAAAAAAAAATATTTTCAATTTTTCTTTTCCAATAACATTTCTTTTACCTTGAAACTTTTTGATATTTTCAAGTAAATACTGATACATATCAAAAGTACTGATTCAAGGAAAAATATGACCTTTTCTAATACTCTAAGTTACAAGTACTGATGAGTATTGATTCACTAAGTACTGAAGGTCAAACAATTGTTTACAAGTTCTGATGAACAAATTGTTTACAAGTTCTGATGAACAACTTGTTTACAAGTGCTGATGCACACATTGTTTACAAGTTCTGATGAACAAAATTTCCACAAAGTTCTGATGAACAACTTGTTTACAAGTGCTGATGCACACATTGTTTACAAGTTCTGATGAACAAAATTTCCACAAAGTTCTGATGAACAACTTGTTTACAAGTGCTGATGAACACATTGTTCACAAGTTCTGATGAACAAAATTTCCCCAAAGTCTGATGAACAACTGATGAAAACAACTGCTGAACAAAATTGTCGACAACATCTGATGAGTAATTTTAACTCTTCAGTTGTTTTAACCTCTGTTGTTTTCTCTATTTAACTCAACCTTCTTCAGTTGTTTCATTATCACTTTCTCAGAACTTTCCATCTTTTTCAAAAACCTATTTTCCCTCTCCAGTCGTTGCATCCATGGCGTCAATCACCTTGAAACCGCGACACAATTCCATTGCTTATCTGACCAAATCCTCTTTCTGGTCAAAGTTTGATGAAGCTGTGGATTTGATGAATGCTTCTCAATTCAAAACTGCTTTTCTCATCAATCCAACTCTGTATGTCGACTCTATTCATCAATTTTGGATGAACGTTGAACTGATCAATGTTGGCACAGGAGTAATCTCTCTTCGATCCACTGTCAATGGTCATAACGTACACATAAGCCCAGCTGAACTGAGGGACGTTCTTCAGCTCGATGATGCTAATCTGGTCACCCAATTCCCAAAGAATCAACTTGACCTCTGTTTCACAAGTCATGAATACCAAGGTGACCTAAGTGATTCCACTCTGTACAAGAAGAACTTCAATGACCCAGAGCGCCTGATATTCCATATGATCAACATCTGCTTGGCTCCGAAGTCTTCCTCATGGGACCAAATGTCCTCTCGATGGCAACAGGTATTGTATTCTATCCTTGAATCTCAAAAGCTAAATTTTTCTCAAATACTATTTTCTGAATTAACTGAACATGCTGCTAAGCCTGTTTCCTCTAGATGGCTACTCTATCCACGTTTTATCATGGCCATCATAGAGAAACAGCTTCAGCAAAATGGCCTTGTTGGTCAGGGGATCTCTGCTCCAGCAGTTTTGTTGGAAGTATATTCCCGACACAACTCTAACCCTACTCTCAAAGAGGCTGCCCGAAAGCTAAAACCCAAGCAGAGGAAACCCACAGCCTCCACCACAAAATCCAAATCCAAAGTCCCCACTAAACCAAAATCCAAACAAACCAAAAAGGCTGCTCAGGGAAATGAGTCCCCTGAGTCTGCCCATGCCTCACCACGGCATGACATGGCCACTGGGAGTAGTCAACCAGTGGTCCATCAGACTCCACTGGCTCAAACCGCCCAGGATTCCTCTCAACAGGAACCTGGTGCAACCTTTGAAGGGGCAGACACATTTCTAGAACCTCTTTCAGTTGAAAAGGTTTCTATTGAACAGCACCAATCTCCCCGGGTGCACTCTCTTTCAAAGCCAATTCCTATGGAAACCACCCCTGATAGTCCCACTTTTGTTATTGAAAACATCCTGGATCAGTTGAACACTCCTATCCCCTCCCAGACACCTATCACTACTGGGATAAGCTCCAACATTGAGGGGGAGGATAAAAGTGTCTCTGATAGCCCACAGGATTATGACTACCACATCAGATCTCCTAGTGTGGAAAGAGAGATTCTGATATCTGACAAGGCTGCTACTTCTTCACCTCCATCATTTGGAGTGATTGATAGTGGTACCATTGCTAAGACCTTGTCAGAGGCAACAACTAATGAAGGGGTTACCCCTGAGGTTGGAAGTCCCCAGTACCAAGAAAAAGGGGCACCTGATCATGTTGAGCCACACTCAACTCAGGTAGATCCTGATATTCTCAGGAGGTCAGATGATTCAGCTAAGGCTGATGATGACCAAAGCACACTTGCTGAGGTTCTGAAAAAGAATCAATTCCTTGAGGCTGAGGTTTGTAGACTCAATGAGCTACTCACCAAAATGTCCAAGGACAAAAGTCCATCTTCCCCAATTAACCCACAGATGGCACCTTCTCATTCTGAAGGTCACCCAAACACTTCAACCACTACTATAAACTTTGACAAGCCTCCAGCCACTGCTTCAGGCACTAATCCTTTGGGTTCTAGCCCCCCAGAGGCATTAGCTGCTGCCTTTCTAAATATCCTCCCTCTCATCACTCCATTACTGAAAACAATTATTGTTCAAGCCCTTGATGAGAGGTTACCCTCCAAATCTCAAATTCAACAAATGGTTGATGAGGCTGTGACTGCCAGACTTACCACTCTACATACTCCTTCTTCCCCTGCAGCCAAAAAGGGGGAGTTAGGAACAGAGTCAGTCACAACTTCAGCTTCCAAAAGGCCAAGATCTGAAGATGTTGCTTCTGAAAGGTCTCCTGCAATTCAAGTGACTTATAAGAGACAGAAGAAGAATAAATCTGTTGAGGTTTTCAACAGAGCTGATGAGGAGGTTGAGCAGGATATGACTGAGAAAGTAATTGAAGCAAGTGCTGAACAAGTGGAAGTTACAACATCTGATGTACTAAAACAGGCTACAACCTCTGATGTACTAAAACAGGCTACAACCTCTGATGTACTAGAAACTGAACCAGAGGAGATACAAAATCAAGAGGTTCAAACTCAGGTTGTTGAGGTAAGGGCTCCTCCAAAGAAGAGAAGGCAACTTAGAATTCAAGAAGAAGAGGGTTCTGATGAAGAAGACAGGATGCCTATCTCTACAGTTATCAAGCAAAATGTTCAAAAGCCTGCACCATCAACAACTGGGTTGGATCTGTCAATTCAAAAGAAGAAAGTATCTAGAATGTTCGAAATTCCTGAGAAGCCATTGGTTTTTGGTCAACACCCAAAAATCAAACCAGAGTCTAGAATGTTGGCAGTCAAAGTGAAGCTTGAAGAAGAAGAGAACCAAAGGAAGCATGATGAGCAGATCTTAAAGTTGGTTGACAAAGATTATCCTCAGACATCAACCATTACTGCAATGAAGAAAGAAGCTCAAAGGTTGTATGCCCTGAGATGCACATTTCAGTATATGAAGGATCTGATTAGGATGTGGCCTGATCCAAGAGTCATTCATAGGATTCACAAGAGAGAAGCCCCAGCAGCTTATGCCAGAAGAATCAGAAGGGTATTAAGTGCTGAAATTATGCTGGGGACAGTGCTTGATCCTTGGGAGATAATAAGTGATTTCAAGAGTGTGTACAACTCTGGTGCAAAAGCTCCAAATTTCATAGAGAACAAAATGATCAAGAAAGGACTAGTATATAGGAAGCTTGAACATGTTCTGCAAGAAGAACTTTATCTGTTTTTGGAAGGAAAGCACCCTGATGAGTTTGTTTACAGGGAAATTACCAGAGTAGAGCTGAAGGATGGGACAACGGCTAGGTACTTGTCTGAGTATTATGGACCTGAGTCCTTCTTTGAAGGTGAACCTGAAAAACTGACTTCACAAGAGAAGATGATATTACTTGAGGCTTATGTCAGGGAGTCCTTCAGGTTAGTATATAATCAATAGCTTTAATGAGAGGGGTTAATGCTCATAGTCCATTTCCCCAATGGAGTTCCCTCTCATATTTTGCTTGTTAGAATTTTTGGAAGCTGTTGATTATCAGGCATACACTTTAACCGGTTATTTTGATACTGATCTCAAAGAAAAAGACTTATCTTTCTGCCTGGGAATAAATAAGTGAGATCATAAATAAGTTAGAGGTTTTTGGCTGCATTGGTTCAGGGGGAGTTTGTTGGACTAAAAGAACCAATAAGCCTGATCAGAAAAATCTCTAAGTCTCACAGCACTTATAACAACTGAAGAAGAACACAACGGCTGACATACAATGTACAGAAGTTACAAGATCTGAAGTGATATACAACAGCTGAAGTGTAAGTCATCAGATGTTGTAGTGTGTAGTTTAGTCTTCAGTAGTTTTCTTTCAGTGTTTGTAAAAGTCTGATGAGTAGTTTATTCATCAGATGTTTTAGTCTTTTTACTTCAGTAGTTTTAGTTCTTCAGTAGTTGTAAGAGATTGTCTTCAGATGTTGAAGACATTCTCAGTAGTTTAGTTATTTTCAGTTGTTTTGTTTTGTCTGTTAGGTGTCAACATCATGTGACATCATCAGACGTCACTGTCTTTATATAAGGGCAGTTGACATTTTGTAATGGGTATGAAGTTATTGCGATTGATTGAATTATTCCTTTTACAGAATTCTCTCTCTATAACAAACTTGTGCTTTACTGTTTGATTGAACTTTGTTCTTGCTATGATTGTGCTAATTCAACTTTGAATTCCACTGCTATACTCTATTATTGAATCAATTGAGAACATCTGATCCTACATGTTCAATGATGTAATAAGAGCTCTCATAACTCATCAACTTGCGAGTCAGAGTATCATAATCACACTCGATGATCGCCAACTTCTTCTTAACCTCATTAATGGTGTTAAGGTAAGAAGTAATGACATCTTGCTTGTTCAGTACAGTGATTTCCATCTCATGTATCTGTTTGTTTAAAGATTCAATTTTTGTTTGAAAATCTTTTTCATTTGATTTTAAAACACGGTTAGCCTCGATACATTGATTTAGATCACTGACGAGAGCATAATTATGTTCCTGATATGCCAAGACCTTACTCTCAAGGTCAACACACTTGAAACATCTAGAATTGAAAGATGAGGAGTCAGTATCAACCTGAACTACCTAAGACGAAGAGGCAATGTCAGCCATTAATGCAAACTATGTGGTTGACTGATCTTCAGAGTCAGTTTCTGATCCCTCTTGAACTTCAGAATCTGTACTGCTTTCATCTTCTGAGTATGTCACCTCATCTATTCTGGCATCTTGTTCTTGTAGAACAGCATCCACCTTTTCTTCAGCATCCTGCACTATCTCAGCTGTGCAGGCTTTGTCACTTCCCACTTGGTCATCGTTGAATCTGAACTCCCAATTTTCTCCTTCATCATTCTGGACCAGGAGTGCTTTGTTCTGATTTGAGGAACTGGGCTGAGAGGTTGTCTCAATGGGCACCAAACGCCTTTCCGGATTTGAGGGAGATGATCTCTGGTTTTGAAAAGGATTTCTGTTCCCAGTTTTCTTTGGCTTGTTGCATTGACAAACAAAATGTCCCTTTTCTCCACAGTTGTAACAAATTACCGAGGAATTATCAAAGCCAAACTTGGTATCTTTGATGTCCTTCCCTGTTCTTCTCACAAACTCCTTGGCTCTTCTAACAGCACTAGCCAATGCCCACATGATGTCAATCCTTTCCATGTCATCCTGATCAATCTGTGAGTAATCATCATTTGTCAAGTGTGGATTGCCAATTTGTCCAACAATCAGTCCATCATAAGAACTCACAAGTGCTGACAGAAGACCCATGTGTTCCTTTGCCACTTCAACAGTTACCTTATCAAAAGTTTCTGTCTTCAGGTTGACAGAAGGATGACTTGTTTCTGAATGGGATGTGGAAGTCGTAGCCGGCCGACTAAAATGGACATGACCAGAACTAGGAGCTTCAGTGGTATGAGAAACAAAAGCTGTCTTCAGAGGAGCATGAGTAGTGGGTTTATCTGCAGTGGGAGTGGAATAGTAAATGGAGGGATCTTGAACTTGAGAAACCCTCTTAGCTTTCAACTTGTTCTCTATCTCTTGCTCTTTCAACTTTTGTATAAAATCATTGATGTCCATTTTTGCAAGCATCTCGCTTTGCTTCAGCACCATAACGAATGATTCCCACTTGGAAGGTAATGCATCTGCAAGACACTGAATCTTTTCTTGAGTAGTTTTCTTGACCTGATGATTGAACAGCTCACTCAGGAGATAATAGAATCGAACAATGAGTTCATTTAAGGACTCATTTCCCACATACATGAAGCTGTTGAACTCCTTCCTTAAGGCTTTATACTTTATGCTCTTAAGTGCATCATTCCCTTCATATCTCTGTTGCAATGCATCCCATAGCAACTTGGATGTGGTAAATTGTCTGAACTGGTGAAAGATATCTGTGGCAATGGATTGTGACAATATGGCATAGGCCTTTTTCTCAAAGTCATAGGACTTTCTTTGAGGATCAGTCATCCTTGTCACAAGTTTCACCATCCTCACCCAGTGGCCTGAGATATCCACTCTCTATCATCATCCACAGATTGGTATCCACCCCATTGATGTGGATTTCAAATCTATACTTCCAATGTGGATAGTCATCTAAGTAAAGAAGCTTAGGAGCCTTGTTGGCGTTTCCTGTCTCAGTTTCAGTGAGTAAAAGGTTCTCGATTTTGTGGTTTTGATTTGCCATCAGTGCAATCTCATCCATATCAATGATAACAAGTAGGTTTGACACTTAAACAAATTGTGAAGAGGCTGGTACGAATGGAGTTACTTGATACGAATGACGTGTACGAATGGATCACTTGGTATGAATGTAGTGCCCGAATGAATAAGTCAGGTACGAATGAAGGACTCGTGCTAATGGCTAGTTCTTTCGTGCGAATGAGAGGCTATTCGTACGAATGAAGATCTATTCGTACGAATGAAGGCCATTCGTGTGAAGGGTTCTTCGTATGGATGGCTATTCATATGAAATGGCCATTCGTACGATCTGGGGTTTTACAGGCAGAAAATTCACAGAATTCGAGTTTTAGACTGATTTGGATCACCAATTTTGATAGGAAGCTCAAGGACAAGGTTTTGAACGTTCGTTAATCAATGGTTTCCCGAAACAATCAAGAAAACATGTGTTTCATCAATGAAATAGTGACTTTTAAAGCAAAGAAAAACAAGGTTATCTGAAAATTGATAAAAACAAGCTATAATCTGCAGATTTAGATTGGAAACGAGCAGAATCAAGAGCCAAAGCTCTGATACCACTTTGTTGGACCGTGGAGAACTCGTTGGTTCAACCCGGAATCTGCTCGTGATGCCCTGGAATAGTGCCGAATCCTATTCGGGGGTTTTCCAATCGAAAACCACGCACCACGTGATCAATCGAAGGTGTGGAATCAACGTTTCATGTAGAAACGATCAATCACGGGCTTGGAGTCGAAGTTGGGAGCAGAGGCGGCACGCACAAACCTAGGTGATTTGACACGTAATGATATGAGGTCAGAAAAGTCCCTGCAAACATTTGCAGAGTATTTATAGGCAGAGCTCATTCGTACGAATGAGTCATACGAATGACTTCACCCGAACGAATGGCTCTCCACGAATGGGCCATTCGTGCGAATGACTCATACGAATGTGTCATTCGCCTTACCAGCCATTTGCTAGGCGTTCATTCGCTCGAATGGGTCTATATCATATATATATATTCAAAGTCAACTATAGTCAAACACATATAAACTTTAATAAACAATAATTCATAATATAGAAAGACTGATTTCATTAATAATCATAAACTTTATACAATCAAGATAGACCAAAACATGAACTAGGGACAATTGGTGCATCAACAAATTTTTACAAAAAAACTTATCATAATATTAAAAATTGTGTTTCTGTGTTTTTTATTATTTTTATTATTATTTTTTCATAACTTGTATAATTTTAAACAATTATCCTTACATAATTACATATATACATATATATGTATATTAAAGTATGTTAGAATTTATTTCTCATATATATGTGTATACTTGTATACTTGTATAATTATACATATGTATATGTATGGACATATGTGTGTGTAATATTCAAAGATAAAAGTTCCAAATGACATCAAAATTCTTTTATTAGATATAAATGTTTATTACAAATTACAGGTTCGTTACAGGAAACAAACCTACAATTTAGTTTTTGAGATTTCATCATAGTTTGTGAGAAATCTTGAGGATTAGATCACTAAAATTTGGGGATTTTGAAGCAAGTTCGCATCTTTGTTCACTTTTTTAGTTTTTAAAACAAAAGGAATGATCGTTACTTTTAGTTGTTGAATGGAGGCAATGCAAAAAAAAACTTCTTTATATCTGTGTGATTAATGCTTGATACAGGTGGAAGATGCTAATTATTGCATTCATAACCTTGAGAAATTGTGAAAAATTATGAAAAATTGTGATTTGTTTTGTTATCATTGCAAAAACTTTCCTAACAAGATAGTATTTGATTAAAAGAAATTATTTGTTTGCAATTGATTTTTGATGCCATAGGATCTCTCAAATTCTTCCAATTTTAAACTATATATCAAATACTCATTAGTTTACGTGATTATCATTTTAGTCATGACAAGCAATTGTTTTTTGAACAGCAAACGCTCGGTCATCAGGGATAACAACTAGAAAAAGGTCTGGTTCGACCCAGAGCTATATTTCTTCTAGGTGAGACTCTAACCTAAGACCTCTCATTAGAGTAGTCAGAGGGCTACCATTAGGCTAGAAGCCCTTTGGTAGTCCTGACAAGTGATTAGTATTTCTAACATGGGCATAATGTACATGAGTATGACAACTTCACATACTGATAAGGTATAAAATTTGAACATTTAAGATTATGAATGATGAAAAATAAGTTAAGCAATTGACACCAAATGAGATTTTAACATTTTAAACTTCTTTTGAAAAAAATGGTAAACACCAAAGGAAACAAGATATCAAGAAAGGAGGCTAAAACAAGTCAACCAATCGGTCGAAACCATTAAGGATTAAACCACTAAGGATTAAACCACAACGGTTGTCTGATTACTAGGAGAAGTGGCAACCAATTTTGTATCAAATTGTTGGACATGCTAAAAGAGTTGTTTGATTTACATTGTGATGAAATTTCTGTAAAAATGAGGTAGAATTTATAACATTTACCTAAGTTTCTAACAAACATCTTGTGACAGTTGTATACGAGAATTACGTCATCAATGATGTGAGCACATTTGATCGTTCTAGAAATCCACGTTGATTTAATGATTTCAATTGTTACAGATTGATAGTAAGCGAGAAATGATGAATGTGGGCGAAAACCGTGCACAAAACGGAGTCCTGGATTGCCCGGAATTGAAAAACGAAGAAAAATTTCTAAGTGTTGATCGAATGGGCTCGTCACGGTACGCGATGAATGCAAAATATCTAAGATTTCTCCGGAAATCTTCACGGTACGCGAGGCCTTTTTGGGCACCTAGTCGCGGTACGCGACGAGTGAGTCGGTGGAATGATCTGATCTACTTCATCAGATTTCATGCAGAAGATATTTACTTTCTTCTCTCGCACAAACTCGACCCACCAGACGAAAATTCGATTAAACCACCATCAAATCACCATTTTCAAGTCATCAGAAGCCGTGGATCGTACCAGAAATCATATATACAAGTTCTCATCGCAATTTTAACCGCAGATATCCGTCAGATTAGGTAATGATTCGTTTTAACCTTCTAGTTTGATTTTGATTGATTAGATCTTGATTTTGAACGTAATGACATAGTTAGGATTGTTGATTATTGCCTAGATGATGGCTAGGATTGATTATAAACAAAGAACACGAAGTTTTAACGGTTAAATCCTTGTTTTGATCCGTTGTAATGCCCGATTTGCATGAAATCATACCCATAATTATAATGATTTAATCCATTTGATTATAACAATGTAGGTGACTAGTTGGATTAATCCTTGAAATGCAAGGTTAAATCCAAGTATTTCAAACCAATCACAATCATTAACATACTTATTGGAATGATTATCTGATGTTATGATAACAGTCAGATTAGTATGTTAAACCTGGTTATTACACCTATTTTGATACTACAATGTGATATTTCATGATATTTGGTTAATCAATAACAAGGATTGATCATTCCTAAGCCATTAAATTATCTAGAAACTGTTACAGTATCATAATCAACAACATTAACTATTTGGTTAATCCGAGATTATTTTGATTAATCAAGAGTGTCATCAACTTTGTATTAGGAATCTAATGCAATGTAGGTTCCTACATTATCATACATTGTATGATATGATAACAAATTAACTAATTACATAACTAATATCAGTTTGATGACTTTTAAAAACAAATTCGTATAACCCCTTTTCTCTTTATTGTTTTATAAACATCGGGGAACTCTGCAAACTGTTTTCTGAATATATGATATGCATCACTGTTATTTGTATGATTTCATGGGATTTTGCCGTTAGTATCAAAAAGTCCTCATCTCTTGAACTGTATCTAGGGAACCCATGTGGGGCCGAACAGGAATCATTGATAGTACTATTGGCTGACACCCCATTTGCTGGGAGAATTGCATCTCCCCTTGTGTGAATGTTTGGTACCTGTTTCCATAACAACTTCTTAATGTGTGTGATAGACATTAAGATAATGAGGCATTAAGATATTTACCGACGGGTAGTATCTTCGTGAACGAACAACTGTCCGAAAGGAACTAGATACGGGTCCCATGGTTATCCGGAACTGAACTTTTGAGAACATACTTATCATATCATATTGTTTTAAATTAAACTGTCGAACTCACCAGCTTTGTGCTGACGTTTTAAACTCAACATTTTTGCAGGTAAACAGTGACTCCAGTGAGGATGCACTTTTCACATTTGTAATTAAATAAACCAGATTGTGTAATAAATTTAGCTGTACTGTTAGTGTAACCACGAAACCCTGTAATGTATTTATTTTAAGTTAATCTGTGTGCTTGTGATATCGGATCAAGTAAGTCACACCTCACCTCCGAGACATCACCACTATGCTTCCGCAACCGTTTCAGTGACATCATCAACAGGTGACGAGAGGTGGGGGTGTGACAGGGTGGTATCAGAGCCACAGGTTATAGAGAATTAGGTTGACTTAGAGACCTAGACTATAACCATTGGCTCGAATAGTAACACAGAGAGCACCGAACACAACAAATGAACAAAACTTGTTTTGAATTAAGCCAGGATAATCAGGTGGTACAAATTCCAGTTATGAGTGGCCAACATAACTGAAATTTGCAACACGTGTGCATTCTAGTTTAATTTAATTCAAGCAGAACGTTAATAACTATAAAGATGAGTAGTTGCTCTGAGATAGGAAGAAGCATCATATCATGTTCATATTAAATATTGTTATTTAATATTTACGTCATGATACTGATTAGAGATTTTTATTGTATAGCGATGGCTGACCGAGGTGAACAGTATATCTACCAGAGATTTCCTTATCTGAGGTTGGACGATACCCGAGCTCCAGTACAGGAGCAGGCTCGGACCCTAGCGAGGCTTCATCTGCAGCTTCACAGGCGACCCCTGCTGGACCTCATACACCATCATCCCCCAGACCTATTACACCACCACCACCATCACTAGTACCACAACCAGCATCTCCTGTTGTACCCAGTCCTCCTCATTCACCCATGGCTCAGGTTTCTGCTGAGAGGAGGCAGAGTTCTTCTCCACGGAGAGTACCTGCGTGGGACAGATTACGACGGATGCGGGGACAAGCCCGCAAGACCATGGGGCTACCCCCTAGACATCAGATGGATCCCCGAGATGAGCCACAAACTATCCACAAGGTGGGAGAATCCTCCCACCAAGGAGAGCTGCGAGCACAGATGCAGCAGGTCTCTCAAGACCTGCAGGGCCTTAGGCAGGACCTTCACCAGCATCAGACTGCATTAGAGGATACACGTACCACAGTACTTGAGATTCTCACTTCACACCTGACTCTTCTGGAGCGGGTGAATCTTTTGGATACGGACGCCCAGGCTTGGAGGACGACCATAGAGGGACGTTTGAGTAGGACATGGATGCAGGTGTTAGTTGCTGCAGTCTGGCAGCAAGTTGCAGTCTGGAGGGAGAGACTGCAGGGCTGGATTTGGATGTTTGGCGCACTGAGCACCGAGGCTAGACTTTTATGTTTAGCTATAGTATTGGCTACTATAGCTATTTTACTAGCCGGCCTGCCGTATTTCTTACGGTAAGTGTGATCGAGCATCATCTATTTTGGGACTTATCATTGTATATACCATAGACGGATATGTAGTTTTCTGTATGAACGTTGTAGTAACACTCGTTGTATCAAACTTTCTGATAGTGCTAATAAACGGTTGTTTTGTATATTTAATTGTGTAATGAATTGTGAATTGTGTGGTAACATATCAAAATCCTGTGTGGTAACATATCAAAATCCTGTGTGGTAACATATCAAAATCCTGTGTGGTAACATATCAAAGTCCTGTGTGGCAACATTTCAATTGTTTGTGTGACAACATATCAAAGTCCTGTGTGGCAACATTTCAAAGTCCTGTGTGGCATCATATCAAAGTCCTGTGTGGCAACATTTCAATTGTCTGTGTGACAACATATCAAAGTCCTGTGTGGCAACATTTCAAAGTCCTGTGTGGCATCATATCAAAGTCCTGTGTGGCAACATTTCAAAGTCCTGTGTGGCATCATATCAAAGTCCTGTGTGGCAACATTTCAAAGTCCTGTGTGGCATCATATCAAAGTCCTGTGTGGCAATATTTCAAGGTCATGTGTAGTATTTTAACATGTTGTTAAATTATCAGGAGTGAGTATAACTACGAATATCTGTGTGATCTGTGTATATGGAGAACATATTTGAACTAAATTTATGTAGTTATATTGTATTCTTTATAATCACATTTCAATATAAATTTTCAGTGTAACTGAATATGATTGAATTTATGTGATAGAACGGGTTATATCATTAATGTTCTTAAACTGACCTGAGTTTGTCTGATTGTGAGCAGAATAATGGCTCCTAAACGAGGTCGACCAGCTAAGAAAGCTGCCCAGAACATTACAAACCCTGAACAGAATCAAATTCCACCTTTGAATGTTGAATCAAATCCGGATCCGCATGTTAATCCGGAAGTGAACGTGGTTCCACCTGGGAACTTGGAAACAAATACTGCTCCACCAGTGAACCCTAGAGCATGCACTGTTCCACCTGTAGGTACAAGTGGATCTGAAACGAATGAAGCTATGATAGCTCGAATTGTGCGTGAACAACTATCTTCTTGTGGTGTGCTGACACAACACCAACCACATATTACCGCAGGTTCTGGTAGACACCACGATCATGCTGAACATAATGCTACTGGTGGTCACGTCGAAACTCATACCACCACCGGTACAACTACAATTATTCCTGATCCACCTCGACAGGGATGTACTTATAAGTATTTTGCTTCCTGTAACCCTCCTACTTTTACTGGCAAGGAAGGAGCGGCTGGTCTTCTTAGGTGGATTGAGGAGATGGAAACTAAATTCAAAATCAGTCAGTGTTCGGAGGAGCATAAGGTGTCTTATGATGCCTGTTCTCTGAAAGACTCAGCTTTGACTTGGTGGAATACCCAGGCCAAGACTTTGGGTTCAGCCACAGTTGATTCGATGGACTGGAATGATTTCAAAACTCTGATTAGATCAGAGTACTGCCCAATTACTGAAATTCAAAAACTCCAGGAGGAATTCTGGAACCATTCTATGATCGTTGCTGATTATTTAGCGTATACCGATCGATTTCATGAACTTACTTGTTTACTTCCCGATATGTTTCCTACGGAAGCAGCTTTAATCGAGAAGTACATTAAGGGTTTGATTCCCCAGATTCGAGGAATGGTGACTACTGCTGAACCTACAACTCTGAAACATACAATTCTTTTGACCACTAAGCTTACCAATGAGGCGGTAAGGAGTGGTACTTTGTCTTTGAAACCTCAGACGGCTTACAGCCGTAGTGATGTCGGTACCTCTAATGTGTCAAAAGGTACCAAACGAAAGTGGTTTGGTAAAACCAAGGCGAAAGCTCCAGCTGAGATTAGCCAGAGCAAGCCAATTGTTAAAAACTATGGTGCTGCTATTCCTGAGAGGAAAACTTATACTGGGCAGGCGCCCAAATGCAATAAATGTTCATTTCATCACGCAGGACCGTGTCCTGTTTGTGCCAACTGTAATCTAGTTGGACATTTCACCAAATATTGCAATTTTCCTGCTCAACCACAAAATCAAGCACCACGACAAACCACTCAAACCAACCGGTCATGCTACAAATGTGGAAGCCCTGACCATCTCATACGAAACTGTCCAAACAATAACACCAATCCGGGAACTGAAGCTAGAGGGAGAGCTTTTCAGATTGGTGCGACCGAGGCGAGACATGATGCAAATATTGTCACTGGTACGTTTCTTCTTAATAATCTTTACGCATCAGTTCTCTTTGATACAGGAGCAGATAAGAGCTTTATCTCTCCCGAATTTGCATCATTAATTTCATTGCCTACGGTAGATCTAGAAACTCCTTATGTCATTGAACTTGCTAATGGCAAATTGATAAAAACTAACAGTGTGATTCAAGGATGTTCCTTGAATTTGAATGATCATCTTTTTAATATCAATTTACTTCCTATTGAGCTTGGAAGCTTTGATGTCGTTGTTGGCATGGATTGGCTTTCTGATAACCAAGCGGAAGTTGTCTGTCAAAACAAGGTGATCCGTATTCCATTACCTAACGGTAATACACTGGTAGTTCAAGGAGAACGAGCTGGTAGGAAACTTGGTATCATATCTTGCATGCGAGCTCAGAAATTCTTAAGGAAAGGCAGTTATGCTTTCCTGGCACATGTGACTGAGCACAATTCTTTACCCAAACAAATCATAGACATTCCAGTAGTCAAGGATTTTCCTGAAGTTTTTCCTGAGGATATATCAGGATTACCCCCAATGAGACAGGTTGAATTTCATATTGACTTGATCCCAGGCGCTGCACCAGTTGCTAAAGCCCCGTATCGGCTTGCGCCATACGAAATGCAAGAACTTTCAAGTCAATTACAGAAACTTTTAGACAAAGGTTTTATCAGACCTAGTTTCTCACCCTGGGGAGCACCAATTTCTTTTTGTGAAAAAGAAGGATGGTTCATTCAGGATGTGTATCGACTACCGGGAACTCAATAAATTGACAATCAAGAATCGTTATCCACTACCTCGTATCGATGATCTATTTGATCAACTACAAGGTGCTACATATTTCTCAAAAATCGATTTAAGATCTGGATATCATCAGTTACGTATTCATGATGATGACATTCCTAAAACTGCTTTTAGAACTCGATACGGACATTACGAATTTTTAGTGATGCCGTTTGGTTTAACCAATGCACCAGTGGTTTTCATGGATCTGATGAATCGAGTATGTAGACCTTATCTGGATAAATTTGTGATTGTGTTTATTGATGATATTCTTATTTATTCTCGCAATCATCAAGAACATGCTCAACACTTGAAATTAATCCTAAAACTTTTGGCACATGAGAAATTATATGCCAAGTTTTCCAAGTGTGAGTTTTGGTTACGAGAAGTTCAATTTCTCGGGCATGTTGTAAAAGAGAACGGTATTCAAGTGGATCCCAGTAAGATTCAAGCGGTGAAACAATGGGAAACACCACGAACCCCGTCTGAAATACGTCAATTTTTGGGTTTGGCAGGTTATTATCGCCGATTTATCAAGAACTTTTCAAAGATAGCCTTGCCATTAACCACTTTGACACAGAAAAATCAACCATTCATATGGGATTCCCAACAGGAGGAGGCATTCCAACTGTTGAAACACAAACTCTGCAATGCACCTATCTTGGCATTACCGGAAGGTACTGATAACTTCACAGTGTATTGTGATGCTTCTCGTCAAGGTCTTGGGTGTGTTTTAATGCAGAACGACAAGGTAATTGCTTATGCTTCTCGACAACTGAAAGTACATGAGAAGAACTATACCACTCATGATCTAGAACTTGGTGCAGTGGTGTTTGCACTCAAGATTTGGAGACACTATTTGTACGGAACTAAGTGTATTATATACACTGATCACAAAAGTCTCCAGCACATTCTAGATCAGAAAATGTTAAACATGTGACAGAGGCGATGGGTTGAACTTCTAAACGACTATGACTGTGAAATTCGTTATCACCCAGGTAAGACGAATGTTGTAGCCGATGCCTTAAGTCGCAAAGAACGAGTCAAACCTTTACGTGTGAAAGCATTAGGAATGACTATTCAAAATAGTCTAATTCCCCAAATTAAAGAGGCTCAGCAACAAGCTTTACAAGCACCGAACTATTCTGCTGAGGGACTGAGGGGATTAGACAAGAAACTGGATACCAAAGATGATGAACTGTTGTATTTCAAAAACCGAATGTGGATTCCTTTAGTTGGTAATTCTCGAACAATTATCTTGGATGAGGCGCACAAATCCAGGTATTCTATTCATCCAGGTGCTGATAAAATGTATAAAGATCTCAAAGATTTTTACTGGTGGCCTGGAATGAAGAAACATATAGCTGAATATGTGGACCGATGTCTAACATGTCTCAAAGTTAAGGCTGAACATCAACGACCTTCTGGATTATTACAACAACCTGAGATTCCCATGTGGAAATGGAATCAGATCTCTATGGATTTCATTACTAAATTACCCAGAACATCACGTAATCATGACTCTATATGGGTTATTGTTGATCGCCTTACTAAATCTGCGCATTTCTTACCCATCCGAGAAGATTTTTCTATGGATCGACTCGCTAAACTCTATGTTAATGAGATTGTATCTCGACATGGAGTACCGATCTCTATTATTTCTGACAGAGATCTGTCGATTTATGTCACGATTTTGGCAAACTCTTCAAAATGCTCTGGGCACACAAATTAATATGAGCACAACTTATCATCCACAAACTGACGCGCAGACTGAACGAACGAATCAAACTCTTGAAGACATGCTTAGAAGCTGTGTGGTTGATTTTGGAGGTAGCTGGGATATTCATCTTCCACTTGTTGAATTCTCATACAATAACAGCTACCATACCAGTATTCAATGCACTCCATTCGAAGCACTCTATGGATGCAAGTGTAGATCACCTATCTGTTGGTCAGAGGTAGGTGAAAGTCAAATCATAGGCCCAGAATTCATTCAGGAAACAACTAATAAGATCGCACTCATTCAAGAACGAATTAAATCTGCTCGCGATCGACAAAAGAGTTATGCTGATAATCGCCGTAGACCACTCGAATTCCAAGTAGGTGAACAGGTAATGTTGAAAGTGTCACCTTGGAAGGGCATTTTCAGATTCGGGAAGAGAGGTAAACTTTCATCAAGATTTGTAGGTCCATTCAAAATTCTTGAAAGAATTGGATTAGTAGCCTACAGACTTGAATTACCTTTGGAACTTAGTAACATTCACGATGTCTTTCATGTGTCCAATCTGAAGAAGTGCCTAACTGATGAATCCTTGACCGTACCTCTAGAAGAGATTCATATTGATGAAAAACTTCAATTCAGTGAAGAACCAGTAGAGGTAATGGATCGAGAAATGAAAGTGCTAAAACGTAGTCGCATACCAATTGTTAAAGTGCGATGGAACTCACAACGTGGACCCGAATATACTTGGGAACGTGAAGATCAAATGAAATCAAAGTATCCACATCTATTCTCATAAACGATTGTCATAATGTAAATCTTCACTAAATTTCGGGACAAAATTTCTCTAACAGGAGGAGACTGTGACAGTTGTATACGAGAATTACGTCATCAATGATGTGAGCACATTTGATCGTTCTAGAAATCCACGTTGATTTAATGATTTCAATTGTTACAGATTGATAGTAAGCGAGAAATGATGAATGTGGGCGAAAACCGTGCACAAAACGGAGTCCTGGATTGCCCGGAATTGAAAAACGAAAAAAAATTTCTAAGTGTTGATCGAATGGGCTCGTCGCGGTACGCGATGGAGGGCTTGAGAGTCCTCCGCGGTACGCGATGAATGCAAAATATCTAAGATTTCTCCGGAAATCGTCACGGTACGCGAGGCCTTTTTGGGCACCTAGTCGCGGTACGCGACGAGTGAAGCGGTGGAATGATCTGATCTACTTCATCAGATTTCATGCAGAAGATATTTACTTTCTTCTTCTCGCACAAACTCGACCCACCAGACGAAAATTCGATTAAACCACCATCAAATCACCATTTTCAAGTCATCAGAAGCCGTGGATCGTACCAGAAATCATATATACAAGTTCTCATCGCAATTTTAACCGCAGATATCCGTCAGATTAGGTAATGATTCGTTTTAACCTTCTAGTTTGATTTTGATTGATTAGATCTTGATTTTGAACGTAATGACATAGTTAGGATTGTTGATTATTGCCTAGATGATGGCTAGGATTGATTATAAACAAAGAACACGAAGTTTTAACGGTTAAATCCTTGTTTTGATCCATTGTAATGCCCGATTTGCATGAAATCATACCCATAATTATAATGATTTAATCCATTTGATTATAACAATGTAGGTGACTAGTTGGATTAATCCTTGAAATGCAAGGTTGAATCCAAGTATTTCAAACTAATCACAATCATTAACATACTTATTGGAATGATTATCTGATGTTATGATAACAGTCAGATTAGTATGTTAAACCTGGTTATTACACCTATTTTGATACTACAATGTGATATTTCATGATATTTGGGTAATCAATAACAAGGATTGATCATTCCTAAGCCATTAAATTATCTAGAAACTGTTACAGTATCATAATCAACAACATTAACTATTTGGTTAATCCGAGAATATTTTGATTAATCAAGAGTGTCATCTACTTTGTATTAGGAATCTAATGCAATGTAGGTTCCTACATTATCATAAATTGTATGATATGATAACAAATTAACTAATTACATAACTAATATCAGTTTGATGACTTTTAAAAACAATGTCTTTGACATTGAACGTTTAGAAAGATCTAATCAGTAAACTAGAACATAAACAACTCATTAAATATAAATAAATGCAGAATCACTTCTCTATTATCAGTTTTGAGATATTCTGCTACATCTATATCATCAGGTGAGTTTCGTATAACCCCTTTTCTCTTTATTGTTTTATAAACATCGGGGAACACTGCAAACTGTTTTCTGAATATATGATATGCATCACTGTTATTTGTATGATTTCATGGGATTTTGCCGTTAGTATCAAAAAGTCCTCTCATCTCTTGAACTGTATCTAGTGAACCCATGTGGGGTCGAACATGAATCATTGATAGTACTATTGACTGACACCCCATTTGCTGGGAAAATTGCATCTCCCCTTGTGTAAATGTTTGGTACCTGTTTCCATAACAACTTCTTAATGTGTGTGATAGACATTAAGATACGGGTCCCATGGTTATCCGGAACTGAACTTTTGAGAACATACTTATCATATCATATTGTTTTAAATTGAACTGTCGAACTCACCAGCTTTGTGCTGACGTTTTAAACTCAACATTTTTGCAGGTAGACAGTGACTCCAGTGAGGATGCACTTTCACATTTGTAATTAAATAAACCACATTGTGTAATAAATTTAGCTGTACTGTTAATGTAACCACGAAACCCTGTAATGTATTTATTTTAAATTAATCTGTGTGCTTGTGATATCGGATCAAGTAAGTCACACCTCACCTCCGAGACATCACCACTATGCTTCCGCAACTGTTTCAGTGACATCATCAACAGGTGACGAGAGGTGGGGGTGTGACACATCTTGTGTTGAAACTTTGTCTTATGAACGAGTAACAAGGGGGTGGCCAAAAACTATGAAATGATTATGTTTTTGGGAGTATCAAGCTGCATGTAATCCCCCATTGGAATGATTCCTTAACGTTTAGTTTATGGAAAAAAATGTCATTTAACTATCGAATTTGCTCATTGAGTGCTTTGGGTGGTACAAACCGTTAATTAATTGTGATTATGATTTGGCTTGTATGGAAAGATAACTACAATTAAGTAAGTTAGAAGAAATTTGAGATGAAGCTTATGATACTACCAGAAGCTATAAAGCCAAACTGAAAGTTGTTTATAATGTGAAATCGCGAATCAAAACATTTGAGGTTGGACAAAAAGTTTGGCTTTATCATTCCATCTTAAATTCTTTCAAGAAAATTGAAGAGCAAATCAACAGGCCATTGTGGGAAATTTGAGAGATTTTGAAATTGATGATGTACAAGGCATACAAAAGCAAGTGGTGAATGGACAGTTATTAAAGTCCTATGTCACATCCGTAGATCAAGCAAGAGCAAACACTGATGTTGTGAGTTTATTGGTTGACTCACCAACCTACAATCGGGCTTAAAAGGATGGAGGTAGTGTCGGGTTGAGGACAATAAGCGTAGTTGTTTATAAATATTGTATTTGTATATAAGTTTTAAGAAGTTCTTAACATTTTTATGAAAATATGTGAAAAATGGCATATAATACAAGCGTATTATACGTCATTAGACTTTTGGTGAACTTCTTTTTGTAGTTTGTGTTTTGTCGTGAAAATTTTCAATCGTTAGTGTGGTTTGTTTTGGCTTTGTGATCGTTTCATGAAACTTGGTCTATGCTAATCATTTCATGAAACTCGGTTTTGAATTCAGTGGCGGACCCAAAAAATTTTTTCATGGGGGTCGGAAATTTTTTGTTGACATTTATTTGTCGTTAAGTATTTTATTTTTTTGGACCGGTTCAAATCGGGTCGGGTCCGATCCTAAACAAAATAATAAAACGAAATTAAATCACAATACATAATAAAAATACGTTAAATTGTCATCTTGTTGATTAGGATGATATGATAAAATTCATTTTTTTTCTTGCAGAACTCATGAAATACTATTCAAATCAACAAATTTGATATTAAAAGAAATTAAAGGAGTTTTCTTTTGAAACATTGTTTCATATATCTAAATATATAAATTATACCCAAATCAACTAAGTTTATCATCATGCTAATAAGTTTTAACTTTAAAAATTATACTATAATCACTCAATCTATTAATTATGGTTGTGGCGATCTCGAGGTTAACGGTGTAAACTGGCAAGTTATCATTCCGGTTGTTAATTGGTAATTGGGCTTTATTACGAGTAATGCATATTGTGTTATTGGCATTAGTTTTGGTTTTAAAATGGGTTTCATCGGGTCGTCAAATTTTCATGGGGTCGGTGATAAAATTTCTTGGGTATCGGTCAAGATTAGATCATACATATAACAATAAAAATAAAAAGTTCATGGGGTCGGTCGACCCCCATACCTCTATATTGTGTACGCCTATGGCTTTGATTCAAGTTAACTATTTGATTCAAGTTGGCTTTGCATACATGCCTGTGAGTAACCAAGATTTGCTTGAGAAATGATATGGCAAATGACATATATGCTCAACCTAAGCATGAAATGATAATCTTGGTTTTTTTGAAAACTCCCCTTGTTCGTTATCTCCTACATATTGCGTAGTATGTAGCATGTGGGCTTGGTTTTAAAAAGCGCATGGCTTTACGCTAGGCGCAATATATTTACATATAATTTTTATACATTTCTCATAGGGTTTTAAATGTTGATTATTTCAACAACATGAGTGAATCGTTAATCAATTCAATCAAATAAACATAAACAAACATATCAATCAATAACATTAAAAATACTCACTTGTTTGAAGATTAAATCACGCTCTTGATGATAATATCATTGTAGTGATTCTTTAATCTTCTTTCATGTCCAAGTTATGATGGAGAATTCATATGTATGGTGTTCTTTCTTACTTCTCATAGATTAAGATTAGAGAAAATGTTATGTAAGTGAAATGATTATTTGGACACTAAGAAGAATTAGTTTAGTGTGCCTCTATATTTATAGTTTCATGTAAGGACAATATTGTCCATCAAAATGTTGCCATGGAGGGACTATAATGCAATTATCAATAAGTTGATAATTGCATCAACTTATACATAAGTGCTTATTGGTTAATTATCAAAACTTAATATTATACTAACTTATCAAATAGTCACAAAGGCCATACTATGAAATAAATTCCAATATTCTCTCACTTGGTCTTTGACTATTGATTAAGAATAAGTTGGCCATGATTTAGTTTAAATACTACGCCAAAACTTCATAATAATACTAATGTAAAGTGATACGTTCAAGCATGTTATTTTCAACATGTGACCCACACCAATTATACGTTAGCCTTTTTATGAAGCTTATGACTACATTAATCCAATTAACCATTAATTAGGGAGTTTTAATTAAAGTTTGTCTAATAGTATTAGTGTGCACAATTATATATAGACAAATTATGAGTATAGTCACATGTATATATATTATGGTACCCATTAAGTGACAATTCCGTGATACATCAATAAGCTTTAAAAGTAAGCAGCAATTATCGCAAACCCATATTGACGACAAGTTCTTTAAAAGTTATAGGTGGTATACCTTTTGTAAGAGAGTTTGCGAGCATTTTAGATGTAATAATGTAATCAATACAAATATTGTCTTTTGCTATTTCTCCCACAAAGATAATTGTGTTGATATGCACTTTAACGACTTTAAAATTTCAGTCAATTAAATAATCTTTTTGTAGCAATATTTGACAAATCACATAATACCATGCCACAAGTCGTCTTTTAAGTTTTGCTTATGACTCATATGATATATAAGGCCTTTCCCTATTATATAATAATATTCTCATGTTGATTTCTTATCGTCTTTACACTTCATAAAGACTAAATTTGAATAACCAACACCTTTGTAGGCTTTCATTAATGAGCATACAAAAACACTCCCACTTATCTTGAGGTATGCATAATTAATTATTAAATGTTTATGTTAAACATTCAACTATAAGAAATCAAGTTAAACAAATAAAATGGGAATAGCACATTAGGAACTTATTATGAACACCAAAATGATAAGTTAGTAATAAGTCTCATTAAATTGACAATTTTCCGTTGATACTCATAATCAACAAGGCTTAAAATAAACATTAATAATAATGGTAGATACACATATTTATCACCATTAAATTAAGTTTTTAATATATCGACAACTTTTCGTTGGTACTTGTTATCAATAAGACTTAAAATAAGAAAGAGTAAAATAACTTATAATTATTAAACATCACTACTTGCATTCTTATTAATAAGTCTTTAGTATATCGATAATTTTTAGTTAGTACTTGTTATCAATAAGACTTAGAATACATATTAGTAACCTTAACATATATATTTACTACACTATGTCACCACTTGCAACGTTAGTAATGAGTTATGTTTGTGTCAATCAATTTGTCGCTTAGTTCATCAATCGACAAAACAAAAAAAAATAATGATACATTATTCAATCATTTACTATAATTCAAGTAATATCTGTTGATTAATCACTTAAAATTAAATAATTACGCATCACTTAAACTTAGATTCCACAATTTATCGTCAAAACCTCCGTTAGATTTCCAAATTCCATACCATGTTTCATGAAGTTCATATTGAAAATACAGATATGTAAATATATATATCAGCATCATGATACTCAGCATCATCGCATCATGATAATGTTTGTTTGATCAATTAATATTTAAGAATTCATATCAATGATTGTTCGACAGATTATCAATAATTTCAATTTGAAAAATTAATAAACAATTGTTTGCATACGAAAAAAACAATGAGTAATTAATTATCATCAAATTGTGTTGAAACAATAAACACTATATTGATTTTAAAACGGATATCAAATCACTAACCGAAATTGTTCTTGAGATTGGTAGAACTTCAGAAATTCCCAATTGTAATACTTGAAATATTGCAATTTGGATAAACTCTAAGAATCGTAAACCACTATCAGATCAAACTATTTGATGGTACGGATCAAATGCTTGAACGGATTAAACTTAGAGATCTTGAGATTGAAATTGAATTTTTTTTGTCTTTGCAAGAGAACCGTACGCCCTGTGTTTTCTTTTCTTTGATTGAGATCTCAAAATAAGCCAAAAGGCTTATAATGTAATTGGCCAAATAAGATCCGGACAAAACAAAACTCCAAATAATAGCCCAAATGGTCAATTATTTAATTAATTAGAAGTCCACTAATTAATTAGGAAGCTCAATTAAACCTATATAATATTAATGTTATACGAGCCCGCACTCCCGCGTCACCTAACTCGATTAATCATTAATATTATTATCTCGATCACCAAGTTAATCCAATAACACTAAAATAGTTGATAACACTAAAATTACCAACAAATTGTTCGGTTACTGATTCGTGTTCTAATACAGGAAATCATTTTGCAAATAAATGAATAAATCTCAAACTGATCATATTTGTATAAACCATTTTCGAAATTGAGATTTATTCAAATTGCTGAATTGATTTGCAGAAAACAAACCGATCATATCTTAAGTAAACAAAACTATTT
Source organism: Mikania micrantha (assembly GCA_009363875.1). Lineage (NCBI taxonomy): Eukaryota > Viridiplantae > Streptophyta > Magnoliopsida > Asterales > Asteraceae > Mikania > Mikania micrantha. The sequence continues at coordinate 3,835,381 of CM018686.1, forward strand.
TTTTATCCGTTCATTTATGCCAAGTATAACGTGGCTTTATTACATGATTTCAGTTCATAAAATCTTAAATTGTTTATTATAAAATCATGAAACCCAAAATTTGAATTGCTTATATGAATTGGTAATATCGATTTTGACACCAAATTGCAGTGTATTGCAATCGACCATTCATCAAAGGAAGCAAATGGAATTTCATCATGATTGAATTGATGTAATTAACATCGCTCTCATACCATTATGAGTGGATAGTTAATCAATTCAATCAAATAAACATAAACAAACATCAATCGATAACATTAAAGATACTCACTTGTTTGAAGATTAAATCACGTTCTTGACGATAATATCATTGTAGTGATTCTCTAATCTTCTTTCATGTCCAAGTTAAAATGGATAATTCATATGTATGGTGTTCTTTCTTACTTCTCATAGATTAAGATCAGAGAAAATGTTATGTAAGTGAAATGATTATTTGGACATTAAGAAGAATTAGTTTAGTATTGTAAAACCCCGAATTTCTATGTTACGATCCTTGGTAATTAATGATGTTAATAAAAGTACTTTCATTTATTTTGTTATGTTATGAGTAAGGATTATATGAAAACCGTAACTTATGATAATTACGCGGTAAGGCCGCAATAAGAAAACTAACCTTTGAACTAGAATCACATGATCCAATAAACATATTTAAAGTTTAATAGCATTAGTTTATGAAGATGATAAAACAATGTTGAAAATGAGTGTAAGCAGAATTGGCAAACGATACTCGTAGTGAAAGTTACGACAAACCGAATTTTGAACGCTAATTATAAAATGAAACCTATAATCATTGCATCCTTAGGAGGTGTGATATATATGGTTAGAAAGAGGAAGAAAAATCTTGAACATGGGCGAAAACGGCACGCAAAACGGGGTTCGTATGAAGTGGATATCGCGAAAACAAGTTCCAGACACTACGCGCGCAAAGGGAAACGTATCTAATCACCCTGACATGTGTCAAAACCCCATGCCACGTGTCATATAATGTTGCCACATGTCTCTAGGTGACGCCATGTGTCCGACGATGTGTCATGATGCGGTTGCCTCGATTTGCATGCCAGTTTTTATAAATAGTCTTCAAAAGTTCATTTCCTATGTACACCATTCAAATACCACTCTTTTCTCTCAAAATAAATACTCCTTTAAGCCCCCATTGAAGTAATACAAGTTTACGAAAGTACGAGAAGAGTGTTCGGGACGATCGGAACGATTAAACGAGGTGTCGTTCGGGTAAGGTTTATGCATAAGATTAAGTTGTAGTTATCTCCATAAACCATTATAAATTTGTCTGGGGATATATTGAAGTGATTATTACTTTATATAAGTAAAAATTTAGTTTATGAAACTCTCTCGTATTGGAGATGACCAAAACGTAGCCGTTATGCTGCCCGTTTAGAAACCCTGAAGTAAAAGGAGGTTTACGTTATATGATTAAGATTATAATTATGTTAGGATATCCATGTTAATAGTATATCATTGTGAACTTGAGAAAGTTAAGGATAGCAAAGAAAGTTAGCTGGTTGTGCATAACTAAGTTAAGGTGAGTTATATGAGCCATCTTTTACAGTTTTAACGTCTTAAGGCTGATGTGTATACATGATATATACCTATGAAATGTTTGTGAAAGTTTTGTATGATTGACTGTTAAAGTTTTGTTACAAACAATTTTGTTGAATGAACAGTCACGTTATGTAAAGATGATTTTGTTAGGAAATATGGTATTTTGAAATGAGTTGGGCCAATTATGTGCTTAAACTAATAGTGGAGAGGGGTGTAGGTAATGATAGTGTTGGGATTATCATATGTTTTGATAAAGATAAACTTCCATGAGTTGAAAGGGTGGTGGGTTGGTGGCTCGGCATTATGCTCTGCATATATCCTATATATAAGCTAGGTCAAATCAATGGAGGTGTATCGTACTCAGAGCTGATGAGAAACTAACCGTTGATTCATGCTTATAAACCACTCCTTTATTATTTAAATGCAAGTTAATCCAATTCATGAAGAAATGTTTTGTGCGATATAATAAAGGTTTCAGTAAAAATGTTTTGATGAAAAGATGTATGTTTTGAACAGAATTTAAATAAGTAGCTAATGTTTGTATGTAACAAAGCTATACTGTCAACTCCTTGTATAAGAGGAAGAATGTGTCCTGATATGCGGGATGAAGGCGATATAGGGATTTCGATCCCAATGAGACAATATTTTTACTGTCAGTATGTATGTGTCTTTCCAATTGTGGGAAGACAGTTATGAGTCTTTCCTGTTAAGGAAAGATGGTATGGGTTGTACAACTGGGGAGGTGACGACTGACCAACATGTGGGTGAGCGTGCCTAATGAGACAGTGCTTTGTATGATAAGATGATTCACTTATTATGACTCTGTTCACGGATGATGAATGTATATGTTATGTTGAAATGTTTTAATCAGGATGACATGATAATGAACATATAAAATATTTTCAAAACTCAAAACTCACCAGCTTACGCTGACATTTTTGAGTATGCGCATCAGGAACAGGTGAAACCTCTAGCAATAGAGGTAAAGGAAAGGAATGAACAGAGGCATCTAGCAGGCACCCAAGGGAGAACGACGGGCACATACTTTTGGGACATAGATATCTTTTGTAGTATTACAACTTATGTATTAGCACTTGGTTAATAAATAAGGTTTTTGATTCCGTTGCATTTTATATATGTGATTAACCTTGTGCTTATGAGTAATTCTATTAAGTGACGCGTCTCAGGAGTTGGGGCGTCACAAGTATGCCTCCATATTAATAGTTTCATGTAAGGACAATATTGTTCATCAAAATGTTGCTATGGAGGGACTATAATACAATTATCAATAAGTTGTAATTGCATCAACTTATACATAAGGGCTTATTGGTTAATTATTAAAACTTAATATTAAACTAACTATTAAATAGTCACAAGGCCATACTATGAAATAAATTCCAACATTAAAATCACCTATCAAAAATTAAACTATAAACAAGCATTATATATGATTTAATAAATAAATAACCTATATATACAACCTAAAAAGCTATATGTACATGAATATAATATATGCAAGTATTTAATTAAAAGAAATAAAGTATATATTATCTTAATAACTGAATATAATTATACATACTAAAAATACAACCAATTGATAATCAATATATTTAAAATTTTATAATATAAAAAAAATTAAAGATTTCCAAAGAGATAAATCGTAAGACGTAAAAGTTTATTTTAAGATCAATTTTAGTGTCAAGACAAAAAGAAAAAGAGAAATTTTCTAGCAGTTAAAAAATGTAAAATAAAAATTTCTCTCGGTTCTGGTTACAAGATAGCCTCCAACAAGAAGATAGTTTCCTTACGTAGCTCATGTACAGTCTTCTCCTTAAACAGCTCCTAGGCACACCTCCGTGCTTTTTAAAGCCAAGCGTGTGGGTTTTAATCATGTGATATCTCTGACTTCTTTTTTTTTTGTGAGAAAGCTTTAAATAATGTCGTACTCTCTTCCAGTGAAAAGAAAAAAAAGAAGATGAAAACAAGTAAAACATAAATTAATTATTAGTCACATACGAAGACTTGACCAAATTCTATTAATAAAAACAACACCTACCTTTAAACTTGGTTCCCGGTTTCACGAAACCGTAATACTCCAAATTCAAATAGTGAGACTCATAAAATAGCGTGCCATCTAGGACGTATTCCCCGGTTGTTAATTGAAAAGAGGAGAGATCTCCACCAATGATGTGATTCCATGACTTGTAATAACCCAACACATTTTCTTTCTCCTCTTCATTCTTACCATCCTCATCATACACAGGACCAATCCCACACTCTAATGGTAGTTGGCTTTCAGAAAAACCCTCCCCATGTTCTACAGAAATAGTAATGTGGTCACCAGCTTCCATCTCATTCGGCCCAAACATCCAATGGCTTAAATAACATAAACCGTCTTTAGAATCATTGTCAATATCCTGAATATTATGTGTATAAATCCAGGTGTGGTTTTTTGTAATATTACTAATTTTAATAAATGGAATAGTAAAGCAATATCCTGAATTCTCCTCCATGCAGCAGCAGAAATTCAATCCTTGGAGGTTGTTACAAGAGGATGGGATGATAAATGATATTGATGGGCCCTTCCTTCTACAATTAATCCACTCTGGCATTTCTTTCCCCTTATAAAACATGCTAAATATTCCAAATTCATAAAACATCTGCCAAACAAATACAACATTAATTAATCACCTTAAATTCATAATACACAACGAGAAACAATTAATGTCAGAGGAAACCTGTGTTTGATAATCAATAAAATGAGTATCCCAGTTGTCTATAAACTTCAAGTGCCTTTCTTTATTGAAGTCTAAATTTGTCCACCCGAGACTATTTAATACCTTTTCCTCAACACTTGTCATACCTTGGATTTTCACCATGCCATCAATTTCAATTTCGAATGACAATAATAATGGACTGTTACCTAATAACATGAGTGGGGTCATTTCTGAATCAAATTTAATTTTCCTTAAACTATCACCATCAACATCTCTGTCTTCGATATGGACAGAAAATATTCTTAGTGTACGTGGAGGATTCTCGATTGATATCAACTTTAAACAATTGTTCATATGAAGTGTCTCAAGCCTTGGAAGGGTTCTCACACAACTCGGCATTGAAACAATTGGATTGTCATCTAAATATAATTCCTTTAGCATGACCAGGCGACTGAAGTCCATGGGGAAGCATTCGTTTGACAAGTTATTATTTTTAATCGACAAAATTGTCAATGAGCTCGGTAAAGGAATCATAAGAAACTTCAAATCACTTGGTATGGCCTTTGCATTCCCCATCTCATTATGAGTTTCACCAAAATTACAGCCATCTAACACTAGTGTTTGGGCCTTCTTTAACTTGCCTAGAGATTTTGGAAGCTTTCTAAGCTTGTAGCAGTAACTCAGATCAATATGGACAAGTTCATTACATTGCTCAACTGATTCACACACCTCAATCAAACCTGTGCAGTTTCTAAGGATTAACCTCTCAAGTACAGGGAGTAAGAAAAAACCCCCAACACTATGAAGTTGTTTAGAGAAACTCAGATCCAGAATCTTCAATGATCCAAGCAATCGATTCTCTTTTGAGCATGATCCAATTAACCCCTGAAGTAAAGATATGTTAAAATAAGTAAAGAAATGTGGTTACTAGCATTGAAAGAACAATAAGAGTTTTCATGTGTGAGTGATCATTCAAGCTTCATCACTTATATTTAAAGTAATTGAGAATTACAAATGACCAATGAGATTTCAGATTAAGTTCTCGTATTCGGGTCAAACTACTTTGAAATACATAACTGTGATTTTGATCAAAAATCGAATTCGAAATCGGTTTGGATGCTAACCAAATTTAAATTCATTATTTGACCAGAAATCGCCAAAATCAATGGTTTATCAGCTCCAACCAATATGACAGTGATTTCATGTAAGCCTGGGAATTGTTGATAAATTAATTATTACCAATCTCATATGAAAGTATCTAAAATCTTACCTTTTGCCTCTTCGCAGGTGGTTGTGGGTTATGGTACGACATGCCAAAAGATTCAATATTGCTACAAGACATGTCAAGAACAACCAGATTCTCCATTGGTATGTCTAAATGTATAAACTTTAAAGGGAACCCATGCATACACAACCATCTTAACTCTTCCGGGAAGTTTTGGAAACATTCATTTAACTGCACATAATTGAGCCTTAGTAGCATTAGATTGTCCATCCTACTTAATGAATTTGCTTCCAGCTCGTTTGTCTTCTTTTTGTCAAGCATTCTCATGTCAAGGGAAAGGCCTAACAGATTTCCCTTATCCTACAAAAAAAGTGTAAGCCAAAAAAAAATTATAAATGTTATACACACAATAAAAATACTTAGAACATGCATAACTACTAAAAAGAAATGGGCTCTTACTTTTTTTTGTTTCAGCACTTTGAATGACTCCTCGTGACACCATAATCGGCTACGCTCCCATGGTTTGTCCGGTGATTCTTGGCGTACTAAATCTCTTCCCATCTCTTGAATCAACGAATGCATCTCTAGTTTGTTATTCCAGCTGATACTAAGAAGGCATCTTTCAATGAGATTGGTGATCCCATAACTTGCATTAAGATCACATGAATTCAATATTGTTTCAGTCACATCTCTATCTATTCCCACAAAAAAACATGCAATATGCTTAAACAACTCCTTATCATTTTCAAATAGCAGAGCGTCAAAGCTCATCTTTATTGCGTTGTTTACTTGTGAATCAGGTTCTTTCTTTAGCACTTTTATGCACCCTTCCCAATACGCTACATCTCGCTTATGAAGAGACCTGCCCAGAACTTTAAGAGCCAATGGATGTCCTTGACAATAGTTCACAAGCATTTCTGAAACCTCTATATAACCTTCTTTGAGTTTATTGCTCTTGAATGCATGTATGCATAAAAGCTCAAATGATGCAGATTTGTTAAAGCCTGTAAGTGAGAGCTTCTCATGGTTGGGTTGAACTGGGAGGTCAAATAATGCACACCTCTCTGTTAAAGATGCATCTTTGGTTGTAATTATGATTTTGCTTCCTTGGTGAAAAGCTTCGTTTCCAAGTAACGCATCCAACTGTTCCAGACAACCAACATCATCAAGTACTAGTAGCACCTTCTTATGAGCAATTGCTTTTTTAATCTTAGATGTGTAAACAGAAACATCATGAATATGTAACGGTAGGTTTTTTGAAATATCTCCAAGCAATTGCTTTTGTAAATCAAGCAACCCGTTTAAGTTTTCCTTACATTTTGCATCGATGCCTTCAATAAAGCTACTTTTGTCGAAGTTATTGGAGTGCAACTCGAAAACATATTTAGCTAAAGATGTCTTCCCAATTCCACCCATGCCTACAACTGTCAGAATGTCAGCAGCAGCTGCAGAATGTCTTCTCAACCATGAACTAATGAATTCAATTTCAGAGACCCTCCCGATCAGACGTGGCAGTGTGTTATTTAAGGGTACACGTAATATACGGTGGATGTCGGCAACAACTTCTTTAATAAACTCCGTCTCTTTCCTGAAAATTAATTGAAGTGAGAAATAATACTAGAACAACGTGATCTAAAGATATGATAACTCAAAGATTCAAACCAAATGCTAATATTTATAATTATGTATTTGTGATTATGTTAAATAAAGCTAGATCTCTTCCTGAATAATAAAAGATTGTAACAGAAAAATGGGGGATTTACCTATCTTTAACATCTTTCCCTTTTAGATCAGCAATTTTTGTGAGACCCAGCTTCCATGACTCCATCTTTCGAGCAAGCTGACTTCTTTTTTCTTCATTCGTTTCTGAATCCATCTTTTGTTTATGTTTCGCCATTGCTTCCCCGAAGCTGTTCAGTTGCTTCCTGACATCGGTGGGCTCGACATGATAGAAGATGGGGATGACGATTTGATTACAGTTATTGTTTTGGTGAAGGATTAGTACCAATTCGTCCAGACACCATGTTGAAGAGGCATAATTCTTGGACAGGATGATAATAGAAGCCCTTGATGATCTAATCGCACTCTCCAGTTCTGGTTTAAGTGGCTCTCCGGTTTCAATTTCTTCATCATCCAGAAAGGTTTTGATACCGGCGTCCAGAAGGGCGTTGTAGAGGTGATCTGTGAAAGCATAACGAGTGTCTGCACCTCTAAAACTTAAAAACACATCATATTCATATGTACGATTTTGATCATGATCATGAGTTGAAGAAGAAGAAGAAGATGGTAAAAGCTCAGTGGGAAAAACCATAGATGGTGAAGAATTATTGAAAGATAATTTTAGTGTAGAGATGAAGAAGATGAGGATCTGGTTTTTAATTATTCAATTTGCATAATATGAAAAGACGACTTTTGGCTACGTATGCCGGTCAACAACTACCTTTTATAAAACAAAATGCTAATTTTTTTTTGAGGATTATTGAATAACACCCAAAACTAAATGAATAAATTTAATAAATAAATTAACGAGCAGTTAAATTTAAACATAACTAAAAACTTGTAGCATAATGGTTATCCTTTACTTTCTTATAAAAGGCTTTTTGGTTTAAATTCGGATTGAGACATATTTTCTTGAGCTAAGATTAGGAATTACCTAATTATGAGGTTCCTTTTGAGATAGGCTCGAACATACACTCAAATCCAAGGGGACAAAAAAGTTAAGTTTAAACATTACAATACAATATATACTAACTTATTATATAATTCTTAAGAATTAGTGTATTACCATATAATTAGTCAAAATGAAATTGAGTAATATAAAAAAAATGGCTTATAAAAGTATTTTATGTGTTCGTCAATATGCATTCTTAGAAAAAAGATGTCACAAGCTATATAAAATTTTCATGTCTCAAGAAAAATATAATAATTATTTAAATAATAATTTATAATCATTATTTAGCTAGAAAATATAACAATTATTTATAATTAAAGTTATTTAAATATCTAAAAATAAATTCTTTTTAATATAATTATTATTTAACAAGGGAAAAAGTGAGAAAATGAGAAAATATCAGATAATGACACGTGTTACCTCATTTAATATGAGAGACATAAAAATATAGCTGAGATGACACCACAAACTAAAACATGTTCTCTCTTGCTATTCTTTTATTATGACAGATACTCTCATTAAGTGGTAAGGTTCAAATGTCATAATTGACGGATTTAGTGGTTAGATTATAATAGCTTAGATAAGCGAGGACCTAAAAAGGAGACTTATATGGAGTAAAGATTAAATAATAAGAGATTTTTTCTAAAAAAATAGTGAGAACAACCGTAGATGCAGTGGCGGAGCTTCAAACGATTTTTAGGGAGCGAAAATTTAGGTGACGTAAAGTTTTTTTTCAATGGATCCGTATGTCTCGGTTACTCGGATTAAATGTCCGGATCAATGATTTGGGTCAAACAATAAAAATACAAGTATCTGATAATTATCATTATGCGTGAAAAAAGAGTAAATATCTTAAAGAAGAATTACAATTCAGCTCGACAACCTTTGACATTATCTAAGGATTTTGTTTATTTTTTATCTTGATTTGCATCAACAATTTCTTCATCAAACAAGTTTTCTGGGGTGGGTGTTGGCCTGGAACATGAGGCGATGGACTGGTGGGGACGGAATTCAAGAAGTCAGGGGAAGGAGAGATTTAAATATTTAGGAGAGTAAATTACGGTTTTGGCCCATGCGGTTTAAATGTTTTAACTATTTCAACCCAAAATATAATCTTCTATCAATGAAGTCCCTAGGGTTAAAAAAAACTAACGGTTTTGACCCCTAACCATAGTTAGGTTTGAGGGTCAAAACCGTTAGATTAGTCAAGTTTGGGGGTCAAAACCGTTAGTTGTTTAAATCATAGGGGCTATAATGATAGAAGATTTTATTTTGGGTTGAAATAGTTAAACACTTAAACCTCAAGTGTCAAAACCGTAAATTACTCTATTTAGGATAAATAAAAGGGAACAAAAAAATTAGGGATTTTAATATGTGGGTAACTTTTGAATTTAATTTTTTATTTACCAATTATGAAAAATGAATATTTAGAAGAGATGGTAGTGTAATTTTCTTTTTAGATTAGAGGAGGCGAAATCAAAAATTTCTTAAAAATTAACCTTTCAGTCCAAAAATTAGCACTATTAATTAAAAAAAAAAAAGGGCCCGCCCCATGACGATTTGAGTGTGGAGATAAGAAAATGAGGGTCTGGTAATTCAATTTGCGTAACGTAAAAAGTGTAAAACGATGACTTTAGGTCAACAACGACCCTTGATGCGGGACCCAATGGTTATGATTAAAGAAAAACAAAATGCTAAATTTTTTTGAGAATTATTAAATAACACGTAAAATTAGATGTGAATAAATTTAGCATAAAAATTTACATGCATTTAAATTAAACAAAACTAGCGGCTTGTAGCCTAATGGTTGACTCATAGATGGTCTTGTGTTTAAATTCGTTTTGAGTCATATTTGGTGATTCAAGGTCAGCAGGTTTACTCATTGGTGGGCTTCAGCATACGGTTCAAAGCTTTAAATATGAGGGGATGGTTGAAATTTCGTCTTGAATGTCTCGTTGTACCAAGCAGTTCAAAAAACAATACCATATATCATTGGGCTTATAGCCTAGTGGTACTCCTTGACCACCAGCAATGGTTGACCACCAGCAATGAGAGGTCTTGGGTTCGACTCTCGCCTGGAGCAAAAAATGTTCTGGGTGAGCTAGGTGGTTTTCTCAGTGTGAGTTTCCTCCTAGATGGTATGGCGGTTCCTCGATTCGGCGCTCGCCAACGCCCGGCTTTAAATGTTTCCGGTGGTTGGTAGCGGTCTGTGGTCGCAGCGCTTGGGTTGTTGGGTCCGAGGACTTGTTTAGCTGTTCAAAAAAAAACAATACCATATAATAAATACTAATTTATTATAAAATTCAAAAGAATTAGTGTATTACTAATATGTTTCTTAAAATTAGTCAAAATAGAATTGAGTAATATAAAAAAAGGGTTTATAAAATTATTTTGCGAGTTTTCAATATGCATTCTTATAAAAAAATATGTCACAACCTATATAAAAATTTTCATGTCTTACAAAAATAAAAGGCAAATTGGCTTTTAATAATCCAAACTTTGACCCATTGGCCGTTGCCGGTCCCAACTATGAAAATCCCCAATAACGGTTCGAACTTTCGACATATTTTCCCATGGCGGACCGCCGTCAAATAAACCCTAACGGCGTTAACTTTTTTTCGAATTTCGAACGGATTTTTGAGGGCTTTTGTTCAGATGGAGAATACCAGTCGAATGGCGTATAACTTACCTCAAAACGTTGCTCCAAATTTCTCAATTTGATGATTTCTTTGACGAATTGAAAGTTTAAACACCAAAATTGGAAAATTTGAAGCAACGTTTCGAGGTAAGTTATACATTGTTCGACTCGTATTCTCCATCTGAACAAAAGCCCTCAAAAATCCGTTTGAAACTCAAAAAAATGTTAACGCCGTTAGGGTTTTTTTGACGGCGGTCCGCCATGGGAAAATATGTTGAAAGTTCGGACCGTTATTGGAGATTTTTATAGTTGGGACCGGCAGCGGCCAATGGGTTAAAGTTTGGATTATTTAAATCCAATTTGCCAAAATAAAATAATTATTTAAATTATAAATTCATAATCATTTAGCTAGAAATTATATACTAATTGTTTTAATTAAAAATAGATAGATATAAGCGTCATTTAACAAGAAAATTATACTTTGGCTCACGATATAAGTAGTTCATCACAAATCAAAAAACGTTTTGGTTTGTATTTTTAATGAGTTAGAAAGCCCAAACATAAAATATCCAAACCGTAAATTAAACAGGAACCAAACCGTTGATAACTGTTTGGTTTGGAATGATTTTTATTTTAAACAGTTCGGTTTTGGTTTGGCATTTCTTTCCCAGGATAAAACGTGCTGAATATTCCAAATTCATAAAACGTCCGCCAATTAAACAAGTACAATACTAATTAATCACCTTAAATTCATAATACACAACAAGAAACCGTTAATATTAATTAGAGAAAACCTGGGTTTGACATTCAATTAGTCTTAGTCTTCCTTGATATCTAAAAGTTTTCGAGACCATTTCCTTAGTAAAGTCTAAATTTGTCCAGCCCAAACTATGTAACACCTTTTGGATTTTTACTATGCCATCAATTTCAATTATCGAGATTAATAAACCAGCTCCGTATAGGCTAAGCTTGATTGGGGACATTTTGGATCAAATTTAATTTTCCTTATTGAAGGATCTGCATCATACAAACAGAGTGATAATTCTCTTAGCGTACACGGAGGATCCTCAATTGATATCACCTTATAACAATTATTCATAGTAAGCCTCTCAAGCCTTGGAAGGGTCCTCACACAACTTGGCATTGAAACAATTGGATTTCTATCTAACCATAATTCCTCTAACATGGCTAGGCAACTAAAGTTCATGGGAAAGCATTTGTTTGACAAGTTATTATTTGCAATCAACAAAATTCTGAATGAGCTCGGTAAAGGAATCGTAGTGAACTTCAAATCACTTGGTATGGCCTTCACATTCCCCATATCATTATGAGATTCACGGGAACTACAACCATCTAACAATAGTGTTTGGACCTTCTTTAACTTGCCTAGGGATTTTGGAAGCTTTCGAAGCTTGTAGCAGTATCTCAGATCAATATGGAAAAGGTCATCACATTGCTCAACTGATTATCACACCTCAATCAAACCTGTGCAGTTTCTAAGAATTAACCTCTCAAGCACAGGGAGCAAGTAAAAACCACCAACACTAAAAACTCAGATCAAGAATCTTCAATGATCCAAGCAATCGCTTGCCTTTTGAGCTAAATCCAATTAACCCCTGGAGTAGAGATAAGTTCAAATGCATGGTTAAAAATTTTAGCTCAACATAATGTGAAGTAGATTCATAAAAATCTCTTAAAAAAAGGTGTGAACTAGTATATGACATATCAAATGATTTGATTTTGCTATATGACATGTCAAGAACAACTAACTTCTCCATCGGTAATTCTGAAGGAATCAAATTGAAACGAAAACCATGCATACACAACCATCTTAATTCTTTTGAAACATTCTCATAAGACCCATTAATTTTCACATAATTGAGTTTTAGAAGTCTTAGTTTATCCATCTTACTCAATGCATTTGTTTCCAACTGTAATGGTCCACTTGATTTCTCTTTGTCAAGCATTCTCATGTCAAGAGTATGGCCAACAAGATATTCTGTGCCCTATGAAGAAGGAAATGCAACAAAATGAAGTTTTTTTTAAACAAATGTATGGACAAAACAAAATACTTAAAACATCCAAATTACCAACAAGCACACATGGCCTCTACCTGCTTTTGTTTCAACACTTTGAATGACTCCTTGTGACACCATAATCGACTACGCTCCCAAGGTCTGTAAGGTGATTCTTGGCGTACTAAATCTCTTCCCATCTCTTGAATCAACGAATGCATCTCCAATTTGTTATTCCATCCGATATTAAGAAGGCATTTGTCAATGAGATTGGTGATCCCATATCTTGCATTAAGATCACATGAATTCAATATTGTTTCAGTGACATCTCTATCTGTTCCCACAAAAAAACATGCAATATGCTTAAACAACTCCTTATCATTTTCAAATAGTAAAGAGTCAAAGCTCATCTTCAATGCCTTGTTTATATGTGAATGAGGTTCTCTCTTTAGCACTTTTATGCACTCTTCCCAATATGCTACATCATGATTTTGTAAAGAACTTCCCAAAACTTCAATAGCCAATGGATGTCCATCGCAATACTTCACAAGCTTTGTAGAAACTTCTTCATAACCTTCTTTCGGATTTTGGCTATCAAATGCATGAATGCAAAGAAGTTTGTGTGAATCATATTCATATAAGCCATTAAGTAAGACCTCTTTATGATAAGGATAAACTTGTGACTTGAATAATGCACACCTTTTTGTTAAAGATGCATCCTTGGATGTAATTATGACTTTACTTCCTGGATGCAAACCTTTGTTTCCAAGTAAGGCATCTAGCTGCTTGAGACTACCAATATCATCAAGCACTATAAACACCCTTTTACGAGCTAGCACACTTTCAATCTTAGAGGTGTACCCGATGACATCATTAACTCGCAACTCAATTTTTTTTGAAATGTTTCCGTGAAGTTGCTTTTGTAAGTCAAGCAATCCATTAGAGCGTTCATTAGCCTTTGCATTGATACTTTCAATAAAGCCGCTTTTATCAAATTTACTAAAGTGTAACCCAAAAACATGTGTAGAAACTAACAAAGGCTGATGCTTACCAAACTTCAATGTTGTCTAAGTATAAAGAACAAACAGCCTTCGGAAGGATATAATTCCTATTCTGAAGCAGATCAGCTTCTGAAGAGTAACTCATTCTGCTGAAGGCTGTGCGAGACAAACACTTCGGAAGATTGATAAAGCCTTGTCACTTCCGAAGACTGACAGCTTCCGAGGACTTTCCTTTGTATCAAGGATAAAGACAAAGACTTCTGAGGTTTATCCTCTGAGAAAGACTATAGCTGATTACTTTCTCAATACAAAAGGGACTGACACAAGACATGCTGGTCTGATTAAATACAAAAAGAACATACCGAAATTCAGACAGCAGCATACTTCCCTTACTCAGCATTAAATGCAAAAGATTATCTGAAGCCTTGAAGATCATCAACATTAAATGTCTTTTGTATTTAGCTAGTCTTTGTAAAGTCAATGTCTATACTTGTAATGATTGTAAAGAAGTGTCTTAGCCTGTTAAAACACTCAATATACTAGAATAAGCTTTACTTTATGTATTTTCTAGTATACCCAACTTGTATTCCTACGTGTATACGGTTGTAGCCTTGGCTATATAACCTCTCATTGTAAAGTTTGTATGTGTGCTTGTTCGTTTACACTTGTTATACTTTGAGAGAAATATATCTTTGAGCTTGAATTAACTCTTGTGTTCTTATTGCTTATTCAAAGATTATTTGTTCATCCTTTAAGTGTTTGTGAGATCCTTCTAATAGATATTCCGCGTCTATTAGATTGATTGTGAGAAGATCTTGTGTAAGTGTTGTTTGAATTAAACAAACAGATCCAACAAGTGGTATAAGAGCTTTGGCTCTTAAACTTAAGTGACTAATCATCCTTAAGTTACCAGTTTTATATCTTCTTACATCTCACTACTACGAATCTCATAATCTGTTGTTTGTTCAAATGGCTGCATTAAACAAGCATGATACAGAAAATGGGACACTCAACAAGCCACCAATGTTCACCCCTGAGGACTTTGATACTTGGAAAGTCAGAATGGAAGGGTTTATCAGGAATCAAGACTTCAAACTCTGGAAGTCTGTTCTTGAAGGTCCCTATATTCCTACAATTGCTGCTGCTGGAGCCGGTGGAGCTGCTGTACCAAAAGATCCATCCATGTATTCGGATGAGGATTATAAAAAGATGGAAGTGGATTCAAAGGCACTGTGGCTCATTCAGATGTCAATCCCCAACTCTATTATACATGCATTCAAGAAATGCAAATCAGCGAAGGAGTTGTGGAACTCTCTGCAGCAGATGTATGAGGGTTCAGATGATGTCAAAGAAAACAAGAAGGATATGCTAAAACAGAAGTTTGAAAACTTCTGCCATGAAAACAATGAGAACATGTCTTCTCAGTATCTAAGGTATGTCCAACTTGTAGATGAGCTAACCACTGCAGGGGTAATGCTGGATAATCAAGATGTGTTCAGAAAATTTCTGAGATCTCTTCCAAAGGCATGGAGTATCTATTCAGTCACCATCAGAAGAACTGAAAACTTGAAGACACTGACTCTTGGAGAATTATTTGGTATCTTAAGTGCATATCAAATGGAGATTGACTCTCAAGAATCAAAAACATCAACTGTATTTCCTTCAGGATCAGCTGCATTGTATGCTCCTGCTCAAAATTCATCCTTTCAGAGTTATCAGCCTGTGTTTCATTCAACTGCACAACCAAGCCAACCCAACACCACATATCCTGAAGTACCCACACCATCAAGTTCAAATACCAATCTTTTTGCACAACCTGTTCCTTTGGTTACCTCTGGCCCAGGAGCTTTACTAACTGAAGAAACAAACTATTTTAAGTTATGTCAAGAAGATCTGGAAGGAATTCCTGCTGATGATTTAGAAGAAATGGACATCAATTATCAGATGGCCATGATTTCTTTCAGGGCAAAGAAATTCTATCAGAGAACAGGGAGGCAATTTAAGAAACATAACATGAAGACCGGTTTTGGACTGGATAAATCCAAAATCAGATGCTACAACTGTCAGCAGCTTGGGCATTTTGCAAGAGAATTCAAAGCACCAAGAAATCAGCCAACAACAGGGGAACAGCAAGTCAACCAGCAAGCAATAAATCAAACCATCAACGCAAATGTTGCTGAGCATCATGATTTTTCAGACTAGAGCTTTCAAGCAGAAGATGCATCAATCTCAAACAATGCCTTCATGGCAAACGATGCCAGCTCATCATTCAAGGTAACAGATAATATGTGTACACCTGAATGCTTAGAGAAATTAAATGCTTATAAAAGAGTTAATGCACAAGTATGTAATGAACTTGAGTCAATACAAGTCGTCAAAGCAGAATTTTACAAAGCTGAAAAAGACTATAAAGAAAAGATTGAAACATTGGAAAAAGCAGTTTCCAGTCTCAAACATGAGGAGACTAACTACATTTGTCAAATAAATGATCTTTTAAAAAGATTAACAACTGCTAAGACCGAACTTGTATTGGCTGAATCATACAGGGATAAATTTCTCAGTCAGGGGGAGAAGTTCGAAAAAATGTGGAAAATGAATAGCATTTCTAATCTAGCTAAAGGGAAAACCACTGGGTTGGGATATAATAGTGTGAAACCACCAGTTGTATATACTCCACAGGTAGAAGTTAAGTGCAAACCTGAAATCAAACTTGTGTTTGATGAGGAACTTGGAGTCCACATGGTGGATAGTGAATCAGAAGTGTCTGACAACACTTCTACTGAGGATACCATAGAGGAAGAGGTGGTGGTGCCAGAAATAAAAACCAAAACAGTTTCTAAAAGAAAAAACCAGAAATCAAAACAAATCAATACAACTGTTTTTGTAAAACCAAAACAATCCACTAAACATGACAAAGGCACCATCTCTTCTGAGGAAAATACAACTGATTCTCAAAATTCAAAACAAAATAAGTATTTGAGCAATCCTCCAGTTCACAATAGAAAGAAGGGTAATGGACCATCAAAATCAAACCTTAGATCTGGTCCCAAAGACAAGGTGTCTCAGGTAGAAAGGAAACAGCTCATAAATTGCCTAATGTGTGGAGATCTTGATCATTTTGCTGCTGACTGTCTTTATAATCCAAGTAGACGCAGCCAACCCATCAGGCAATCAAAACCATCATATAGACACTTTAGACAATCATTCTCTTCATAGGAAGATAACCAAGGTGTCTCAGAGAAAAGAAAATTAAAGAGTCAGAAGAAACCATCGGAAGCTACACCTGCTTCCGATGAGAAAAGAAAAGGAAATCATTCTAAGTCTTTGGAAGCTCTACCCAGATCACCACGACATAATCAGAAGACAAGACCATCTCCTAGAAGGTCATCGGAAGCATACCACAAAAGTACTTCCGATGAGAAAATGAAGAAGCCAAAACCCTTTATGTCTACCAAAAGGGGTAACATGACCTGGACAAGAAAAGAATCTGAACCACCTTTAACCTCATCAACCAGTGCATCATCTGTTCTACCAAACATGCATTTAAAATGTTTTACTTACTATGATGCAAAAGGCAAACCCAAGACCACTATGGCTTGGGTTCCCAAAAGACACTAACCGAATTTGTTATGTGCAGGAGCAGCAGGATGCAAGAAGTAATCTTTGGATAGTGGATAGTGGCTACTCCAGGCACATGACAGGCAACAAGACTCATCTTCATAACTACGAACCATTCTTTGGAGGGTCTGTTGCATTCGGTGGAGATCCAGTAGGAGGGTATATCACAGGCAGATGATCTATTTCAAATGGGCGTGTAAGTTTTGAGAATGTGAACTTTGTTAAAGAACTTAACTACAATTTGCTAAGTGTATCACAGGTGTGTGATCAAAAGCACAACATGTTGTTCACTGAGCATGAATGTATAGTGTTAAAACCTGGATTTGTTGTTCCAAATGAACAAATCTTGCTCAGAGCACCAAGAAAGAACAACATGTATATGCTAGATATGAGCACAGCTTCTCCACTTAGCAATATAAGTTGTTTTCTTTCTAAAGCTTCACTGGATGAATTATCTCTGTGGCATAGGAGGCTTTGTCATGTAAATTTCAAAAACATGAATAAACTTGTTAAAAATCAACTTGTAATAGGTTTACCATCAAAATAATTTATATGTGAAGACAAACGTATTGCTTGTCTTAAAGGCAAGCAGCATAAATCATCTCACCATGCCAAGGAGATGAATTCTATCACAACAGTCCTACACTTACTTCATATGGACTTGTTTGGCCCAACAAATGTAAAAAGCTTAGGAAGAAAGTCCTACTGTCTGCTAGTCACAGATGACTTTTCAAGATATACCTGGGTATTCTTTTTAAATACCAAGGATGAAACAGATGATATCTTGAAGTCATTCATTCTTAGAGTTGAGAATGAATGTGACCACAAAGTGAAAATTATTAGATCTGACCAGGGAACAGAATTTAAGAATCATCCTTTAAACTCCTTTTGTGAATCCAAAGGTATTACAAGACAATTCAGTGCTCCTAGGACTCCACAACAAAACGGTGTTGCTGAGAGAAGGAATAGGACACTGATTGAAGCTGCTAGAACCATGTTGTCTGATGCCAAGCTACCAATAACTTTTTGGGCAGAAGCAGTCAACACTGCTTGTTATGTCCAAAATAGGGTTTTAGTAGTTACGACGCCTGGTATGACTCCTTATGAGATTTGGCATAAAAGAAAACCATTTATTGGATTTCTTAAACCAATCGGATGTCCATGCACTATCTTGAATACTAAAGATCATCTAGCCAAGTTTGCTGAAAATCAGCAGAGGACTACTTTGTTGGATACTCTTCATATGCAAAAGCTTATAGAGTATACATCAAAGCTTCCAGAATTATTGAAGAGTCTGCAAATGTTCAGTTTAATGAACATACTCTTAATAAACCTGGAATTGGCCCTGATTGGCTGTTTGATCTTGATGGATTCACATCTGCATTTAATCTTTCCGAGGAGTATGTTTCAGGAAATCAGTCAGAGGATTCTATCTCAACTCAACACAAAAGGGAAGATGACTTTCGTGTTGAACTGCCAATAGCTTCAAGACAAATCGTGGCAGAATACACTTCAACACAAAATGGAGTGTCACAGTCTGAGACAATCAACACTTCTCAAGCAGGTCCCCTAAGTAATTCTACTTCTGTTCCACAACATCAAGAAGAAGTAGGAAGTGATTCAGCAGAAGCAACTACTCAGGAAACTTCTTCTCCCAGAGAATTTGATCCCACAAAAGTCCAAACCCAAAAGCCTCAAGACTTGCCTGAAATTCAACTTGAGGTAGTTCTTCCAAATCTTGAGTCAAGCAGTCTGGACTTGGCTGCTCAACTGGATGTGATTCCCAGAACTCGTATTCACAACACTGATCCAGTTGAGAACATCATTGGTAATGCTATAGATGGTGTAAGAACAAGAAGCTCTATGAATGAAGCAAACATCTGTTTGTTTTCTTGCTTTCTATCCCAGATAGAACCAAAGAAAGTTGCTAAAGCATTGAAAGATAGCAGCTGGGTAGAAGCCATGCAAGAGGAGCTTCTTCAGTTTGAAAGACAATGAGTTTGGAAGATTTGTCCTTTACCCAAGGGAAAGTATGCCATTGGAACCAAGTGAGTGTTCAGAAACAAAAAGGATGACAAGGGTGTTGTCATCAAGAATAAAGCTAGATTAGTGGTTCAAGGATACACCCAGGAAGAAGGCATAGATTATGATGAAGTTTTTGCTCCAGTTGCAAGAATTGAAGCAATCAGAATATTTCTAGCCTTTGCAGCTGCCAAGAACTTCAAAGTTTTTCAAATGGATGTGAAAAGTGCTTTCTTATATGGAAGGATTGATGAGGAGGTATATGTGTGTCAGCCTCCTGGATTTGAGGATCCAAGGTTTCCTGATCATGTCTGTAAGCTTGACAAGGCTCTATATGGGCTGCATCAAGCTCCCAGAAAATGGTATGAAACCTTATCTTCTTTTCTATTGACTAACCACTTCAAGAGAGGAACAATTGATAAAACTCTCTTTTTCAAGAAGTCCAATCAACATATCATGTTGGTACAGATATATGTTGATGACATTATATTTGGTTCAACTGATGAATCTCTCTGCAAGGAATTTGAATCACTCATGAAGTCTAAGTTTGAAATGAACTCAATGGGAGAACTCACATTATTTCTTGGACTTCAAGTGAAACAAACTTCTACATGGATTTTCATTAGTCAATCAAAGTATGTCAAGGATATTCTTGAAAGGTTTAAACTCTCTGATTGTAAAGCTCTGGGAACTCCAATGTCCAAGACAACATCTCTTAGCCCTGATCTTGAGGGGGAGGATGTTGATCAACATCAATACAGAGCAATGATAGGTTCCTTGATGTATCTCACAGCAAGCAGGCCTGATATAATGTTTGCAACTTGTTTGTGTGCAAGATTTCAGGCCAATCCCTAAGTTTCACACATGCTGGCTGTGAAGAGAATCTTCAGATACCTAAAAGGAGCACAAGGTCTAGGATTATTGTATCCTAGAAATGAATACTTTCAGTTCATGGCTTATACTGACAGTGATTATGGAGGTTGTAACATAAGCAAGAAATCCACATCTGGAGGATGTCAATTTCTTGGATCTAGAATTATGTCTTGGCAATGCAAGAAACAATCCTGTGTTTCTACCTCTACTGCAGAGGTAGAATACATAGCTGCTTCAAGTTGCTGTGCACAAGTTATTTGGATTCAAAATCAGTTGAAGGATTATGGAGTAGAGCTCTTCAACACTCCCATTCAGATAGAAAATTCCAGTGCAATCTCCATCACTAATAATCCTGTCAAGCACTCAAAGACCAAGCACATTGATATTAGGTATCACTTTATCAGAGATTGCGCAAAAAAGAGGTTGATTCATCTAGTCAAAGTTGATACAGAACACAATTTGGCTGATCTTTTCACCAAGGCATTTGATGAATGAAGATTCAGGTATTTAATAACAGCCATTGGCATGATTAACTTCGAGTAAATGAATTAATAAGGAATCAATAATTCTTCGGAAGATAAACTTAAATTATCTTCTGATGAGTAATTACTCTTCAGAAGATAGTTTAAGTCTTCAGAAGCATTATTCCTTCCTTAAATCGGAAGACGTCACACTTCAGAAGATAACTCTCCTTCTGAAGTTTAATACTTCCGATACATTATAACTTCGGAAGCAACATCTTCTGAATCTCATATTCAGAACAAGGTTTCTTCCGAAGAACAATTTCTCTGGTGAATTTATCTAAGTCTTCAGAAGACATACTTCCGATAATATACTTGTGTATGTTTCGGAAGTACGTATCTTCCGAAGAACACTCTTTGTCTCATGAACCTCTTCCGATACATAATCTCTCGGAAGAACTGCGTACTTAGCAAATTTTGAATAATAAATGGGCTGTATTCGGAAGACCTTTTTCTGACATCCGGATCTCAAAAATTTAATGTGCTTCTATATTAAATGCTGACATCCGAATGTATAAAAGGTCTCCCGCTCACTCATTCTCTCTCACCGTTTCATTTCGAATTCTTTTTCTTCTTTCTTCAAATCCAAACCTAAAAACCGTTGATTGCTAACCTAAAAACCGTCAATCATCATGGATTTTCTTCCCTTCAAACCTACTCACAACCTACCGGTGGAGTTATCAGCAGAACATGGTGCTGACTTCGCACCGATCATCTCTTTTCTTCAACGTAGCAGGTATAATTTTGCTCTTACTGTTCAGCCCATGGTGTATGAATCTCATCACCAACAATTTTGGGCTTCTTGTTCGGTTTCTTCATCTCCCAATGGTCGGGTTTTGCATGCCACCATTGATGCTCATCCCATTTCCATCACAATGGAGACAATATGTTGGCATCTTCAACTATGTGATGCCGGGGGAAGGGTCTCATTCACGAAGGATGATGTAGCATTGACCTTTATGTCAATGGGGTACGAAGGTCCTCTTCCTTCAACTACATATTTGAAGGGTAGAGTGTCCTACAATTACAAGTACCTCATACATGTGTTTTTGCATTGTCTTTCTAATAAAATTGGTGGTTGGGATCAAGTTCCTTCTGACTTAGCTTCGGCTATTCATGTCTTGGTTTCAAACCAATCTTTTAACTTTTCTGCTTTCATTTTCAATAATTTGGTTGACAATGTTTCGTCACCAAAGAAGTTTTGTATGTATCCCAGATTTTTGCAACACATCTTCTATGGTGAGTTGGGATCTGCCCTCTCTCTTTTTGGGAATATATACAAAATTCCCTTGGTCACTTCCAAGGTTTTTGTTCAACTAAAGAAGAAGAGTGCAAACTTTACTGGAAATTTCACTCCTCTTCTTCCTTCTATGGAGGTTCCTACTCCAGAAGGTGACAGCTCTGTTGCACCCACAGATGCTGAACCCACACCTTCCACCTCTGTTCCACACCCTATCAAGATAACCTACAAACGCAAACGAACCCCTGTGCAGCTCTCTACAGTTGTTCAGGCTCCTTCTTCTGCACCCATTAAGAAAAAGGTGAAAAGAACTGCTAAGGGCACAGTTCCACCTAAAGTAAAAACCACACTTGTTCTTGATCCACAGGTTCTTCCTCTGGAACCTGTGGCTACCCATAACCAGCCTGAAAACCCTCAGAATATGTCACAAAACATATCTGAGAATACCCAAAGGGATGCCCCTATTATTAAGTTTGCTTCTGATGAAGCAACTCCATTAGATAAGAGACTGTCTCCCAAGTCTCCAGGCTCTTACCATCCAGAAATGCCCCCCACCCATCCTATTACCTAGGCTCAAGGAACATCTGCTATAGCTGTGGAGGAACCACTCTCTCCAACTACCCAAACACTAATGAGAGTGGTGACACAGTTACAGGCTAGGTTCCCTGACCCAGAGCCTATTTTGTCAGAGGTTGGCCCTAGTAGTTCTGAAGGGGTCAATGCAGGTGAGGCTGCCACTACTGTTGATCTTAATCAAGGTTTACATGACAGTGGTACAGGCACTAAGACCTCACCTGTGGCAACCCACACTGGGGAGGACTTCTTTGAAGCCCTTCTCAATGAGGGGAATCCAGGGTGCCAAGAAACCACATCTGGTGGTAGAGGTGCAGGAGCTAGGCTCAGGACTCCATCGCCCCAGGATTTACTCCGGTAGATGAGGGTACCACATCACAGGAATTGACGGCTACTATTTCATCCCTCCAAGCCAGGGTAGCTCACCTGGAAGCTGAGGTTGCTACCCTGCGGCTTAAGGTCCAGGCTAAAAATGCTACTATTCTGGACCTCAGGAGGCGTCCCCCGGTGATACTCATACCATTCCATCCTGATCCTGCTACAACTACCTTTGTTTCCCTTGATGCTACCAAAAAGGGGGAGAATGCATTTTTTTGCAGGGTCAGGATCAGAAGAAAGAGAAGAGGAAGGTGCACAGGAGGTTAACCCATCCATAGTCACTTTGACTACTGAATGGGATGACTTCTTGAGCACATACTTCCATGACTCCAGTACTACTTCCTCTTCTTCTTCTTCTGAGGATACCTTGGAGATTGCCAAAGAGACTGAGCAACATACAAAAACCGTCTCTTTGGAACCTGTGTGCCTTTTGGGACAAAGGCTGCTGAAGCTGTTGAAGCCCAGGTTACCATGGAAGAAGCCATCCAAGAAGAACAACCCATTCCCATGGAACCTGTGTCCCCTTCTGGGAAAATGGCTGTCGAAGATCTCTCCCCCACTCCTGAGCACTCTGTGGATACTAATAAGGAATCACCCAAGATGGTTGGTCAACTGGAGGAGGTAGTGAATGCTGAGGTTAATTCCGAAGCTGCAGCTGCTTCTGAAGGCCCAGTCATTATTGATGATTCCTCCACAGAGGAACTATTGGCCAATGAACCAGTTGGGGAGGCCACAGGATCTGTATCCTCTAGGGTAAAACTGACAGCAGATGACAAAGGAAAAAGAAAGATCACCCCAGAGGAGGAAGCTGAACAAGAGGAGATGATCCTGAAGAAAAAGAAGGGCCGACCAGACACTTCAATGGACGATGAACTCATCAGATTGTCTGCCCTTCTTCAGGAAAAGGAGTTTGATATTGATGAAGTACTTAGCTGGTCGGTATCTCAGATGGTTGCCGAGCTGGACAAGGTACAGCAGCAAGAACAGGCGGCTGCTACATCCAAAGCCCAAAAGAAGCTAACAAAGACACAGAAGGATAAGGCTTACAGAGACAGTCTGAAATCCTTCTTACTAGAATATGGCTTCCATGCTCGGCAGCTAGGCCCTATGAAGAACTCTATCATGGATATGCACATCCGAGATATAAAGGCTAAAGTAGCCAGAGGTGAGTTGCTTCCAATTGAGCAGATAAGGGCTCAAAGGGCAAGCCTAATGAGAGGCTTAGGTTTAAGGGGAGGAGCAAGAATATAGTTTCCCCTCTCTGGTGCAGGAATCAGAGAGGGAGAAGAAGTCATGTGTGGGGAAGTAACAAAGGCAATGTTCCCCAACATGTTCCCCCTAAACCCTAAAGAAGAACAAACATCTCCTCCATCAAGTCCCTCTATGGACAACATGCCAATATCTTCAGTGATCAAGATCAATAAGGGTAAAAAGACTACAAGGAATCAACCATCACTAAACCCTGATCCTGAGAAACAAACACAGGTTGATGAGAGGAGAACAAAACCCTCAATAACTGAGGATGCTGATCCACAGCCCACTGCAACAACAGGTGGTCAGCAGGCTAGAGATCAGAGGAGTCAAGCCACTACTCAAGACAAATCAAGATTAAGAAGAAGAAAGAGCATGGCCAGAAGGAAAAAGAGAACCTCTGTCATCTCCTCTGACTTTGAGCCAGAATCTCCTCCCCCAGAACCAAAAGTCATACAAGCAGTAGTCTCAGCACCAGAAATCACACCTGAAGCAGCTCCAGAAATAACACAATCTCAGGAAGACCTAAGGGATATCCATGCGTTAATGCATGAGCATTTATATATCCCCTTAGTGAAATGGAGCTTCAATGCACAACAGAAGATCTTCATTCTTACTAATTACAATGGATAAATAAAACATGTGAATCTTGTGCAGCTATGGTGCTGGCAAAACCCTATGTCTTTGACCTAGAAAAGCTTCCTCTTAACAATCCTGATAATGGAGCAGATGGGAGAGTAGTAATGAAGTGGGTAAAGGCAAGGTCTCAGGTTCTGAGGGGAGAAAGGAAACCAAGGGTGATTCCTTAGAAATTTTGGTAGCATCATCCTAGGGGGAGACTGTAGAAACTAACAAAGGCTGATGCTTACCAAACTTCAATGCTGTCTAAGTATAAAGAACAAACAGCCTTCGGAAGGATATAATTCCTATTCGGAAGCAGATCAGCTTCCGAAGAGTAACTCATTCTGCTGAAGGCTGTGCGAGACAAACACTTCGGAAGATTGATAAAGCCTCATCACTTCCGAAGACTGACAGCTTCCGAGGACTTTCCTTTGTATCAAGGATAAAGACAAAGACTTCCGAGGTTTATCCTCTGACAAAGACAATAGTTGATTACTTTCTCAGTACAAAAGGGACCGACACAAGACATGATGGTCTGATTAAATACAAAAAGAACATACCAAAAGTCAGACAGCAGCATACTTCCCTTACTCAGCATTAAATGCAAAAGATTATCTGAAGCCTTGAAGATCATCAACATTAAATGTCTTTTGTATTTAGCTAGTCTTTGTAAAGTCAATGTCTATACTTGTAATGATTGTAAAGGAGTGTCTTAACCTGTTAAGACACTTAATATACTAGAATAAGCTTTACTTTATGTATTGTCTAGTATACCCAACTTGTATTCCTACGTGTATACGGTTGTAGCCTTGGCTATATAACCTCTCATTGTAAAGTATGTATGTGTGCTTGTTCGTTTACACTTGTTATACTTTGAGAGAAATATATCTTTGAGCTTGAATTAACTCTTGTGTTCTTATTGCTTATTCAAAGATTATTTGTTCATCTTTTAAGTGTTTGTGAGATCCTTCTAATAGATATTCCGCGTCTATTAGATTGATTGTGAGAAGATCTTGTGTAAGTGTTGTTTGAATTAAACAAACCGATCCAACAACATGTCTTGCCAAAGACGTCTTCCCGATCCCACTCATGCCTACAACCATGAGAGTGTCGGCAGTATGAAAAGATCCATCTGTCAACCATGAACTAATGAATTCAATTTCATTGTCCATCCCGATGAGAGGAGGCAGGGTATTACTCAAGGGTACACGTAACCTACGATGGATGTCAGAAACAACTTCTTTAATAAAGTCGGTCTCTATCCTGGAAATTGAATTCAGTGAGAATAGACAACAACAACATCTACAGACATGATGATAATTCAAAGATCCAAACCAAATGCATCATAAAATGCTAATTAAACTTTGTGGAGATAGCCTATTGGTAAAAGTGTTGAGGTGTTAACCTTGAGGTCATGGTTCTACTCATGGGGGTGACAATTTCTCCAAAAGGCCACCGACCCGGGTGCTTGCGCCCGCGGTTTACCCGTTACCCCCGGTTAGTCGGGTATTGGGGGGCCCGTGGTTTACCACGCAAGTGGGTTCCCCGGTCATAAAAAAATGCTAATTAAATGAAGATATTTCCGTAAAATTTACTTGCCCTTTGCATCTCTTCCTTTTAAATCAGCAACTTGTGTGAGTGCCATCTTCCATGACTCCATTTTTTGAGCAAACTGATTTCTTTTCTCAGCATCTGTTTCTGCATCCATCTTCTGTTTATGTTCCGCCATTACTTCCCCGAAGCTGCTCTGTTGCTTCCTGATATGGCGATAGGAATTGGGTACGAGTCGCTTTTTAAATAAATAAATCTCTAATTTGTTTGGATGCGGTTAAGCATATTTGGCTAATGGTATTTAAATAAAAGTTTCACTATTATAAATATATTAGATATATGATCAGATCATTATTTTTAGTTTGTTAGTGAAAATCATCTACTAAAAGTAAATTCATCAAATATCAAAAAGAATTGATTGTACGATGATTAACTCGGTTATTATTGGTCGAAACTTGTAATTGATTAAATTCGAATTGTTAACCTTTATTACTATAAAACTCTATTTATCATTTTTTATTATTTATTTTACTATTATTATATCCGAGTAATTAAATTGTATATTTTATATTTATTTATGTATTTTATTTATTTATACGGGTATAAAATCATGTTTATGTTCCGCCATTGCTTCCCCAAAGCTGCTCTGTTGCTTTCTGACATGGGTGGGCTTGACATGATAGAAGATGGGGATGACGATTTGATTACAGATCTTATTTTGGTGAAGTATTAGTACCAATTCATCCAGACACCATGTTGAAGAGGCATAATTCTTGGAGAAGACGATAATAGAAGCCCTAGATGATCTAATCGCACTCTCCAGTTCTGGTTTCAGTGGCTCTCCGGTTTCAATCTCTTCATCGTCCAAAAACGTGATGATTCCGGCATCTTAAAGGGCGTTATAGAGGTGATATGTGAAGCCATTACGAGTGTCTTTGCCTATAAAACTTAAAAACACATCATAATCATATGTACAATTTTGATCATGATCATGAGTTGAAGAAGAAGAAGGTGGTAAAAGTTCAGTGAGAACAACCATGGTGAACAATTATTGAAAGCTAATTTGAGTGTTGAGATGAAGATGAAGAAATAGAAGGTATGTAACCTTAACAATAATTACGTAAAATTGACGTAATTAAATAAAGGGATAACACCGTTTAATATAAGGTATAAAGGTGAATAAATTGCGCCTTTAATATTATTGACTTTTTTAGACTCATCAAACTTTTGTTTAATTGGGTGATTTTATAAGTGGACCATACATTGAAATAGACGTCTTATTAGAGAGTGATCTAATTGATCAAACCGGGTTAATAATTAAATGATATAGTAAATTTATACAAAATTCCAAAAAATCTATAGTTATAAACACATTTAAAAAAACATAGTTAATGTTCAAACAAACCCGCAAAAACCCGGTGTAACATTCTTTTTTTTTTCTTTTTTTGTGTTTATGCAAGTAATGTTTGTTGTTATACAAAAATAAAAGAAAAAAGTTATGTGTTTTTTACGTATATGTTACATATTTGGTATTTACTGTTACACAGCGAAAAAGCATCATTCTGTAACTAATACTTATAATTTTTTTTTTAATTTTTTTTTATTATAAAATTATATATTACATACCTAAATAAAAAAAAAGAAAAAATCTGAATTTTACGCTAGGTTTTCAATGGTTTTCTCAACTCAAGTGGATTTTCAAAATTATCATTTGTCTATGTCTACATGATTTTCAACCTTTGTAGATCCCAATCATTAAAAGTCCCCAACTTTAATCTTTGACCATTTAAAGTCTCTAAAAACGTTCTAGAAGTTGTGGTTCATGGCGGTTATGCAATCTATCTCCTATTAAAAGGTGGTTGTGCAATCTATCTCTTATGAAACGACGGTTATGCAACCTCTCTCTTATTACTGGCGGTTATGCAATCATTCCTATTAAACGGCGGTAATCGATTGTTTTACTCACTTTTGGCAAAAAAAAATCAAATGAGGATTTGAGACATAGTGTGGGAGCAATTTTAATGTAGTTGCTATTTTAATCCATACAAATCTCAATTACAACGGACATTCTTATTGTTTTGGAAACCTGTGCAACTGGTTATATAATTTGTCAAACTACCCGGTCCTCATTCGGAGGTATAAGCTAGTTATTATTGCCACAGCAAAACAAAACCATTTCATTATTTGCAATGTAGAACCAGTGAGTGAGGAACAAGATTTACTGCAGTAGGAGACTAAATTTGAAAACAAACCAGGGTTTTAGACTCTGATCTGGGTTTGGTTTTGACTTTTGATATAAATAATGTTAACTAGTTGTAAAAGTAAAATCTTACTTTAAATAGGGTCTAAGTAAAGAGAGATTACGATGTTAAGGATAAAGATAAATGATTGTCATCAATCATTTTCCCTCCAATTGTTACATATAACTATTATAGAATTACATTCAAATATTGTATACACTTAGTCAAGTATACTTAGCTAGTATATCTTCAACATTATAGGATCTCGGTTATTTTTGTTGTATATAACTTAAGTTACAGTAAATGAATTATTCAAGCTTTGAAAGCACCATCATTCCATTATCAAATCTTCACATGGTATCACAGCAAGTATCTGAATCATCTACAAACATTTCGACCCTCCACCTATTCCTGCTTCAACCTTCAACCTTGATTATAATTCATCTTCTACAACCCCACTTGCGACAACAATGGCTGACTTCTCCTCTCTCATGACCAACCCTTCTATGAAAGACCTTACCGTCGTTGTCCTACCACCCACCCTCAAGCTCACCTCTTCGAATTATCTAGCAAGGAAAACGCAAGTTGAGGCCCGTCTATATGGCCTCGATTTGTAAATATTATCGATGGTTCATTGTCTGCTCCCTCTCCCGTCATTGCTGCTGATGGCTCTCAATCCCCTCATCCGAATTACTCACACTGGTTTCGCCAAGATCGCCTCCTTTTTGGCGCTATCGTTTGCAGCCTTTCCCCACCCATCTCCCCCTTGATTCAAGGAGTTTCTTCCTTATTTGAAGCATGGCAAATTCTAGCAAAAACCTATGCCTCACCAAGTCGTGGCCACATCAAACAACTGAAACACCGTCTCAAACACACCACCAAAACTCCAACCCAGTACATTTCTGACTACATGCAAAACATCAAAACTATCATTGATGAACTTGCGATTCTTGGGAAGAAAATGGATGATGAAGATGTTGTTGATTCCATTTTAACGGGCCTCAATCAATCCGCCTATAAACCCATTCTAGATGCTGTCCATGCACGTGATAACCCGATTTCTTTTGATGAGTTACATGAAAAACTTATCAATCATGAACTTGCGTTGGCTTAGCAAGCTTCCCTTACAACCCTACATCAACCTTCCATCGTTTTTATGCTCGACCTCGCCAATCCAACAAATCCTCCATGTCTCGTTGTGGACACCACAATCCTTCCCCTCACTTTTTCCCATCCTCCCTCATGTCAACAGCCTCCTATTGAACTCTCCTGGTTTACTGCCCACTCCTTTCGCATCTACTTCAAATAAACCTTTCCTTGGCAAATGTCAATGGTGTCATCAACGAGGCCATTATTTAACCCAGTGTTCTGTATTCAAGAGGTACATCCCTCAATTTCCATTCCTACTTTCAACCGAACATGCAGGTCAAGACTCCTCAAGCCTACACCTTGGATATTGCCAACACTGCTAACACTCATGCCCCATGGATCTTCGACAGTGGAGCTTCTCACCATGTCACCAACGATCTCAACAACTTGTCCTTGCATACACCTTATGATGGAACGGATGAACTCATTATCGGTGATGATCTGTGCCTCCCTATTACTCATATTGGTTCACTTAATCTTCAAACCTCACCCACACCACTTACTCTCACTAATGTCTTATGTGTTTCTGCTTTATCCAAAAATATTATTTCCATCTCCAAATTATGTCTTGATAATAAATTACTAATCACTTTTTTTGACTCTATTTTCTTTATCAAGGACCGGATCACCAATCAAATGCCTTCACTGCCTCCGAGACCGACCCGTTCCTCTGGCATCATCGGCTTGGACTCCCGCACAATAAAGTTTTTAGATTGTTATCTTCTCTTGTTTCATTTAATTCCTGTGCTTTTGATCATTGTAATTCATGCAATATTAATAAAAGTCATCGTTTACCATTCTTTACATCTTCATTTGTTTCTCATGCTCCACTTGATTTAATATTTTCTGATGTTTGGTGTTCTCCCATCACCTCTTACAATCACCACAAATATTACATTATATTTGTAGATCATTTGACCAAATATATTTAGCTTTACCCACTCAAACACAAATCAGATTCTTTAACTACCTTCATACGTTTTCAAAAGCTGGTTGAAAATCATTTTGATCGTAAAATCAAACAATTCTTTTCGGATAACGGAGGTGAATTCATAAAATTATCACATCACTTTCTTTCTTGTGGTATATCTCATCTTACCTCCCCACCTCACACTCCGAAACATAATGGTTATGCAGAACGACGTCATCGCCATATTGTCGAGAATGGTTTATCTCTTCATTCCCATGCCCATATGCCAACTATCTTCTGGCCTCTAGCATTCACCACAACAGCTTACTTAATTAACCGACTCCCCACCTCCACCCTTCTTCACAAATCTCCCTTCCACTTCCTATTCAATCAACTCCCTAATTACAACAAGCTTCGAAGCTTTGGATGTCTTTGCTATCCTTGGCTACGTCCCTACTCTCCCCACAAATTGCACACCCGCTCCATTCCTTGTGTTTTCGTAAGTTATTCATCTCATCAAAGTGCCTACTACGCCCTTGATCCAACAACTCATAAAATTTATACCTCTCGCCATGTTCACTTTGTTGAGTCTCAATTTCCCTTTCCCACTCTTTCCAAACATCTTGTCACTCCATCTTCTATGAATTTAGATGATTGGGTCTCTCTCACTTTAACCATTCCATCCCCTATCAACTCTACCTCACCTCCCCCTCCTACTATTCCTCCACCTCCTTCTCAGTCTTCACCTACTCCCTCTCCTAATCCTTCCACTCCTTCTTATTTTAACACTGATCCCTCCTCAGCTTTGTCTCCTACTCCTTCTCCTCTTATTCTTCCCAACAGACCCACCACACATCCTAATCCTAAACCCAACTCCAAGTATCACAATTCTAATGTCCTTGTATACACCTCCACCACTGCTGCTCCATCTAAACCGCCCACTATCTCTCATGCCCTCAAATATCCTTTTTGGCGCCAAGCCATGCAGCTTGAATTTGATGCCCTTGAACGCAACAACACTTGGACCCTAGTCCCTCCAGATCTAGCTCACAATCTAGTTGGTTCCAAATGGGTTTTTCGCACTAAATATAAACCAGATGGCTCTTTAGATCGACTCAAAGCACATTTAGTTGCTAAGGGGTTTACTCAACGTCCTGGTATTGATTATTTCAAAACCTTTAGCCCTGTTGTTAAACCCACAACTTTGCGTCTTGTATTATCTATTTCCACCTCCCACAACTAGCCACTGCGTCAACTTGACATCAACAACGCTTTTCTTCAAGGAACTCTCACTGAAGATGTCTTCATGGCTCAACCGCCCGGTTTTGTCAATCCTTCCTTTCCTCACCATGTTTGCAAGCTAAATAAAGCTATCTATGGCCTCAAACAAGCTTCTCATGCATGGTACAACGAACTTAAAACCTTTCTCCTTTCTATCGGCTTCAAGCCAACCATCTCAGATTCTTCTCTCTTCACTCTACAAGTCGACCCTTATAAACTATTTGTTCTTGTCTATGTAGATGAGATCATAATCACCGGCTCCTCCTCCACTTCCATCGATCGCTTCATCCTTTAACTCACTCATAAATTTTCCTTAAAGGATCTTGGCCACTTATCCTACTTCCTTGGCGTTGAAGTGCAACCTCATCCCTCTGGTATTCTTCTTTCTCAACACAAATATATCTCTGATATTCTTCTCAAAGCCAATATGAGCAACTGTAAGCCTAATTCTAAGCCTATCAACTGTTCCAATCCCTTAACCTTGCATGGCAGCTCCTCTTACAGCTCACCCACTACCTATCACACACTTGTAGGTGCCTTGCAATACCTATCTCTCACAAGGCATGATGTGGCATTTACTGTTAACCGCCTATCCCAATTCATGCATGCTCCTACAACAGATCATGGGCACGCCCTCAAGAGACTGCTTCACTACCTACAATGCACTTCTCATCATGGTCTTCTCTTACACCGAAATTCACCAACTCATTTACATGCATTCACAGACGCGGATTGGGCTAGATATAAGGACAATTATCGCAGTACCACTGGCTATGTCTTCTATCTTGGCTCCAACCCCATTTCTTAGAACTCAAAACGACAAAGTACCCTGGCTCGCAACTCCACTAAAGCTGAGTTTCGAGCTATTGCCTCAACCACCGAAGTTCAATGGATCACTCACTTACTTACTGAACTCGGCTTACACTCTCTCACAATGCCCGCCATTTATTGTGATAACCTAAGTGCAACAACATATTCAGCCAACCCAGTTTTTCATTCACGCATGAAACACTTGGCTTTGGATTTTCACTTTGTGCGCGAAAAGGTTCAAGCTGGATCTCTACGGGTCACTCACATCAGGCGATGATCAACTTGTCAATGCTCTCAACCAAACCTTTACTTCGGCCCCAGTTTCAAATGCTCATTTCCAAGATTGGACTCGTCCCTCCCTCGTCCATCTTGCGGGGTAATGTTAAGGATAAAGATAAATGATTGTCATCAATCATTTTCCCTCCAATTGTTAAAGATAACTATTATAGAATTACATTCAAATATTGTATACACTTAGTCAAGTATAGTTAGCTAGTATATCTCCAACATTATAGGATCTCGATTATTTTTGTTGTATATAACTTGAGTTACAGTAAATGAATTATTCAAGCTTTGAAAGTACCATCATTCCATTATCAAATCTTCACATACAACAAATCTTGCTCCTACCTAAAAGTAGGATATAAAGGCTTCTTCATATGAGACCCCGACTCATAGATCTGCTTGTTTTACATATGCATGTATATTTTTTTTCAAAAACACACCACAAAAACAGCCAACAAAATTTATCGAACGAATAAACGCGTAAAAATGTAGCATATACAGCTAGTTGCAACAGTTAACACAAAACCATATATAACATACACCTAGATGATGCACTGCATAAATGTGCGAAATTACATCGATGTTACATGTCAATATGTCATATACCTATTAGAAACTAATAAGGTCCGGAAAAGGTTCTGTTTTGCATCTATATTTAACATAATAATTCCTTGTAAAACTTTTCGAAAAAAATGGAAAGATCACAGGTGAGCAAGGATACTACATATGCATACACTAGTAGTTCACCCCTGTTAAGATTCACGCGGTCCATTGAAAGATTGAGTCTTTCTCAAGTTCCAATGGAGGCCATCATGGATGCTGTGCAAGAAGTCGTTAGTTGAATCCCCTCTATAGGCAGTGGGTACCGGCCAAACAGACATGCTGCACACAAGTGCATCACCTGGAGCCAACTGTTTCCGATCTTTCCCATCAAGCAATGCCCATGCGTGACCTCGACTATTGAATTGAACCTGGATCTAAAGTGTTACATGCCCGGGTAATATAAGAGGTCGAAAAGATAAGGAATGTGGGCATATTGTAGTGAATAAGATGCCCGGAACCTGCATGTTTAGTATAAGCAATGTAAGAAATAATATACGAAAATGCCAATTTTTGGTTAATTGGCTATCATGGC
This sequence comes from Mikania micrantha, assembly GCA_009363875.1. Classification (NCBI taxonomy): domain Eukaryota; kingdom Viridiplantae; phylum Streptophyta; class Magnoliopsida; order Asterales; family Asteraceae; genus Mikania; species Mikania micrantha. The sequence goes on from CM018686.1 coordinate 3,869,705, forward strand.
GTGATAAATACAAAACCAATCCTTATGTATCTGTCACAACTGCATAAGGGACTTGTATGTAGTGCAGACTGGATATAGTGGGAGAGAAAAAGAAAGGAAAAAAATTGGCGGTTATGTTGTTTCATAACTGCCGTCATGGACGAAGGAAAGTAAGGGAGGGGGATGCTGCTCCTATGGCTTTCACTTCGTACTGTAATTTCATGCGTTTTTCATCTGAAAATTTAATACGTGTTGAGTTCACCTCCTCAATTTATGAGTTTGGCCCCAGTCCCCCTTGTATATCAAGCCAAGCTTCGTCACTTACTGTCGTGTCTAGCACAGCTAAAGCTATAGGAGCAACTGTTTATACAACACTTGTAGTTCTTTGCTTAAAATTGGTCCTGCATTAAATGACCATCTCATTTGTGTTAAGTAACTAGAATTTGATAAAAAAATCATACAAACGATAGAGAAAAACGTTTAAAAAGCCAATTTTATTGCAGCCGTTCATTACAAGATAAAATATAAAAAAATGATAATTTTGACAAAAATGTCATCCTCAGTTATTTTTCATGCTAATTGTTATTTGAAATATATGTTATAAGTCGTTTCATACATCAAACATATACTTGTACATAGCCAAAGAATGTTGTTACGTTCGTCGCAATAACTTAAGTCTTGTGTCAAAAGGTGAATTGTATACAAACATAAACATTATGATTTACATTGCTTAAGTCAAAGACCCAGCTAGTCTAGATTTAAGCTTTGTAATGTCACTTGTTTGGAATCTTCTTTTGTACTTAAACATGATACTTGAAACTTGCATATGCCTTTATATCTAGTTTACTTTAGTTTATTAGTTTTGCATCTTTTAAGTATCATATCAACTGTTTTAAATTGCTTACCAACTATGAAAACAGTTGACCTTTGTTTCACACATGTAACATGATAAGGTGACGAATGATGGTAAAGACTTTGAATAGGTTTAGAGGACCTAATTAAAATCTAAAACAATGATTAGTTAATCATTTGTATTTGAATTTGAGAATTCTTGTATTTTGATTTTATGATTGAATGAAGGAATGTTTGCATTTATTTAAAATGAATTGTGTACATTATTTAAACTTTAACATAGCACCATGAGCTTTTGAACTATTAAACTCACGCCCCGACATATTCCGCCATTGATTGAGGTGTGACACAAACTTGACATTGTTATCTTTACGATTTTTTTTTTAAAATGGGTGCATGCCCCATGCATGCATGGTTTCTAGGTTGTTTGTGTGATGTATTTGTTAAATAGGTATTCCACTAGTTGAAATAGCGGATTGTGACTATGTTGAGCATGACATGGCAAGTCGATTGATGGGGAGATGCCACATGGACCATTTCCGCTACTTGAGGTAGCGGAATGCTCCTTAACTGGTGTTCTTTGATTTAAGCATCCCTAGTTAACCCATGCATTCTATTTCGGATACCCATATAGTGGAATACACATACATACATCCACTCACATATAGCAGAATACCCATATACAAATATAAATGTCAGTTGCATGTGATAGTATTTGTCATTACATGTGAAGCTTTGTCATAAGCTTTGTCATTACATGAAATTAATAATGTTGCTTTTGCTTTTTGCATGCATTACACCTACAACAAAAATGTCATAGATTATGGCATGTCTTGCCATTCAAATATTCAAAAGACATTCGTATTTATATTATCAACTATCTATTCACCTATTTACATATCATCAGCTTCTTCATCGCAATACACGTATTAAACATACCACCTCAAATTTTTCCATCTACTTATATTTTCAATTTAATTTCTATCAACTCACCATGAGTTACGATTTGCATCCAGGTCCAATTGTCGATGATCTTTTGTTCCTTAAAGATTCACATCGGGCTCGCGATATATTTAATAACAGGGAGGTTCCCAAGTTGGTTTTTAGGCGTGCTGATCAAAAGTTTATTTCGTTTCTTAGCAACAACCCTATCACAGACAATGTTAAACGTTACATTGACATTGCTGGTTTTGGTGGGGTGATTGATTTTGGATACCGTAACCTCGATCATGGCTTACTGGAAGCACTGATTGAAAGATGGCGTCCAGAAACACACACATTTCATTTGCCAATCGGTGAAGTTTCTCTGGGGTTTGCCTATCGAAGGAGAAGTTGTTTCAGGCTGTGAACAACCGTCTTCCCTTGCTGATCGTATTGTTAGATGTCACACCTTGCTAGGTTTGACACCTAATGAAAATGATTTAAAAGGAAATGCTATAAAATTAACAGCCATTTTTAATCATTTAAATAATAATTTTTTTGAAAATGCTTTAGATTTTGAGTGCATGCAACGTGCACGATGTATAATACTTTACTTGTGCGGTGGCACATTTTTTTTCTGATACTTCTAATAATATAGTATCACTTTCCATTTTAAATAATTTAGAAGACTTAACTGCGTGTGTTCACCTTAGTTGGGGGAGTGTCGTGTTAGCGATGTTGTACAGGAACCTTTGTAAAGCAGCATCGAACAATTCCACCAACATTGGCGGACCACTGTACATATTGCAGTTGTGGGCATGGAGTAGAATTACTACTCTTGCACCGACGATTATACATCAATTTGATAACCGAAGACCATATGGTGCAATGTATGATTTTAATAGTTTTGTTATATATTTAAAAATATTTGTTAAGTTATTTAATATAACTTGTTTTAAACGGTTTTGAAGGTGGCGTGAAAAATTGACATATAAGGATGCCGTTTCACATTCACTTATAGCATGCCGGTCACAGTTGCGTTCTTTACGGGAAGGGGAGGTAAATTAATTCAAATGTTTTTTTTGTTGTATTTATTATTTTTAGTTGAATTTAATATTATTTTTTAATACAGTTCAAGTGGAGACCTTACGAGGAGGTCATTGGATTCCTACCAGGAATTTGTAGGAGTGGTATTCGTAGTTGGCAGAGCGAGTGCTTTTTAATATACTGGGATGTGGTTGAATTTCATACACCACAAAGGGTTATGAGAAAATTTGGAATGGTTCAACGCATTCCTGACCCTATCCCTTTATCATTTAACGAGCACATGAAGTTGCATACTATAATTCGCACTGGCAAGCCATATAAAAACTGGCCGAATATGCACTCACAATTTTTGTCTGTGTGGAACCAAAGGTGGGAGAATGCGGTACAAGGGGTTCGTTGTGCAGCACCTACTGTAGAACCAAGTTATAACACATTGTCATTCTTACACCTTAAGCTCAGACAGCACAATAAGAGATGTGAGGGTAACTTAAATAGGCAATGAGCCTTAAGCCTTGATGTGACAATTATTTTAAAATATAATATTAAAAAACATAAATGGCATTACAATAAAATGGTTAATAAAATATTACAACCACACAAAAGCGTCTTCTTATAATAATATATTAAATTAAAGCAATCCCAATTGATAAAGTTTATTCATCAGGGAAGAAACACGTCTTATAAAACTGATCTATCATTACGTGACGAAATTTCATACAGTGTTCTTCAATACCTCCTTCCATCGTAAAGGCCTTCTTATGCACCAGCTTGTACATTAGCATACACAAAAAAACACCCGAGTCCTTACCTAGAGCACCTCCAATCTTTTGCAGATAGTCGTCATTAATGAGTCCGGTCTTTAAGTATCCTTTCTATTGAGGTTTGTAGGGTCCATGAATAACACGTTTCCAATAGCTAACTGCATCTAACAACTTATCAAAAAACATGTCAAACTTTTGCAATACTCCATTATGAATCAAACGCCCATAATGTTTCGAGTATTTGTGGTTACACGAGTATTGAGTCAACTCCATTGTACATAAGTTGATTTGTACAAGTAACCAGTCCTCAATAGCCAGAACATAGATTGGAATATAAATGTATTAAACCTCCCAAAATGGAGGATACAATTCATTCGTTCCGTTGGCATATTCCGAACCATACTTTGTTCTATAATCATACATTTCTGAATGAAACTTTGGTGGTAGAATTGTCCAGTCAAATTCGGTAGAGGGATTTTTCCTTTTTTTGCACCTCTTGAAAACATCATCCGTCGAACCCAACCTTCAATATGTTGCGAAATACATTAAAAATGCTTACAAAAACATTTTAATTATTAAATAAATAAATAAATAAATAGATTTATTTCTTACTATTGCATAAAGGGGACCGTCATTCAAATATCCCAACAGAACTCCCCAAAAGTCGGTATGAAGCTTGTTTAGTCCTAAGATCCAAAAATAGCAATATGGGGCATCCCCATTATTATAAAACTTCATAGCATCCTGGGACAACGTATGAGACTCATTCATATCTTGTGCATTTTCCACAGGAACCTTTGCAGCTTCATCCATAACGTCTTTTGTAACATCATTCATGGTTGTTTTTGGACACTAGATGATGATACAGGGTTCTTCAAACTCAATCGCCTCCATTTATTAGGAACCCAACTTAGTGAATTTTTGGTTGGCTGGGAATGATATTGTTCATCATCAGCTACGTTTTTTTCACGTGGGTTTGACATTGTTTAAGAAAGCAAACCAAAGCAAAGGAATGAGAAGTATTTTTTTTCTTGGACATGTTTTAAGGACAAACATGCATCTATATATAGCATGGTGAGTGGGTTTGGCTTTTATTTGTTGAACATTATTAAAAGTAGGCAAAACTTGTAAAATAGCATATCTAAATCAACAATATATAAAATTCGGAAATCTAATTAAAATAGCAAACGTAAACAATACATCATCGTAAAATAACATAATTAAACAACACATCATTGTTGTCGTTGGGACATGTGTTGATGGTATGACCAGGTTCTCTACATAACCAACACAACCGAGGCCTACGTTCTTCAGCATAATGAGTATCCATCTCGTTGTGTATTCTTCTAGCGCGTCTCCTGCCTCGTGACACCGTTATTCTTGATGTATCTCCTCGTATTTTCCAACCAGGTTCTCTCCAATGAGCGTAGTGGGTGAGTGGATAAAAGTGATCACTATATTGTGCTCGATACGTACTAGTATGGAATCTATTATTGACAATTTCATGTGGTTCTTCACCCCTCCAATGACAAACCGTGATAGCATGCGAACATGGAAATCTGTAAATTTGCCACTTACCACATGTGCATGTTTTCTTACGGTATTCAACCGTATAATCATTGCCCCCATCTTCGTTTGTTTGAAGCCTAGAAATAACCCTGTACCTTGCCTCAATTAGATCAAAAAGAAATACTTGGTGTTCTCTTGAACGACTATCCCAATGATTAAACAATCACCACATACGAGGAGGTAAAGCTATATTACAACTCATTGCAATCTCTGTGTGCTTTACATATTGAGCTACGTCTCTTTGAAAGGTAAAGTCAATACACGCCTTTATAGGTAGCAATCTAGCTCCACGTAACACATTGTTTAATCTTTCGGATATATTAGTCGGTAGGTTACCCCATCGACGTCTTCTTTCATCAAACATCACAATCCACTTTGATTTTTCAATATTATTCAAATACTACCATGCCTCTTCACTTATACCTCTCATTTCACTCGTCGCCAACCGGTACTTTCTTCGTTGTGTTGTGCTACCAATAGCCCAACATAACTTTTTCAAGCTGACACTCTTAAAATTCTTCATAAAGTTTCTTTGAATATGACGAAGACAATAGCGGTGATAAGCTTTGGGCTCCCTCCAATCTTCAAAATTCTCCATTACATTTACTATTCCTTTATGTCGATCCGAGATGACACACAACTTGCCCATGCTGTTACTACTAACATGTTCATGAAATTGTTGGAAGAACCAACCCCAGCTTTCATTAGTTTCTTCATCAACGATTGCATATGCCACAGGCAATATGTAATTGTTAGCGTTTTTTGAAACAGCAATCAAAAGCTTACCTCTGTATGATCCTTTAAGATGAGTACCATCAACATATATTACGGGTTGGCAGAGATGAAATGCTTTAATGCATGGTCTGAATGCCAAAAAAACATATTTAAACACAACACATTCCGGTGTACTATGTGGATGATGGAACCATGTTACTATAGTACCATGCCTTCAGTGCTTCTACATACTTTGGCAACTCATTGAAGTTGCTCTCCCAATTACCATGAATTCTCTCGATAGCAATTCTTCGTGCTGTCCACACCTTGGAATAAGTAATATCAACCTTAAGTTTCTCTTTTATGTAAGCGCGAATTTGTTTTACCGGAAATGATATATCTTCACGAATTTGGGGGAAAATATGTGCAGCAACATCTTTGGATCTTAAAGCTTGATTATTGTTTTAAATAACAGTTGAGTAGCAGCTATGAGCACCCGTCCATGTGGTGATTCTCCACATGTGATGCTTTCTTCTTTTTGAAGCAGTTACATGCCACCGACACAAAGGAGTCTGTTGAACAAGGACTGTATCCTTTTGTGGCTGTGTAGTTTTGCATCTAGCTTTCCATAAAGATGGTTTGCTATCGGCCATGTAGATCTCCCTATTACAACCAACATTCCATCTTCGTACCGCATACATGACATCATTTTTTGAATTAAAATACATGCCAAGACGGATTTCATTGGAATATTCATTCCATACGTCCATATGATCTTCATCATCAAAATCGGAAAGAACATAATCGTCTGACTCCTCTATAGGCTCATTGAGATCAAATGATTGACTGAATCCTTGATAAACGCCTGTATTATACTGGTCTGAGGACAGAGGGAGTTGGTCTTCGCCTTCGCCTTCTGACTCGCCGTTGGAGGGGGAATTCACTTTCTTCACTCTCATTGGTCATATGACCTTCAGAGTGCTCAAAACCATCACTTTTGTAATGTTCATTAACCTGTTGATCTAATAATGCAACACCAACCTCCATATTGTTGTCTTGTAAAGCTGTTGTATTATCGACACCACCAGCATAAGAACTGGAAAAACCTCGCATATGTTGAGATAGAATAAATGATTGCGAGTTAACTTTTATATGAGTCATAAAGTTAACTACATTTTCTGATAGAAAATAAAGCATGTTCATGCTTTTTTCCCCAACTAAGAAAGATCTTTCACTAAATCCTTGAAATGAGTAATAGAGTAACAAATTCACTTGTGAAGATTCTCTAACAATTTGAACATGGTTACATACTTCATCAACTAATTGTTGATAGGTAATTATGTATCTAATTATAAATGAGGTTGTGAGAGTTGATTCATCATAATCAACAACTCCATTTACGTATGAGGTTTCACCATTCCAGATGGTTAATTTAAAAATAAAGTGCATAGAATCTTGCAATGTGTCATTTTTCATTTTTTTTTTAATAAGAGAAGACATTTTGGACATTTTAGACATTTTGTAACCACTCAAAAAGCTAAATTTAATATGATAGTGACAAGTGTAACCATCTAATATATTTTAATAAATTTAATTGTTTATATAAAGTTTACCCCCTTTTTTTAAACGTTAATAACTTTTTTATAATATATTATTTTTTTAAAAAAATTGCACCATTATACTCGTCTGATTTTTCTCTTTAAATCCTTTATAGTCTTGACTAGTTTTTTTCTATTTTTTTTATATACTCTGTATTTACATTATTGTAACTATTGGTGTCCTCGGTTCAGTTGAATTTTAGGCAAAAACGGAAATCGAAACCGACATAGTATGTTTTTCGTTATTATGAACCATTCTGTTTTCCGTTTTTTTCGAGTCTGTTTGGCTTTTTTTTTGTTTGTTTTTGTTTTTCTGTTCTCTCTCACACCCAATATTGAAAATACAAACATATCTAACAATAAATAATTCATAAATTAATTATCGAACACCAATTATATATATTGCTAGTACATTCCAAAAGAACCAGTATTCGCACATCTTTACCCTTGGCCATGAACCTCCTTTGTATTTTTTAAACAAGATCAAAATAGGTTCGGTTCAGTTTTTGGAATACGAAAAACCGAAATCGAACTGAAAAATTTGGTTTCGGTTTTTTCGGTTTAATTTTGTTCCATTTCTGTTTTTCAGTTTATTTAGTTCTGGTTTGGTTTTTTCAGTAAATTCGGTTCTGGTTCTGTTTTTTCGGCTTTTTTGCTCACCCCTAATTGTAGCGAGCTTAAATATAACAAATTAATTTGAATTTTTTTCTAACAATGGTAAAATTACATCATTGTAAATTAAATCGTTTTATATTACGTCATTGTAATTATCATTGTTAGGAAAAAAATCAAAATAATGTGTTATTATAATGTGTTATATTACATTATTATAATTTAGCATTGTTAGAAAAAAATTTAAAATAATGTGTTATTTTTATGCTCGTTACATCAATGTAAATAAATGACATATGAGAAAAAAATTACAAAGTAGTCGAGATTGTAACGAAATTAAAAAGAAAATTACATCACTGTAAATAATGTGTTATATCACCATAAATTATAGCAAATTACATTAATACCCTTATTCTCTTTTCTTTCAAATCAAATATATTATTTTTACTATAATTTAATATAAACCATTAGATTGGAATCTTAGAATTTGATCATCAAATATGGTGTGGTTATTGGGTTATTGCTCTATCCTAAGGTTATGAATTGATCACTTCCCTATATATATATATATATATATATATATATATATATATATAGGGTAAGGAGTGAATAATAACCCACCTTAATTGCGGTAACCCATTAACCCTGGCAAAAAACGCTCAAATCGCAAAATTTTTTTTTTCATGGCTTTTTTTATGCAAAAATAGGGGGGGCTCCTTTTTTAACCGTTCGCTAATTCACAAGCGTTAAAAAGTTAAACGAAATGTAAGTTTGCATTACACTGCGAACATTTATTTAAGTGTCGCAGTGTAACGCAAACTCACATTTCGTTTAACTTTTTAACGCTTGTGAATTAGCGAACGGTTAAAAAAGGAGCCCCCCCTATTTTTGCATAAAAAAAACCATAAAAAAAAATTTTGCGATTTGAGCGTTTTTTGCCAGGGTTAATGGGTTACCGCAATTAATGAGGGTTATTATATGATCCCTTTCCTATATATATATATATATATATAGGGAAGTGATAAAAAATAACTCACTAAATATGCAATAACCTAAAATAACACGTCAAGATCAAGCTAAATCTTCGAATTTTTTTTATCATTGTAAACTCTTTTAGAACACTTTCTTATTTTATGAGTTTGCGTAAATTCATCGTTGTTTGAGAGTTAACATCGTTGTAAATTGGAGGAAAAAAACACTTACAGAACTGTAAGTTACAAAATTTTTAAAACTTACAACGATGTTAACTCTCAAATGGTGATAAATTTACGCAATCTCATAAAATAAGAAACTGTTCTAAATGTGTTTACAATGATGTTAAAAAAATTCGAAGATTTGGCTTGATTTTGACGGGTTATTTCGGGTTATTGCAAGGTAATCACCTTTTTAGATCTCAACCATTCAAAGTCTTCAAGTTTAATCTTGACCATTCATAGTCTATAAAGACATTCTAGAAGCCGTGATTCACTGTGGTTATGCAATCTCTTTCTTATTGAACGACAGTTTTACACTTTTTGGCTAAAAATTTTAAACAAGGATTTGGGAAATAGGATGAGTACGATTCTAATATAATTCAATTTCAATCTATATAGATCTCAATTACAACATATATGCTTATTGTTTATTTGCAAGGGACAAAATTTGAAAACAAACCAGGGTTTTAGACTCTGGGTTGCTTTGGGTTTGGTCTTGGTATATATCATGTTAACTAGTTGTAAGGATAAGTATTTTGACATATGAAAAATGATTTGTTAGAATAAATAAATTAAGAAAAAATATTCCGTGTTATATTAGTTAATATAAGTCTGAATAAGCAGGAAAAACATGCCGAGTAATATTCATTTTTAGTGGGGTCTTGGGAGGGAGGGATACGAAGACAAACCTTATCCCTACCTAAAAATAGGATAGATAGGCAACTTCGTATGAGACCTCTGTGTCACACCCCCACCTCTCGTCACCTATTGATGATGTCACTGACATGGTTGCGGAAGCATAATGGTGATGTCTCAGAAATGAGGGGTGACTTACTTGATCCGATATCACAAGCACACAGATTAACTCAAAGTAAATACATTACAGGGTTTCAATCTTTACAACCAGTATCATATTTTACAACTAAGTTTATTACACAACTGACTTATTTAACTACTAGTGTTTGAAGTGCTGCCTCACCGAGTGTCACTGTCTCCCTGCAAAAAGATTTAAGTTGAAAAACGTCAGCACAAAGCTGGTGAGCTTGTAAGTTCAAGTTCAACAGTATGATATGATATACATATTCGTTCTCAAAATGTTCAGTTCCAGATAACCATGGGACCCGTATTTAGTTCCTTTCTGACGTTCTTGTTCTATAAGATACTACCCGTCGGTAACATCTTAATGCCTCATTATCTTAATGTCTATGACAACATTAAGAATTTCTAAAAACAGGAAACAAACATTCATACAAGGGGGGTTGCAGCTCCCAGCAAATGGGTGGTCAGCCGATAGTACTATCATTGTTTCCCCATTCGGCCCCACATGGGTTCGCTAGATACAGTTCAAAAATGAGGACTTTTAAGTCTGTGATAGTGTTCTTGTTCTCCAGGCAAAATCCCATGAAATCCGCAAGTTCTCAACAGTCACATCAAATCACGCAGATAACAGTGATACATATCATATGTTCAATAAAAGTTCAACAGTGTTCCCCGATGTTTATAAAAGATTAAAAATAAAAGGGGTTGTACGAAACTCACCTGATATCTCAAGATAGCAAGATAACTCGCAGACTGGTGATAATAGTGTAAGTCTGCATTATTTTGTATTTAATGGGTTATTTGTTCTTTAACTTACTGATTAGATCTTTCTGAACATCCAATGTCAAAGACATTGCCTTGAAAGTCATCAAACCGATATTAGGTTTTTAATTATTTATTTTACTGAAATATCATACAATGTATGATAATGTAGGAACCTATACTGATTCAGGTTCCTAATATGAAATTGATGACATGTTTGATTAATCAGAGTAATCTTGGATTAACCAAATAGTTAATGTTGTTGATTATAATGCTTAGGAATGATTAATCCTTGTTATTGATTACCCAAATATCATGAAATATCACAATGTAGCATTTGAATTGGTTTAATAACCACGTTTAACATACTGATATGACGGTTATCATAAACATCAGATAATCGTTCCAATGAGTATGTTAATAATTATGATTAGTTTGAAACACTTGAATTTAACCTTTGCATTTCAAAGATTAATCAAACTAATCACCTACATTGTTACACTCAAATGGTTTAATCCATTATAATCATAGTTGTGATTTCATGCAAATCGGGCATTATAACGGATCAAAACAAGAATTTAACCGTTAAAACATCGTGTTCTTCGTTTATAATCAATCCTAGCCATCATCTAGGCAATAATCAACAACCCTAACTATCTTATTACGTTCAAAAACAAGATCTAACCAATCAAAATCAAACTACAAGGTTAAAACGAACCGTTACCTAATCTGACGGATTTCTGCGGGTAAACAACGATCAGGGCTTGTAGATTCGTTACTTGGGATGATCTGAATGTTTAGAAGACTTTGAATTAGAGTTTGGGTGCTAAAAATGTGTTTATTTGCGTCTGGAAGTGAAGAATGATCGAGATAGAAGAAAAAATCAACTTCTGGATGAAATCTGATCTTTAAATCCATTCCACTGCCTCTGGAGCCTCCGGGCGCATCGCCCCAACTGGGCGTGTGGACCGGGGCGTAGCGCCCCACATCACAATTCTCAAAATTTTGGTTTTTCTACGTTTCGCGATTCCGGGAGCATACGAACTCCGTTTTGTGCACGGTTTTCGCCTATGTTCATGATTTTTCGAGCTCTTTCCAATGGATATAATCTCAAGACCTAAAGAGTTCAAAATATTTGACCTCTTATCTATTGCTATATTCGATTCAGTGTATCTTGAAATCGGAGCCTCGATTCGCGATTTCGCTTACACTCATTCTCTTCATTTTTTAGTTATGATTCTATCCTGAGAATTTTGAGTTGTCACAATCTCCTTTTGTTATAGAAATTTCGTCCCGAAATTTAGTGAATACTTGCTTGATGACAATTGTTAATGAGAATAAATGTGGGTACTTTGCTTTCATTCGATCTTCATGTTCCAACGTATATTCAGGTCCACGTTGCGAGTTCCAACGCACTTTAACAATTGGTATGCGACTACGTTTCAGCACTTTCATTTCTCGATCCATTACCTCTACTGGTTCTTCACTGAACTGAAGTTTTTCATCAATATGAATCTATTCTAGAGGTACGATCAATGATTCATCAGTTAGGCACTCTTTCAAATTGGATACATGAAAAACATCGTGAATATTACTGAGTTCCAGAGGTATCTCAAGTCTGTAGGCTACTGATCCAATTCGCTCAAGAATTTTGAATGGTCCTACAAATCTTGGTGAAAGCTTACCTCTCTTTCCAAATCGGAAAATGCCTTTCCAAGGTGACACTTTCAACATTACTCGATCACCTACTTGGAATTCTAACGGTCTACGACGATTATCAGCATAACTCTTTTGACGATCGCTAGCAGCTTTAATTCGTTCTTGAATGAGTGCGATCTTATCAGTTGTTTCCTGAATGAATTATGGGCCTATGATTTGACTCTCACCTACCTCTGACCAACAGATAGGTGATCTACACTTGCGTCCATAAAGTGCTTCGAATGGAGCGCTTTGAATACTGGTATGGTAGCTGTAATTGTATGAAAATTCAACAAGTGGAAGGTGAATATCCCAGCTACCTCCAAAATCAATCACACAGCTTCTAAGCATGTCTTCAAGAGTTTGATTTGTTCGTTCAGTCTGCCCATCGGTTTGTGGATGATAAGCTGTGCTCATATTGATTTGTGTGCCCAGAGCATTCTGAAGAGTTTGACAAAATCGTGACATAAATCGACTATCTCTGTCAGAAATGATAGAGATGCGTACTCCGTGTCGAGATACAATCTCATTAACATAAAGTTTAGCGAGTCGATCCATAGAAAAATCTTCTCGGATGGGTAAGAAATGCGCAGATTTCGTAAGGCGATCAACGATAACCCATATAGAGTCGTGATTACGTGAGGTTATGGGTAATTTAGTGAAGAAATCCATTGAGATCTGATCCCATTTCCACATGGGAATCTCAGGTTGTTGTAATAACCCGGAAGGTCGTTGATGTTCAGCCTTAACTATCAGACATGTTAGACATCGATCCACGTATTCAGCTATATGTTTCTTCATTCCAGGCCACCAGTAAAAATCTTTAAGATGTGACAGTTGCGTACGAAAAATTCGGCATTAATGACGTAAGCACATTTGGTCGTGCTTGAAATCCATGAGGATTTAGTAACTTTTGTTATTGGGGATTAATAGTATGTGAAAAATGATGAACGTGGGCGAAAACCGTTCGCAAAACGGAGTTCGTATGCTCCCAGAATCGCGAAAAGAAGTTTAAAAGCAAAATGATGACGCTGATGACGTGGGGCGGTACGCCCCAGCCCAGACCTCCAGCTGGGGCGATGCGCCCCGGAGCATATGTCGGCCAAAAGTTGTTTTAAGCGATCAGAACCCGTGGAAACCTTCAAAAATCGAAATTTTGCGACCTTAAGCGACCTGAAGACGATATTTCTTCATTCTAACACCTCCAAACTTCAAATCAAAGCCTCCTGAACATCCAGATCATCCCAGGGATCATATATACAAGTCCTGATCGTTGTTTTAACCGCAGAAATTCGTCAGAACAGGTAACGGTTCGTTTTAACCTTCTAGTTTGATTTTGATTGATTAGATCTTGATTTTGAACGTAATGAGATAGTTAGGATTGTTGATTATTGCCTAGATGATGGCTAGGATTGATTATAAACGAAGAACACGAAGTTCTAACGGTTAAATTCTTGTTTTGATCCGTTGTAATGCCCGATTTTCATGAAATCATAACTATGATTATAATGGTTTAAACCATTTGATTATGACAATGTAGGTGATTAGTTTGATTAATCTTTGAAATGCAAAGGTTAAATCTAAGTGTTTCAAACTAATCACAATCATTAACATACTCATTGGAATGATTATCTGATGTTTGTGATAACAGTCAGATTAGTATGTTAAATCTGGTTATTTCACCTGTTCTGATGCTACATTGTGATATTTCATGATATTTGGATAATCAATAATAAGGATTAATCACTCCTAAGCCATTAAATCATCTAGAAACTGTTTTAGCATTATAATCAACAACATTAACTATCTGGTTAATCAGAGATTATTCTGGTTAATCAAGAGTGTCATCAACTTTGAATTAGGAATCTAATGCAATGTAGATTCCTACATTATCATACATTGTATGATATAACCTTAAATTAATTAAATACATAATTAATATTGAGTTGATGATTTACTAAGCAATGTCTTTGACATTAAACGTTCAGAAGGATCTAATCAGTAAACTAGAACATAAATAACTTACTAAAGATAACTAAATGCAGAATCATCTCTGTACTATCAGTTTGGTGATACTCTGCTACCTTTATATCATCAGGTGAGTTTCGTACAACCTCTTTTATTTTTAATCTTTTATAAACATCGGGGAACATTGTTAAACTTTTAATGAACATATGATATGTATCACTGATATCTGTGTGATTTCATGTAATTGTTGTGACTTTTGTGGGATTTCATGGGATTTTGCCTGTAGACTGAACTCTATCATGGAATTGAAAGTCCTCATTTTTGAACTGTATCTAGTGAACCCATGTGTGGCCGAACAGAAAACATTGATAGTACTATTGGTTGACACCCCATTCGCTGGGAGGGTTGCATCTCCCCTTGTGTGAATGTTTGTTATCTGTTTCCTGAACTTCTTAATGGTATGATAGACATTAAGATAATGAGGCACTAAGATATGTACCAACGGGTAATATCTTGAGAACAGACTAGACGTCCGAAAGGAACTAGATACGGGTCCCATGGTTATCCGGAACTGAACTTTTGAGAACGTGCTTATCATATCATATTGTTTTAAATTGGACTGTCGAACTCACCAGCTTTGTGCTGACGTTTCAAACTTAAATCTTTTTGCAGGGAGACAGTAACACTCGGTGAGGCAGCACTTCAAACACTAGTAATTAAATAAGTCAGTTGTGTAATAAACTTAGTTGTAAACTATGATACTGATTGTAATGACGGAACCTTCTAATGTAATTATTTTAAGTTAATCTGTGTGCTTATGATATCGGTTCAAGTAAGTCACACCTCACCTCGGAGACATCACCACTATGCTTCCGCAACCGGCTCAGTGACGTCAGGCTAGACAAGAGGTGACGAGGGGTGGGGGTGTGACAGGGTGGTATCAGAGCCACAGGTTATAGAGAATTAGGTTGACTTAGAGACCTAGACTATAACCATAGGCTCGTATAGTGACACAGAGAGCACCGAACATGTTTACGAACAAAAATTGAACAAAACTTGTTTTGAATGAAGCCAGAATAATCAGGTGGTAAAAATTACAGTTATGAGTGGCCAGCATAACTGAAATTTGCAACACGTGTGCATTCTAGTTTAATTTAATCCAAGCAGAACATTAATAACTATTAAGACAAATAGTTATTTGGAGATAGGAAGAAGCATCATATCATGTTCATATTAAATATTGTTATTTAATATTTACGTCATGATACTGATTAGAGATTTTTATTGTACAGCGATGGCAGATCGAGGCGAACAGTATCAGCTAGTTCCTCATGTTATGAGGGATGGTACTCCGAGCTCTAGCTCAGCACCGGATTCAGATTCTTCGGAGGCATCGACTGCAGCCTCACGGGCGCCATCTGTAGTGCCACAGGCACAACCAGCATTACCACATATACCATTAGAGCCTAGACCAGTTACACCACCACCAGCAGCACAGGCATCACACGGACATTCTCAGCTTCGAGTTGAGAATGTAGCAGCAGAAGGACGACATAGTCCTTCACCACCGAGAGTCCCTGCATGGGATGGGCTGAGGAGGATGCGGGGTCAAGCCCGCAAGACCACAGGACTACCTCCCCGGAAGCAGCTGGCTCCCAGGGACGAGTTTCATGCCATACATGAGATGGGAGAATCCTCCCATCAGGCAGAGTTGAGAGCACAGCTGCAACAAGTTACTCAGAACTTGCAGGGGACACAGCAGAGTCTACAGCAGTGTCAGGCTACGGTTGAGGATACACGTACGACCATATTAGAGATCCTCACTTCTCACTTGACCCTGATGGATCAAGTGAAGGCGTTGGACACCGATACTCGAGCCTGGAGAACCGCGATGGATGATAGACTGAGGATGACATGGGGACAGATTATGCTTGCTGCATTTTGGCGGCAAGTGGCATGGATGACTGACGGATGGAGTTGGGTGAGAGAGAGAGCGACAAAGTTTTTGGCATGGTTTGGAGTGGCGAGTACCGAGACCAGGATGATGATCCTGGCAGTAGTCATGGCAATGGTGGCCATGATACTTTCTTTCTTATCATACTTTATGCGATGAGCATGTACAGAAGATCATTTTGGGATCTTCAGATTATCAGTGTGTAGATGGGGGAGTTCTCTTTTCTGTTCTTTTCCTTCTTGGTTGTAGTGTATTGTGTTGTTTCGATAGTCTGTATAAAACAAATAATGATAGTAATATAATAAAATGGGTGTTTTGTGTATCGATCTGTGTAATGTACTATTTGGGTGTTGTGTGAATTATGTTTTTCTAATAACCTTGTGTGAACTATAAACAATTCTGTGTGAAAACAATTCTGTGTGAGAACAATTCTGTGTGAGAACAATTCTGTGTGAAAACAATTCTGTGTGAGAACAATTCTGTGTGAGAACAATTCTGTGTGAAAACAATTCTGTGTGAGAACATGTTGAACTAAAAATATATATTTCGCTGAAATACAGTACGGGAGCAATACTGTATGCGAATATATTGAACTAAAAATGTATATTTCGCTGAAATACAGTACGGGAGCAATACTGTATGCGAATATATCGAACTAAAAATGTATATTTCGCTGAAATACAGTACGGGAGCAATACTGTATGCGAATATATCGAACTAAAAATATATATTTCGCTGAAATACAGTACGGGAGCAATACTGTATGCGAATATATCGAACTAAAATATATATTTTGCTGAAATACAGTACGGGAGCAATACTGTATGCAAATATATCTGTAACTTAAGTACAGTACGAGAGCCATACTATACGAGAACATGTCTGAATTATGAACGTATCTAATTGTGAATGTGTCTGTAACTAAAGTACAGTACGAGAGCCATACTGTACGAGAACATGTCTGAATTGTGAACGTATCTAATTGTGAATGTGTCTGTAACTAAAGTACAGTACGAGAGCCATACTGTATGAGAACATATTTATTGGTTTTATGGGAACTTAGTGCATGAACTGAGAACATATCCTAGTCCTGTATGAACATATCTTTAAAAACATGTGTTGCAATGCAATGAGCTGGGTAAGACTCTAACATGTTTTTGAAATAACAGGGCTAAGTATAACTACGAACAATTGTGTGATCTGTGTGTAGTGAGTACATGTCTGGACTAAATTCATGTAGTTATACTGTATTCTTTATATAATCACATTTCAATATAAATTTCAGTGTAACTGAATATGATTGAAATTATGTGATAAAACGGGTTATATCTTTAATGTTCTTAAACTAACCTGAATTTGTCTGCTTGTGAGCAGATTAATGGCTCCTGAAAGAGGTCGACCAGCTAAGAAAGCTGCTAAGAACATTACAAACCCTGAACCGAATCAAATTCCACCTGTGAATGTTGAATCAAATCCGGAACCACGTATCAATCCGGAAGTGAACGTAGTTCCACCTGGGAACTTGGAAACAAATACTGCTCCACCAGTGAACCCTGGAGCAAGCATTGTTCCACCTGTTGGTACAAGCGGATCTGAAACAAATGAGGCTATGATAGCACGAATTGTGCGTGAACAACTATCTGCTTGTGGTGTTCTGACACAACACCAACCACATATCACCGCAGGTTCTGGTGGGGAACACGATCATGCTGAACATAATGCTACTGGTGGTCACGTCGAAACTCATACCACCACCGGTACAACTACCATTATTCCTGATCCACCTCGACAGGGATGTACTTACAAGTACTTTGAAGAAGGAGCGGCTGGTCTTTTAAGGTGGATCGAGGAGATGGAAACTAAGCTCAAAATCAGTCAGTGTCTGGAGGAGCATAAGGTGTCTTATGCTGCCTGTTCTTTGAAAGACTCGGCTTTGACCTGGTGGAATACTCAGGCCAAGACTTTGGGTTCAGCCACAGTTGACTTGATGGGCTGGAATGAATTCAAAACTCTGATTAGATCAAAGTACTGCCCAATCACTGAAATTCAAAAACTCCAAGAGGAATTCTGGAATCACTCCATGATCGGTGCTGATTGTTTGGCTTATACCGATCGGTTTCATGAACTTACTTGTTTACTTCCCGATATGTTTCCTACGGAAGCTGCTTTGATCGAGAAGTACATTAAGGGTTTGATTCCCCATATTCGGGGAATGGTGACTGCTGCTGAACCCACAACCTTGAAACACACGATTCTTTTGACCACTAAGCTTACCAATGAGGCGGTAAGGAGTGGTACTTTGTCTTTGAAACCTCAGACGGCTCATAGTCGTAGTGATGTCGGTACCTCGAATGTGTCAAAAGGCACCAAACGAAAGTGGTTTGGAAAAACCAAGGCGAAGGCTCCGGCTGCGATCACCCAGAGCAAGCCAACTGTGAAAAACTATGGTGCTGCTATTCCCGAGAGGAAAGTTTATACTGGGCAGGCGCCCAAATGCAATAAGTGTCCACTCCATCACACGGGACCATGTCCTGTTTGTCTGAACTGTAATCGAGTTGGACATTATGCTAAATATTGCAACTTTCCTGCTCAACCACAAAATCAAGCACCACGACAAACCACTCAAACCAACTGGTCATGTTACAAATGTGGAAGTCCTGATCATCTCATACGAAACTGTCCAAACAATAACACCAATCCGGGAACTGAAGCTAGGGGAAGAGCTTTTCAGATTGGTGCGACTGAGGCGAGACATGATGCAAATATTGTCACTGGTACGTTTCTTCTCAATAATCTTTACGCATCAGTTCTGTTTGATACAGGAGCAGATAAGAGCTTTATCTCTCCTGAATTTGCATCATTACTTTCATTGCCTACGGTAGATCTAGAAACTCCTTATGTTATTGAACTTGCTAACGGCTAGTTGATCAAAACTAACAATGTTATTCAAGGATGTTCCTTGAATTTGAATGATCATCTTTTCAAAATTGATTTACTTCCTATTGAGCTTGGGAGCTTTGATGTTGTTGTTGGTATGGACTGGCTTTCTGATAACCAAGCGGAAGTTGTGTGTCAAAACAAGGTGATCCGTATTCCATTACCTAACAGTAATACACTGATAGTTCAAGGAGAACAAGCAGGTAGAAAACTTGGTATCATATCTTGTATGCGAGCTCAGAAATTCTTAAGGAAGGGCTGTTATGCTTTCCTGGCACATGTGACTGAGCACAATTCTTTACCCAAACGAATTACAGACATTCCAGTAGTCAAGGATTTTCCTGAAGTTTTTCCTGAGGACATATCAGGATTACCCCTAGTAAGACAAGTTGAATTTCGGATTGACTTGATTCCAGGTGCAGCACCTGTTGCTAAAGCCCCGTATCGGCTTGCACCATCCGAAATGCAAGAACTTTCAGGTCAATTGCAAGAACTGTTAGACAAAGGTTTTATCAGACCTAGTTTCTCACCCTGGGGAACACCAATTCTTTTCGTGAAAAAGAAGGATGGTTCATTCAGGATGTGTATTGACTACAGGGAACTCAATAAACTGACAATCAAGAACTGTTATCCACTACCTCGTATTGATGATCCGTTTGATCAACTACAAGGTGCTACTTATTTTTCAAAAATCGATTTAAGATCTGGATATCATCAGTTACGTATTCATGATGATGACATTCCTAAAACTGCTTTCAGAACTCGATACGGACATTACGAATTTCTAGTAATGCCATTTGGTTTAACAAATGCACCAACAGTTTTCATGGATCTGATGAATCGAGTATGTAGACCTTATCTGGATAAATTTGTGATTGTGTTTATTGATGATATTCTTATTTATTCTCGAAATCAACAAGAACATGCTCAACACTTGAAATTAATCTTAGAACTTTTGGCACGTGAAAAATTATATGCCAAGTTCTCCAAGTGTGAGTTCTGGTTACGAGAAGTTCAATTTCTTGGTCATGTAGTAAATCAAAACGGTATTCAAGTGGATCCCAGTAAGATTCAGGCGGTGAAACAATGGGAGACACCACGAACCCCGACTGAAATACGTCAATTCTTGGGATTGGCAGGTTATTATCGCCGGTTTATCAAGAACTTTTCAAAGATAGCCTTACCACTGACCACATTGACACAGAAAAATCAATCGTTTATATGGGGTTCTGAACAGGAGGAGGCGTTCCAACTGTTGAAACACAAACTCTGCAATGCACCTATCTTGGCACTACCGGAAGGTACTGATAACTTCACAGTGTACTGTGATGCTTCTCGTCAAGGTCTTGGGTGTGTTTTAATGCAGAATGATAAGGTGATTGCTTATGCTTCTCGACAGTTGAAAGTACACGAGAAGAACTATACCACTCATGATCTAGAACTTGGTGCAGTGGTGTTTGCACTCAAGATTTGGAGACATTATCTGTACGGAACTAAGTGTATTATATACACTGATCACAAAAGCCTCCAACACATTCTAGATCAGAAAATGTTGAATATGCGGCAGAGGCGATGGGTTGAACTTCTAAACGAATATGACTGTGAAATTCGTTATCACCCAGGTAAAGCAAATGTCGTAGCCGATGCCTTAAGTCGCAAGGAACGAGTCAAACCTTTACGTGTGAAAGCGTTAGGAATGACTATTCAAACCGGTCTAATTCCTCAGATTAAAGACGCTCAGCAACAAGCTTTGCAAACAGTGACCTATTCTGCTGAGGGACTGAGAGGATTAGATAAGAAACTTGATATCAAAAATGATGGACTGTTGTATTTTAAAGACCGAATGTGGGTTCCTCTATTCGGTAACCCTAGAACAATTATCTTGGATGAAGCGCACAAATCCAGGTATTCTATTCATCCAGGTGCCGATAAAATGTATAAAGATCTTAAAGACTTTTACCGGTGGCCTGGAATGAAGAAACACATAGCTGAATACGTGGATCGATGTCTAACATGTCTCAAAGTTAAGGCTGAACATCAATGACCTTCTGGGTTATTGCAACAACCTGAGATTCCCATGTGGAAATGGGATCAGATCTCTATGGATTTCATTACTAAATTACCCAGAACATCACGTAATCATGACTCTATATGGGTTATCGTTGATCGCCTTACTAAATCTGCGCATTTCTTACCCATCCGAGAGGATTATTCTATGGATCGACTCGCTAAGCTCTATGTTAATGAGATTGTGTCTCGACATGGAGTACCGATCTCTATCATTTCTGACAGAGATAGTCGATTTATGTCACGATTTTGGCAAACTCTTCAGAATGCTATGGGCTACCAAATCAATATGAGCACAGCTTATCATCCTCAAACAGACGGGCAGACTGAACGAACGAATCAAACTCTGGAAGACATGCTTAGAAGCTGTGTGATTGATTTTGGAGGTAGCTGGGATATTCATCTTCCACTTCTTGAATTCTCATACAATAACAGCTACCATACCAGTATTCAATGCGCTCCATTCGAAGCACTTTATGGACGCAAATGTAGATCACCTATCTGTTGGTCAGAAGTAGGTGAAAACCAAATCATCGGCCCAGAATTCATTCAAGAAACAACTGATAAGATCGCACTCATTCAGGAACGAATCAAAGCTGCTCGCGATCGTCAAAAGAGTTATGCTGATAATCGCCGTAGACCACTCGAATTTCAAGTAGGTGATCGGGTAATGTTAAAAGTGTCACCTTGGAAAGGCATTTTCAGATTCGGAAAAAGAGGTAAACTTTCACCAAGATTTGTAGGACCGTTTAAAATTCTTGAACGAATCGGATCAGTAGCCTACAGACTTGAATTACCTCTTGAACTCAGTAACATTCACGATGTCTTTCATGTATCTAATCTGAAGAAGTGCTTAACTGATGAATCATTGATCGTACCTCTAGAAGAGATTCATGTTAATGAAAAACTTCAGTTCAGTGAAGAACCAGTAGAGGTAATGGATCGAGAAACGAAAGTGTTAAAACGTAGTCGCATACCAATCGTTAAAGTGCGATGGAACTCGCAACGTGGACCTGAATATACTTGGGAACGTGAAGATCAAATGAAATCAAAGTATCCACATCTATTCTCATAAACGATTGTCATAATGTAAGTCTTCACTAAATTTCGGGACGAAATTTCTCTAACAGGAGGAGACTGTGACAGTTGCGTACGAAAAATTCGGCATTAATGACGTAAGCACATTTGGTCGTGCTTGAAATCCACGAGGATTTAGTAACTTTTGTTATTGGGGATTGATAGTATGTGAAAAATGATGAACGTGGGCGAAAACCGTGCGTAAAACGGAGTTCGTATGCTCCCGGAATCGCGAAAAGAAGTTTAAAAGCAAAATGATGACGCTGATGACGTGGGGCGGTACGCCCCAGCCCAGACCTCCAGCTGGGGCGATGCGCCCCGGAGCATATGTCGGTCAAAAGTTGTTTTAAGCGATCAGAACGCGTGGAAACCTTCAAAAATTGAAATTTTGCGACCTTAAGCGACCTGAAGACGATATTTCTTCATTCTAACACCTCCAAACTTCAAATCAAAGCCTCCTGAACATCCAGATCATCCCAGGGATCATATATACAAGTCCTGATCGTTGTTTTAACCGCAGAAATTCGTCAAAACAGGTAACGGTTCGTTTTAACCTTCTAGTTTGATTTGATTGATTAGATCTTGATTTTGAACGTAATGAGATAGTTAGGATTGTTGATTATTGCCTAGATGATGGCTAGGATTGATTATAAACGAAGAACACGAAGTTCTAACGGTTAAATTCTTGTTTTGATCCGTTGTAATGCCCGATTTTCATGAAATCATAACTATGATTATAATGGTTTAAACCATTTGATTATGACAATGTAGATGATTAGTTTGATTAATCTTTGAAATGCAAAGGTTAAATCTAAGTGTTTCAAACTAATCACAATCATTAACATACTCATTGGAATGATTATCTGATGTTTGTGATAACAGTCAGATTAGTATGTTAAATCTGGTTATTTCACCTGTTCTGATGCTACATTGTGATATTTCATGATATTTGGATAATCAATAATAAGGATTAATCACTCCTAAGCCATTAAATCATCTAGAAACTGTTTTAGCATTATAATCAACAACATTAACTATCTGGTTAATCAGAGATTATTCTGGTTAATCAAGAGTGTCATCAACTTTGAATTAGGAATCTAATGCAATGTAGATTCCTACATTATCATACATTGTATGATATAACCTTAAATTAATTAAATACATAATTAATATTGAGTTGATGATTTACTAAGCAATGTCTTTGACATTGAACGTTCAGAAGGATCTAATCAGTAAACTAGAACATAAATAACTTACTAAAGATAACTAAATGCAGAATCATCTCTGTACTATCAGTTTGGTGATACTCTGCTACCTTTATATCATCAGGTGAGTTTCGTACAACCTCTTTTATTTTTAATCTTTTATAAACATCGGGGAACATTGTTAAACTTTTAATGAACATATGATATGTATCACTGATATCTGTGTGATTTCATGTGATTGTTGTGACTTTTGTGGGATTTCATGGGAGTTTGCCTGTAGACTGAACTCTATCATGGAATTGAAAGTCCTCATTTTTGAACTGTATCTAGTGAACCCATGTGTGGCTGAACAGAAAACATTGATAGTACTATTGGTTGACACCCCATTCGCTGGGAGGGTTGCATCTCCCCTTGTGTGAATGTTTGTTATCTGTTTCCTGAACTTCTTAATGGTATGATAGACATTAAGATAATGAGGCACTAAGATATGTACCGACGGGTAATATCTTGAGAACAGACTAGACGTCCGAAAGGAACTAGATACGGGTCCCATGGTTATCCGGAACTGAACTTTTGAGAACGTGCTTATCATATCATATTGTTTTAAATTGAACTGTCGAACTCACCAGCTTTGTGCTGACGTTTCAAACTTAAATCTTTTTGCAGGGAGACAGTAACACTCGGTGAGGCAGCACTTTAAACACTAGTAATTAAATAAGTCAGTTGTGTAATAAACTTAGTTGTAAACTATGATACTGATTGTAATGACGGAACCTTCTAATGTAATTATTTTAAGTTAATCTGTGTGCTTATGATATCGGTTCAAGTAAGTCACACCTCACCTCGGAGACATCACCACTATGCTTCCGCAACCGGCTCAGTGACGTCAGGCTAGACAAGAGGTGACGTGGGGTGGGGGTGTGACATAAGATCTTTATACATTTTATCAGCACCTGGATGAAATGAATACCTGGATTTGTGCGCCTCATCCAAGATAGTTGTTCGAGAGTTACCGAATAAAGGAATCCACATTCGGCTTTTGAAATACAGCACTCCGTCAGCTTTCGTTTCGAGTTTCTTGTCTAACCCCCTCAGTCCCTCCGCAGAATAGTTCGTTGCTTGTAAAGCTTGTTGCTGAGCTTCTTTAATCTGAGGAATTAGGCTAGTTTGAATGGTCATTTCTAATGCTTTCACGCGTAAAGGTTTGACTCGTTCTTTGCGACTCAAGGCATCGGCTACGACATTCGCTTTACCTGGATGATAACGAATTTCACAGTCATAGTCATTTAGAAGTTCTACCCACCGCCTCTGTCGCATGTTCAACATTTTCTGATCTAGGATGTGCTGCAGACTTTTGTGATCAGTGTATATAATACACTTGGTTCCGTACAAATAGTGTCTCCAAATCTTGAGTGCAAACACCACTGCACCAAGTTCTAGATCGTGAGTGGTATTGTTCTTCTCATGTATTTTCAGTTGTCGAGAAGCATAAGCGATTACCTTTTCGTTCTGCATTAAAACACACCCAAGACCTTGACGAGAAGCATCACAGTATACTGTGAAATTTTCAGTACCTTCCAGTAGTGCCAAGATAGGTGTGTTGCAGAGTGTATGTTTCAACAGTTGGAATGCCTCCTGTTGGGAATCCCATATCAACGGTTGATTCTTCTGTGTCAAGGTGGTCGGTGGCAAGGCTATTTTTAAAAAGTTCTTGATAAATCGACGATAATAACCTGCCAGCCCTAAAAATTGACGTATTTCAGTTGGGGTTCGTGGTGTTTCCCATTGTTTCACAGCTTCGGTCTTACTGGGATCTACTTGAATACCGTTTTTATTTACCACGTGCCCAAGAAATTGAACTTCTCGTAACCAAAACTCACACTTGGAGAATTTGGCATATAATTTCTCATGTGCCAACAGTTCTAAGATTAATTTCAAGCGTTGAGCATGTTCTTGTTGGTTCCGAGAATATCATCAATAAACACAATCACAAATTTATCCAGATAAGGTCTACATACTCGATTCTTCAGATCCATGTAAACTGCAAGTGCATTTGTTAATCCAAATGGCATTACTAAAATTTCATAATGCCCGTATCGAGTTCTAAAAGCAGTTTTAGGAACATCATCATGAATTCGTAACTGATGATATCCAGATCTTAAATCAATTTTTTGAGAAATATGTAGCACCTTGCAATTGATCTAACAGATCATCTATACAAGGCAATGGATAACGGTTTTTGATTATCATTTTATTGAGTTCCCTGTAGTCAATGCACATCCTGAATGAACCATCCTTCTTTTTCACAAAAAAATTGGTGCTCCACAGGGTGAGAAACTAGGTCTAATAAAACTTTTATCTAAAACTTCCTAGTCAGTTTAAAAGTTCTCACATTTCAGAAAGTACTATGATATCAAAAGCTTTTATCAACTTACCATTAACAAATTTAATGGCATCTGATTTATCTAAGTATGTAGTAGGTAATGCAAGTAAAATGAACATTCTAAGGAGGTAAGATTCTTATTTATCCCAGTATATAAAATACACATGCAGGTTGTTAGGTTAAGAAGAAACGTACCAGAAATGTTCACATCCTGATTGGCTTTATTCATACTTATTTAAAAGGTTCTTTCTTTAGCTTTGGTTGCCTTGTTTTGTGTTATTGTTGGGACAGTTTCTCACAAAATGGTCGGGACTTCCACACCTGAAACACGTCCGGTTTGCTTGAGTGGTTTGTCGTGGTTCTTGGTCGGATTGACGAGCAGGAAAGTTACAGTATTTGGCGTAGTGTCCGATTCGATTACAGTTTGTACATTCAGGACATAGTCATGTGTGATGATAAGGACACTTATTACATTTGGGCACCTGCCCGGTATATCCTTTTCTTTCCTGAAGAGCCGCACCATACTTTTTCACAGTTGGTTTGCTCTGGCTAGTCTCAACTGGAGCTTTGGTTTTGTTTTTCCGAAACCACTTCCTTTTTGTTCCTCTTGTGTCACTAGGTGCCTCGATCGAAGTACGGCTAGAACCTTCTTCATCCATCATTATTAGGGTACCATTTCTTGTTGCCTCATCAGTATACCTATTGGCTAAGATAATGGTATATTCTAAAGTTGTAATTTTTGCAGCAGCTACCATTTCTCGAATTTGAGGAACCAAACCTTGAATATGCTTTTCTACTAAAACTAGCTCAGTAGGAAACATGTCAGGAAATAGACATGTGAGTTCATGAAATCGTTCCGTATATTTCCAACACTTCATACCTATCATTGAAAGATTCAAGAACTCTTCTTGTAGTTTCATGATTTCGATAGCCTGGCAATATTTTGAAATAATCAAAGTTTTAAACTCCTTCCAACCCATTACATCAACAGTGGCCGTACCCAATAATCTTACTTGGGTATTCCACCGTATCAAAGCCGAGTCCTTAAGAGAACAAGTAGCATATGTTACTTTGTGCTCTTCTAAGCACTGGCTGATTTGAAGTTTTGTTTCCATCTCTTTGATCCATTTTAACAACCACTCAACTCCTTCCTTTCCAGTAAAATCGGGAGGATTATAAGTTTTAAAGTAGTTGTATGTACATCCATGTGGTGGAGAATCTAAAACTGTTATGTTCATACTGGTGGTAGTATAAGTTTCTGTGTTCTTGTCAGTAATGTTGCGCTCTATATGGCTTCCACGTGAGCTAGAAGCTATGTTCTGCTGATATTGAGCCAACATACCTGGAATAACTGCCACCAGTTGCTCATTTACAATTCGAGCTATCATTGTTTCATTTAGTTCAGCTCCACTAGCAGCCGTAGGTGGAACCGTATTCGTTTCAACATTCACGGGTGGAGCCCTGTTCGATTCCGAATTGACACATGGAACCGGATTTGATTCCACGTTCACAGGTTGGACTTGATTCAGTTCAGGGTTAGTAACGTTCTTGGTAGCTTTCTTAGCTAGTCGACCTCTTTTAGGAGCCATTGTTCTGCCCATATGCAGACAAACTCAGGTCAATTCAGGAACATAAGGATATAACCCGTTCGATCACATAAATTCAATCATATTCAGATACACTGAAGCTTTATGTTGAAATGTGTAACATCAGTGCCGGAAACGTCACCGGAACAGTGATCGTAAACAGTACGTGAACAGTAACCATGTACAAATCTTATATAATTCAGTGTATTTCATATTCATATCGAGTTTCAGTATCATTTCATATTATCAAAACAGTGAATTCACAGTCATTTCAGAGAAATCAGTTCAGAACAATGGTTCTTGAGTCAGATAATTATCTGGCAACACAGAACCATCATGTGATTTATTTGTTAGGATCTTATTATGTATAAACGTATGTGAGGCCTTACAGGACAAAACAACACGAATATCGTTACGTGAATGCTAAACCGACAGATTATTCGTATAGGTGACGATCTGTACGAATAAATTTGAAAGTTTAACGTTCTGAATGATATTCCATAATTAGAAAACAATATTGAAAAGTGTAGTTATCGTCGTGTTTGATCGGGTGACGATTCGAACAAATACGCGCGATAACCACACGATTCGATTTAAACGTTAAATAAATATTTTGTAATTTAAAAAAAAATTAAAAGATATTTAGTTAATTTATTAGGAATCACAACCTCAAATAATTTTATAGCTTCTATTTTAAAACCGTAACGTTTCATTACGAAAACGAAATGAAAACGACGTCTTTACGTAAAACCGAGCAACCGAAACGAACCCGAACTCACCCGGGGTATAAATACCCGGAATGAGTCTTCTTCCTCATTTTCACCCTCTTCACTCTCTCTCTAAAACCAAAAACCCGGAACTTTCTCTCTCTAGAACTCCTTACCTTCTCTCTAAGATTTCTTCCCCATTTCTTGATGAAATCATGTGTTTTTGGTGTCAAAATCACCACAATCACTTGTAGATCTTAGAAGTACAACGGATCTAAGGTTCTATCCAGTGGATTCGAGGTAAAATCACGAAATCTATTCGGTTTTAAGGGTTTCAAAACCCTAATTTCGCAACCCTTTGTAGCCGGTTTAAACCCATGCAAATCCTAGGGCAAACCACACCACGACACTATATTTGGATGTAGGAACCACCCCTTTTGAACCCTTAGTCGATTTACTCGAAAACCATGGCCTTTTTCCTTTGGAGCTCGACTGGCCGAATGGCCAACACAGGCCGTCGAATGTCCTTGAACCGAAGCAGCCTCAGGCCGAATGGCCATCCCCATTCGCCGAATAGGTATTCACCGAAGCAGAGCCATTCGACTGTTCCCTATTCGCCTAGACTGCCCTCATTCGGTGGTCGAGACATTCGACCAAGGTCTCATTCGATCCAGGCCTCATTCGTCGAGAAGGCTCAGTCGGAAACCACCATCATTCGGCCAACCCCCATTCGACTAGGGTCTCATGAACATTATTCGGACGTAGTTGTGATTCATTCGACAAACCACATTCGACCAAAGACATTCGATCGGGACTTCTCATTCGCCCACCCCTATTCGACCACCCTGGTCCGGCCTAATCCCATTCGCCCCTTCACTCATTCGATCGCCTAGTTTCATTCGGGCCAAGAGCCTTTCGTGAATGGGTTGTCTTTCGGCCAAACTTGCAAGTCGAATGAAAAGGGTGTGAGTGCATGGGTTGGGTAATAAGTGCATGCATGGGCTTGGGCATGTGTGTCTGCATGCATGGGTATCGAATGAGAACGCATGTGTGTATGGAAGAAATATAGGATCATTCAAACGAAAGATATGGGAGTCATTTTTAGTTCAACATTTGTGAATTCGGGGTTCAATAATATGCTAACACACTAGAGTACTCAAAGTTCAAACATAGGTTGCTAACTTTCTTTGAGTTAAACACACTTGAGAATTCGTTGGAAGTCAACGGTTCAATTTCGGGTTACGTAACTAACTTAGATGATTCAATCAAATTATCTAAGTCAAATTGTTCAAGAAACTTAACCCTAAAACAATGAGAAAGTCAAAATCGGGTATTGGGCCCGAAGTTGGCCCAATGGGTTTAACTTAAGCCCAACATGCTAAGGAACTTATTTTCTCTAATATAATTATGTTTAATTAAGGACACTAAATTGTAAACTATGTTAAAACCAATTAAATGATTTTCTAAGTAAGTGTTACTATAAAATGGATTAACTTAAAATAAATTAAATTGAAAATGTTTACTTTAAGTCTTTAAATGGTTAATGTGGGATGTTGGTTCTGAATGGGTAATAAGGTTAGCTTAGTTAGAGAAAACCATAGAAACACATTAGTAATCTAAGACACGTAGTTGCACACCGAGACCAAACCCTAGTTAGGACGTTTATTATGAATACTTATCGTCTGCGAATTCTCTTAAAAACAAATTCAGGACCCGAAGATACTTAGACTACAACAACGAGCGCGTATTCCGTGGTAATTCAATACAAAGCAACACAGGTGAGTTCATTGCCCCTTTTCTAAACATTTTTGTTTTTAAACGCGGGGCTGAGAAGCATGCGTAAACTGTTCTCATTTAAACTGTTTATCTAAATGCTTTTATTTATTATATGTTGTTACATATATATGTTTATTGATACTCCTAGATTCCTGTCTAGGAAATTATTAAACAGATCAAATTATCAAAAGAATTTAAGTACTCTTATGAGTAATACTTTAATCCTAAACTCTAAACAAACCCCTAGTCCATTCAGTTCAAATTCAAGAATCTAAATTCAAAGTGAAATCAAATTAACAAAAATCAATAAATCATATTCAAGGGAATCATAACTCAGTGTGTGAACTGAGGCCCAAGAATCATAATCAAATCAATTATCATTGAAATCATGGGAATTCAAAGAATCAAGAATCAAAAGACTCAGGAAATCAGAAATCATAAGTGTGTGTGAATCATTGAACTAATGAAATCATTATGATCTAATGAACTCATTAATACTCATGTAAGGTGGATGTCAGTTGTATATGGAATCAAGAGCACGTGTAACACACATATAAAGTCCCACGCAGATGCAGAAGACCTTCGGGTCAGGCTGTAACGGGCAATAACATGAACGATCAAATGAAATCATCATCAAAGTCAAAAATCAGGAGAATCAAGAGATCAAGAATCACAGGATATCCTTAAAGTCCCCGCTTGTACAGAAGACCTTTGGGTCAAGCTGTAAGGGCAAAACAATAAAGTCCCCGCTTGTACAGAAGACCTTTGGGTCAAGCTGTAAGGGCACATCATTAAAATCCCGCTCAGTTCAGGTGTACTCCTTGTGAGTTATGCCTGACATGGGTCACGTGTGAGAGGTTACAACTTGGACAACCACCAACAGCTAAGTCTAACTGATTGAGTAAAATCATACCCAATCATCATGTCTTAGTTGTATTTAAATGTTTTATTTAATTAATAAATTAAATATTTGACATTTTACTATTATCACTGTCTTTTTGGGAAATCATATATCTATGAGGAACCCAATAAATCGAAGGCATATCAGATTTCAATATCATGATCTAAATCAGAGGTGTTGGGTAAAAATGCTTAATTATCATTAACAACAGTGTCATATACATATTAGTATGTGGTGGGATAGAGTCTGGGCTTGACCCTTTCGTGATTCCCTATATATAAGCATACCGATGTGGATATTACATGTGGAGTTAATGAGGTTAGGGTCTTTACCAAAAGAGGTTTCAAATCATTATCAAGTCATTTTCAAATCATTATCAAGTCATTTTCAAATCATTATCATACCATTTCCAAATCATTTTCAAATACTAAACTATATGAACTCACCAACCATGTGTTGACTTGATCTTTTTGCATGACTTCTCAGGTGACGAACAGGTCAACTAAGGAGTTATTCCTTTCGTACTAGGACTTCAGATAGAAGGCTTAGCTTTTGGACCTGCATTATTTTTGAAGACATCATTATGCAAATTATTTTGTATATCTTGTGTAAATACAAGATAGAAATACATGATGTTAATGGTAGATTTACATTGTTAAATTATAAACAATACTGATGTAATTTAACTTTGTAATTCTATTATGTTTAGCATTTCTCATTTGTATCATGTGCAATGTAAACAATCTGATCATCACGATTATCACTCACGATATCGCGCCCCGGGAACTTTCCGCCCGACGGGACAACCGATCCTATCCCGCCGGCTCGGGGTGTGACAGATTGGTATCAGAGCCATGGTTATAGAGAAATATAGGTCACTTATTTAAACGGTTTGGCCTAGACTATAACCTAGGGACCCTGCATGTAGAGAATATAGGAATTAGGAATTTACTTGCATTGTGTCTTCTGCATTCGATCATTGCACTAATCAGTGTTCCATTGGTTATGATTAGAATGTCACCAAGAAGACAACCATCACCGCCTCTTCCTCCACAAGAGACGGAATCAGCAGCTGTTGCACTCGCAACCTTGATCACCGAACAGTTGGTGGCGGTTCTCCCAGGAATCATCACCCAGATCAGGAACAGTGAGGAGTTTGCTAGAAACTTCCCACTACTTTCTGCAGAGAAGAAGGAACCGGAAAAAGGAGAAACCAGCAAGAAGCCTAAGCGTCATTCTGCAAAAAGGCGAAAGAGAACTGTGGACTACACTGAAGCTGTACCTATCAGTCAAATTCTGCCGGATTCGACCACAGGAGTCCGTGCTCATTATGAGGGAAAAACCCCTCTCTGTTCAGCTTGTCACTACCATCATCGAGCTGAAATTGCATGTGCGCAATGTACGCGCTGTGGAAAGACGGGACACTGGATGCAGCAGTGTAGGTCACCAATGACCTCTACTCCCCGTCAATACGTTGGTACAGATCCTAAATGTGCCAAATGTGGTTTTCACCACGACAAGGAGAAACCCTGCAGACACTGTCTGAATTGTGGGAGAATAGGACACTGGATTCAACAGTGTCGGTATAACCTAAATAGGAAACAGAAACAAAAAGTGAACCCCTCTACATCCACTCCTAATAAAAACGGCTACACATGTGGAATGCTTGGACATTTCAAAAGGGACTGCCCTAGGCGAAGACCTTCCGCAGACCCAGCAGTCACTGAGGAACTATTTGCTTTACCAGCTCCTGGGGAACATTCGGAGTCCGATAACCCCACAGGTATGCATATTTCATGCTGTTATGTTAAGTTGCTTATTGGAGTGCTAATTTTAAAAGCATACTCCGTTGTGACTTTGGAAACAATGAATTCAAGGAGACCGTAAGAAGTTGGTTGCAAATAAGATAATAGGAATAGTAACCTAAGGAAGTCTTAGGTCAAATAAACGTTAAGTAAATAAATAAAGTAGGGTGAGTCTTAATTACAGTCTAGCTACTATAGTTAGGAAAATAACCTTATCTAGTAGAACATTAGAAGGCCGTAGATAGTTAGATGCTAAAGCTAGTATGTAAACTATTATTTCTTCACCTAGAACCGTAGAACTCAAATCATTTGAGTTAGAGAACCTCGGTTCTAGGATATTAGAACAGGATAAACTTTAGGACTGTGCTAGAATCATAGTTAAATTAGGATAAGTGGATCAAGAGAAATCAGTGTGAAAGCGAGACGAAGTTATGACAAGGGACGACAGTCCAAATGAAGTATGGGCATTTCAAACTTCGATAGTGCCTTTCGGATAGAAGAATGCACCCATAGTTTTCATGGACTATATGAACCGAGTGTGCATATTGTATAAGGATCAATTTGTCATTGTCACTAAGGATGACATACTGATTCATCTCAACGGCAAGACAGAACGCGAACAACATCTCAGGGATGATCTAGAGCTGTTAAAGGAATAACAACTCTATCATGATTTCTTTCATTTTGAAATTAGGATAAGAATAGTTACAATGAGTTCCGAAAGTCACATGACTTTCGGGTAAAAGTAAGATAAATATACATAATCTCGTAGAAGGGTATAGGACTTCTTAGAAGGTAAATCATTACCTTTATCCTAAAACTATTACCATATCATAGGTAGACCTCCCCGATGTAGGACGTACATTTTCAAACTAAGAATAGATTAAATAGATGGGGAAGTATGTATACGGTTATATCAACTAACTCAAGGATTCACCATGTGCGACTTTAGGATCTCGATCCGGCGATCAAGACTTAAAGTTGTGAGAGCCACCTACGAACAACCTTAAGGAGTGTGTCAGATTGTAGAGACGAAAGACAGTTCGAGATAAACCGGATGAAATATCCACTATCGAAATAATGGGTGGATTCTGGTGATAGGTAAATCAAGAAGACTTATTCTTGAGAAGGCACACGGGCCAGATAATCAGTGCATCCGGGCACCGATAAAATGTAGCGAGACTTACAGAGATTTTATTGGTGACCGGGAGTGAAGAAAGACATAGCCGAACACGTCGGCAGATGTCTTACGTGTGCAAGAGTAAAGGCGGAACACCAGAAACCGTCAGGGTTACTGAAACAGCCTGAGATTCCGCTTTGGAAGTGGGAACAAATAGCCACGGATTTCGTTACCAAGCTACCCCGCACTTCCAGTGGTCATGATACGATTTGCGTAATCATTGACCGTTTGACAAAATCTGCTCATTTCTTGCCGATACGTGAGATTTTCACGATGGATAAACTGGCGAGATTGTACATCAATGAGATAGTGGTACGCCACGGTGTGTCATTGTCTATCATTTCTGATAGAGACAGCAGGTTTACATTAAGGTTCTGGCAATCACTGCAGAAATCTCTAGGGACACAGTAAAATCTGAGTACAGCTTACCATCCACAAACGGACGGACAAAGCGAACGTACGATTCAGACCCTGGAGGACATATTAAGAACCTGTATTTTGGAATTCGGTGGGAATTGGAATTCTCATTTGCCACTGATTGAGTTCTCCTACAATAACAGTTATCAAGGCAGTATCGGATGTGCACCATTCGAGGCTCTCTATGGTCGGAAAGTCGATCACCGATCTGTTGGACTGAAGTGGGAGATAACCTTATATTGGGCCATAATTTATTCAGGAAACCACTGATAAGATTGCCCAGATTCAAAGAAGACTACAAGCTACAAGGAGCAGACAAAAGAGTTACGACGACAAACGGCGCAAGCCGTTGGAAATTCCAAGTGGGAGACCGTGTAATGTTGAAGGTTTCCCCATGGAAAGGCGTTGTACGCTTTGGAAAGAAAGGCAAATTAGCACCACGATACGTAGGACCGTTCGGAATCATCGAACGTATTGGTCTTGTGGCGTATAGATTGAGATTACCAGATGAACTCAGTGGAGTGCATGACGTGTTTCACGTCTCAAATTTAAAGAAATGCCTTGCTGACGAGTCATTCGTCATTCCACTCGAAGAAATTCAAGATGATGATCAGTTACACTTTATTAAGGAACCTTTAGAGATTATGGATCGCAAGGTTAAATAACTGAGGCGAAGCCGTATTCAAATTGTAAGGGTTCAATGGAACTCAAAGCGCAGACTCAAGTTACTTGAGAAATGCGAAGATCACATGAAGTTCAGGTAATCCCCAACTGTTTACAGAGAAAGCCGTACTCGATAACTAATCTTAAATTTCGGGACGAAATTTCTCTAACAAGGGGAGACTGTAACATCAGTGCCGGAAACGTCACCGGAACAGTGATCGTAAACAGTACGTGAACAGTAACCATGTACAAATCTTATATAATTCAGTGTATTTCATATTCATATCGAGTTTCAGTATCATTTCATATTATCAAAACAGTGAATTCACAGTCATTTCAGAGAAATCAGTTCAGAACAATGGTTCTTGAGTCAGATAATTATCTGGCAACACAGAACCATCATGTGATTTATTTGTTAGGATCTTATTATGTATAAACGTATGTGAGGCCTTACAGGACAAAACAACACGAATATCGTTACGTGAATGCTAAACCGACAGATTATTCGTATAGGTGACGATCTGTACGAATAAATTTGAAAGTTTAACGTTCTGAATGATATTCCATAATTAGAAAACAATATTGAAAAGTGTAGTTATCGTCGTGTTTGATCGGGTGACGATTCGAACAAATACGCGCGATAACCGCACGATTCGATTTAAACGTTAAATAAATATTTTGTAATTTAAAAAAAAAATTAAAAGATATTTAGTTAATTTATTAGGAATCACAACCTCAAATAATTTTATAGCTTCTATTTTAAAACCGTAACGTTTCATTACGAAAACGAAATGAAAACGACGTCTTTACGTAAAACCGAGCAACCGAAACGAACCCGAACTCACCCGGGGTATAAATACCCGGAATGAGTCTTCTTCCTCATTTTCACCCTCTTCACTCTCTCTCTAAAACCAAAAACCCGGAACTTTCTCTCTCTAGAACTCCTTACCTTCTCTCTAAGATTTCTTCCCCATTTCTTGATGAAATCATGTGTTTTTGGTGTCAAAATCACCACAATCACTTGTAGATCTTAGAAGTACAACGGATCTAAGGTTCTATCCAGTGGATTCGAGGTAAAATCACGAAATCTATTCGGTTTTAAGGGTTTCAAAACCCTAATTTCGCAACCCTTTGTAGCCGGTTTAAACCCATGCAAATCCTAGGGCAAACCACACCACGACACTATATTTGGATGTAGGAACCACCCCTTTTGAACCCTTAGTCGATTTACTCGAAAACCATGGCCTTTTTCCTTTGGAGCTCGACTGGCCGAATGGCCAACACAGGCCGTCGAATGTCCTTGAACCGAAGCAGCCTCAGGCCGAATGGCCATCCCCATTCGCCGAATAGGTATTCACCGAAGCAGAGCCATTCGACTGTTCCCTATTCGCCTAGACTGCCCTCATTCAAGGTCTCATTCGATCCAGGCCTCATTCGTCGAGAAGGCTCAGTCGGAAACCACCATCATTCGGCCAACCCCCATTCGACTAGGGTCTCATGAACATTATTCGGACGTAGTTGTGATTCATTCGACAAACCACATTCGACCAAAGACATTCGATCGGGACTTCTCATTCGCCCACCCCTATTCGACCACCCTGGTCCGGCCTAATCCCATTCGCCCCTTCACTCATTCGATCGCCTAGTTTCATTCGGGCCAAGAGCCTTTCGTGAATGGGTTGTCTTTCGGCCAAACTTGCAAGTCGAATGAAAAGGGTGTGAGTGCATGGGTTGGGTAATAAGTGCATGCATGGGCTTGGGCATGTGTGTGTGCATGCATGGGTATCGAATGAGAACGCATGTGTGTATGGAAGAAATATAGGATCATTCAAACGAAAGATATGGGAGTCATTTTTAGTTCAACATTTGTGAATTCGGGGTTCAATAATATGCTAACACACTAGAGTACTCAAAGTTCAAACATAGGTTGCTAACTTTCTTTGAGTTAAACACACTTGAGAATTCGTTGGAAGTCAACGGTTCAATTTCGGGTTACGTAACTAACTTAGATGATTCAATCAAATTATCTAAGTCAAATTGTTCAAGAAACTTAACCCTAAAACAATGAGAAAGTCAAAATCGGGTATTGGGCCCGAAGTTGGCCCAATGGGTTTAACTTAAGCCCAACATGCTAAGGAACTTATTTTCTCTAATATAATTATGTTTAATTAAGGACACTAAATTGTAAACTATGTTAAAACCAATTAAATGATTTTCTAAGTAAGTGTTACTATAAAATGGATTAACTTAAAATAAATTAAATTGAAAATGTTTACTTTAAGTCTTTAAATGGTTAATGTGGGATGTTGGTTCTGAATGGGTAATAAGGTTAGCTTAGTTAGAGAAAACCATAGAAACACATTAGTAATCTAAGACACGTAGTTGCACACCGAGACCAAACCCTAGTTAGGACGTTTATTATGAATACTTATCGTCTGCGAATTCTCTTAAAAACAAATTCAGGACCCGAAGATACTTAGACTACAACAACGAGCGCGTATTCCGTGGTAATTCAATACAAAGCAACACAGGTGAGTTCATTGCCCCTTTTCTAAACATTTTTGTTTTTAAACGCGGGGCTGAGAAGCATGCGTAAACTGTTCTCATTTAAACTGTTTATCTAAATGCTTTTATTTATTATATGTTGTTACATATATATGTTTATTGATACTCCTAGATTCCTGTCTAGGAAATTATTAAACAGATCAAATTATCAAAAGAATTTAAGTACTCTTATGAGTAATACTTTAATCCTAAACTCTAAACAAACCCCTAGTCCATTCAGTTCAAATTCAAGAATCTAAATTCAAAGT
Source organism: Mikania micrantha (assembly GCA_009363875.1). Taxonomy (NCBI): domain Eukaryota; kingdom Viridiplantae; phylum Streptophyta; class Magnoliopsida; order Asterales; family Asteraceae; genus Mikania; species Mikania micrantha. The sequence continues at coordinate 3,907,669 of CM018686.1, forward strand.
GAAATCAAATTAACAAAAATCAATAAATCATATTCAAGGGAATCATAACTCAGTGTGTGAACTGAGGCCCAAGAATCATAATCAAATCAATTATCATTGAAATCATGGGAATTCAAAGAATCAAGAATCAAAAGACTCAGGAAATCAGAAATCATAAGTGTGTGTGAATCATTGAACTAATGAAATCATTATGATCTAATGAACTCATTAATACTCATGTAAGGTGGATGTCAGTTGTATATGGAATCAAGAGCACGTGTAACACACATATAAAGTCCCACGCAGATGCAGAAGACCTTCGGGTCAGGCTGTAACGGGCAATAACATGAACGATCAAATGAAATCATCATCAAAGTCAAAAATCAGGAGAATCAAGAGATCAAGAATCACAGGATATCCTTAAAGTCCCCGCTTGTACAGAAGACCTTTGGGTCAAGCTGTAAGGGCAAAACAATAAAGTCCCCGCTTGTACAGAAGACCTTTGGGTCAAGCTGTAAGGGCACATCATTAAAATCCCGCTCAGTTCAGGTGTACTCCTTGTGAGTTATGCCTGACATGGGTCACGTGTGAGAGGTTACAACTTGGACAACCACCAACAGCTAAGTCTAACTGATTGAGTAAAATCATACCCAATCATCATGTCTTAGTTGTATTTAAATGTTTTATTTAATTAATAAATTAAATATTTGACATTTTACTATTATCACTGTCTTTTTGGGAAATCATATATCTATGAGGAACCCAATAAATCGAAGGCATATCAGATTTCAATATCATGATCTAAATCAGAGGTGTTGGGTAAAAATGCTTAATTATCATTAACAACAGTGTCATATACATATTAGTATGTGGTGGGATAGAGTCTGGGCTTGACCCTTTCGTGATTCCCTATATATAAGCATACCGATGTGGATATTACATGTGGAGTTAATGAGGTTAGGGTCTTTACCAAAAGAGGTTTCAAATCATTATCAAGTCATTTTCAAATCATTATCAAGTCATTTTCAAATCATTATCATACCATTTCCAAATCATTTTCAAATACTAAACTATATGAACTCACCAACCATGTGTTGACTTGATCTTTTTGCATGACTTCTCAGGTGACGAACAGGTCAACTAAGGAGTTATTCCTTTCGTACTAGGACTTCAGATAGAAGGCTTAGCTTTTGGACCTGCATTATTTTTGAAGACATCATTATGCAAATTATTTTGTATATCTTGTGTAAATACAAGATAGAAATACATGATGTTAATGGTAGATTTACATTGTTAAATTATAAACAATACTGATGTAATTTAACTTTGTAATTCTATTATGTTTAGCATTTCTCATTTGTATCATGTGCAATGTAAACAATCTGATCATCACGATTATCACTCACGATATCGCGCCCCGGGAACTTCCGCCCGACGGGACAACCGATCCTATCCCGCCGGCTCGGGGTGTGACAAAATGTGATTATAAGGAAATATAGTATAACTACATTGATATAGTTCAGACATGTTCTCAGCACACAAAGATCACACAAATGTTCGTAGTTATACTCAGTCCTGTTAATTCAAAAACATGTTAAAATATTACACAGCTCACAGTACTGTGATATAAATATGTTATTACCCATGTTTTTGATATATTAACATACAGGACACTGATAAGTTCTCACACAAAAATGTTCACATACAGTTCTTTAATACGTTACCATATCGACAATAGATATGTTCTCGTACAAAAATGTTCTCATATAGTGATGTTCTCGCATAGTTCTCTTTTATTATCTAGTTATAGTTCATACAAGTTTGATATTAATATATAGTTCATACATTCATACACAGGGTATTCAAAGATGATACCGTATCTAGAACATTCACCTGCTTCATAAGAAACAGGTGTGACATAAGTATCTCTAATACGGTAGTACCAATGTTCTTTAGAATAGTACGGGACCGTTGTATCTCATGGCGTATACTCTGTAGATCCTAGCTAACCTGCTAAAGTTTTGTTCATAGATCCGTCTGGTGGGAGTATTCTCTCAACTCATGAGTAATGTTAAGCACATCTCTCGGTGTCAGCTGTCATCGTGGGGGAAGACCGGTAGTCTTGAGAGCTTGACCTCACATGTGTCAAAGTCCATCACATGCCTGAATCCTCTGAAGTGATGAACTCTGCCTCTTCCCTAGATAAGCATTCTTACCCGATGCTTAAGAATGTCTGGGGGAAGCAATTAGTGCATGGGGTGATAACGTAGCTGGTACCTGTTGTACAGACTGGAAAGTAGCCAACGATGCTTCCGATGAATCAGAATCCGAGCTCAAACTACAGCGAGGCGTATCATCAATTATCACGTATGAAAATCTCTTATCAGTATCATGAAAAAAATATTGAATAATAATATTCAACATAAACATGATATGATATCTCTTCCTATCTCAAAGCAACTACTCATCCTTAAGATTGTTATTAATGTTCTGCTTGTGTTAAATTAAACTAGAACGCACACGTGTTGCGAATTTCGGTTATGCTGGCCACTCATAACTGGAATTCGTACCACCTGATTATTCTAGCTTCATTCAAAACAAGTTTTGTTCATTAGTTATGTTCGGTGCTCTCTGTGTCACTATACGAGCCTACGGTTATAGTCTAGGTCTCTAAGTCAACCTAATTCTCTATAAACTGTGGCTTTGATACCACCCTATCACACCCCCACCTCTCGTCACCTATTGATGATGTCACTGACATGGTTGCGGAAGCATAGTGGTGATGTCTCAGAAATGAGGGGTGACTTACTTGATCCGATATCACAAGCACACAGATTAACTCAAAGTAAATACATTACAGGGTTTCGATCTTTACAACCAGTATCATATTTTACAACTAAGTTTATTACACAACTGACTTATTTAATTACTAGTGTTTGAAGTGCTGCCTCACCGAGTGTCACTGTCTCCCTGCAAAATGATTTAAGTTGAAAAACGTCAGCACAAAGCTGGTGAGCTTGTAAGTTCAAGTTCAACAGTATGATATGATATACATATTCGTTCTCAAAATGTTCAGTTCCAGATAACCATGGGACCCGTATCTAGTTCCTTTCTGACGTTCTTGTTCTATAAGATACTACCCGTCGGTAACATCTTAATGCCTCATTATCTTAATGTCTATCACAACATTAAGAAGTTCTAAAAACAGGAAACAAACATTCACACAAGGTAAGTTGCAGCTCCCAGCAAATGGGTGGTCAGCCGATAGTACTATCATTGTTTCCCCGTTCGGCCCCACATGGGTTCACTAGATACAGTTCAAAAATGAGGACTTTTAAGTCTGTGACAGTGTTCTTGTTCTCCAGGCTAAATCCCAAGAAATCCACAAGTTCTCAACAGTCACATGAAATCACGCAGATAACAGTGATACATATCATATGTTCAATAAAAGTTCGACAGTGTTCCCCAATGTTTATAAAAGATTAAAAATAAAAGGGGTTGTACGAAACTCACCTGATATCTCAAGATAGCAAGATAACTCGCAGACTGGTGATAATAGTGTAAGTCTGCATTATTTTATATTTAATGGGTTATTTGTTCTTTAACTTACTGATTAGATCTTTCTGAACATCCAATGTCAAAGACATTGCCTTGAAAGTCATCAAACCGATATTAGGTTTTTAATTATTTATTTTACTGAAATATCATACAATGTATGATAATGTAGGAACCTATACTGATTCAGGTTCCTAATATGAAATTGATGACATGTTTGATTAATCAGAGTAATCTTGGATTAACCAAATAGTTAATGTTGTTGATTATAATGCTTAGGAATGATTAATCCTTGTTATTGATTACCCAAATATCATGAAATATCACAATGTAGCATTTGAATAGGTTTAATAACCACGTTTAACATACTGATATGACGGTTATCATAAACATCAGATAATCGTTCCAATGAGTATGTTAATAATTATGATTAGTTTGAAACACTTGAATTTAACCTTTGCATTTCAAAGATTAATCAAACTAATCACCTACATTGTTACACTCAAATGGTTTAATCCATTATAATCATAGTTGTGATTTCATGCAAATCGGGCATTATAACGGATCAAAACAAGAATTTAACCGTTAAAACATCGTGTTCTTCGTTTATAATCAATCCTAGCCATCATCTAGGCAATAATCAACAACCCTAACTATCTTATTACGTTCAAAAACAAGATCTAACCAATCAAAATCAAACTACAAGGTTAAAACGAACCGTTACCTAATCTGACGGATTTCTGCGGGTAAACAACGATCAGGGCTTGTAGATTCGTTACTTGGGATGATCTGAACGTTTAGAAGACTTTGAATTAGAGTTTGGGTGCTAAAAATGTGTTTATTTGCGTCTGGAAGTGAAGAATGATCGAGATAGAAGAAAAAATCAACTTCTGGATGAAATCTGATCTTTAAATCCATTCCACCGCCTCTGGAGCCTCCGGGCGCATCGCCCCAACTGGGCGTGTGGACCGGGGCGTAGCGCCCCACATCACAATTCTCAAAATTTTGGTTTTTCTACGTTTCGCGATTCCAGGAGCATACGAACTCCGTTTTGTGCACGGTTTTCGCCTACGTTCATGATTTTTCGAGCTCTTTCCAATGGATATAATCTCAAGACCTAAAGAGTTCAAAATATTTGACCTCTTCTCTATTGCTATATTCGATTCAGTGTATCTTGAAATCGGAGCCTCATTTCGCGATTTCGCTTACGCTCATTCTCTTCATTTTTGAGTTATGATTCTATCCTGAGAATTTTGAGTTGTCACACTCTGCCTCGTAGATCTGATTTTTTTTTTGTACATATTTTTTTTTTCAAAAACGCCGCCACTAAAATTTCACAACGAATAAACAGATAAACATATAGCATATACTCCTAATTGCAACAGTTAAACACCAACCATATATAACATACACCTAGAAGATTCACTGTATAAATGTGTGAAATTACATCGATATTACATGTCAATATGTCATATCCCTATTAGAAACTAATAATCACTTGAAAAGGTTATGTTTTGCATCTATATTTAACATAATAATTCCTTGTAAAAATTTTCGAAAAAAATAGAAAGATCACAGGTGAACAAGGATACTACATACGCATACACTAGTTCACCCCTGTTAAGATTCACGCGGTCCATCGAAAGATTGAGTCTTTCTCAAGTTCCAATGGAGGCCTTCATGGATGCTATGCAAGAAGTCATTGGTGGAATCCCCCCTGCAGGCAGTGGGTACTGGCCAAACAGACATGCTGCACACAAGTGCATCACCTGGAGCCAACTGTTTCTCATCTTTCCCATCAAACAATACCCATGCGTGACCACGACTATTGAATGGAACCTGGATCCGAAGTGTTACATGCTCGGGTAAAATAAGAGGTCGAAGATAAGGAATGTGGACAGATTGGAGTGAATAAAATGCATGGAACCTGCACGTTTATTGTTTAGTATACGTAATGTAAGAAATAATATATGAAAATGTCTGTTTTTGGTAAATTGGCTATCATGGCGTGATAAATACCAAACCAATCCTTAAGTATCTGTCAGAACTGCATAAGGGACTTGTATGTAGTGCAGATCGGATATAGTGGGAGAGAAAAAGAGGGAAAAAAAGGCGGTTTTGTTGTTTCATAACTGTCGTCAAGGACGAAGGAAAGTAAGGGAGGGGGAATGTTGCTCCCATGTTTTTTCGCTTCGTACCGTAATTTTATGTGTTTTTCATCTGAAAATTTAATAGGTGTTGAGTTAACCCCCAGATTTATGAGTTCGGCCCCCGGTCCCCTTGTATATCAAGCCAAGCTTCGTCACTAACTGTCGTATCTAGCATAGCTAAAGCTATAGGAGCAACTGTTTATACAGCACTTGTAGTTCTTTGCTTAAAATTGGTCCTGCATTAAATGACCATCTCATTTGTGTTAAGTAACCAGAATTTGACAAAAAAATCATACAATCTTATTTTCATAACTGCAAACGATAGAAAAACGTTTAAAAAGCCAATTTTATTGCAGCTGTTTAATTCACATTAGTCAATATTAAAGAGTGAATTTTACCGTTCATTAAAAGATAAAATATAAAAAAAATGATAATTTTGACAAAAATGTCATCTTGAGTTATTTTTTGTGCTAATTGCTATTTGGGATTTATGTTATAAGTCGTTTCATACATCAAACATATACTTATACATAGCCTAAGAATGTTTACTTTCTTCGGAATAACTTAAGTCTTGTGTCAAAAGGTGAATTGTATGCAAATATAAACATTATGATTTACACTGCTTAAGTCAAAGACCAAGCTAGTCTATATTTAAGCTTTGTAATATCACTTGTTTGGAATCTTCTTTTGTACTTAAACATGATACTTGAAACTTGCATATGCCTTTATATCTAGTTTAATTTAGTTTATTAGTTTTGCATCTTTTATGTATCATATCAACTGTTTTTAAATTGCTCACCAACTATGAAAATAGTTGACCATTATTTTACATATGTAACATGATACGGTGACGAATGATGGTAAAGACTTTGAATAGGTTTAGAGGACCTAATTAAAATCTAAAACAATGATTAGTTATTTCCTTTGTATTTGAATTTGAGAATTCTTGTATTTGGATTTTATGATTGAATGAATGAATGTTTGCATTTATTTAAAATGAATTGTGTACATTATTTAAACTTTAACATAGCACCATGAGCTTTTGAACAATTAAACTCACGCCCGACATATTCCGCCGTTGATTGGGGTGTGACACAAACTTTAGTTTTAATAAATTGCAAAATGTCATTGATATATTTACCCTTCTTTGAAAATTAAAAATATAATAGCAAAGTCAAAATGCTTGATCCGGCTAAAATCGTAATAAACTATGACATATTGATCCAAAAAGAAAATTATAAATATAGGAAGATAGATTTAGTCACATGTACGAAAGCTACTTTAATATTTTACAAATTAAAAATTACAATGTAAAAAAGGTTAAAATATTTAGTAAAGTCAAAACACTATCTTTGTAAACAAGCTCCTGAAATTAAACAAACAGGTAGCTCCACCTTCACTGCAAACACTCACCAACGTAAGATTAGTGTTCCCTCCGGTGACAAATCTAACATTACATGATCTAGAGGTTGATTTATGCAAAATACTTATGTTGACTACACCTTTAATGCTTTGCAACATGCCTTGATCATCTCCTCTCGCATCAAGTTGACCGCCAGACTACCAAACATTGGAACTACCCCGGGCTAGGCCCTCTACCAAAATAAGACTTGGAAGAAACAAGTTTCTAGATGTGGATTTCTTTAGATTCCTAGTCTCTTCCATCATTCCTCGCCTTCGTTTTCAATTTTGTATAGTTTGTTGAGTCAAGAAAGAACATACTAGATGAAGAACTATAGAAAAAGAAATCTAAATGATAAATCCAGATGAAATTATAGAAAATGTCGTGAAAAGAAAATAAATATTAGAAGAAAAGCTTGACAAGATTCAAGAAAGTTCAAATGGGTATATCAATTGTTACATACATTTGCTCGAATAGGATTTGCAACAACAAATTAAATCAATATAACCTATAATTACTTCAATGTACGTCAAGAAACAACATATTGCATCAATAAAACCAATATTTACATTAATGTAACAAAACATAGATTGATGCAAGTGACTTTGTAAATTGTATGTAAGTGAGTGTTACTTTATTGTAAGTTAATATAAGCTTGTGTTATTTTGTTGTAAGTTGATGTAAGCTTGTGTTACTTTGCTCTAAGTTGATGTAAGCTCGTGTTACTTTGTTGTAAGTTAATGTAAGCTCGTGTTACTTTGTTGTAAGTTGATGTAAGCAAACTTTTAATGATCTAGACTACAAAACCAAGGTGTTTCGGTGATTTAGACCACGAAGCCAAGGTGTCATGGCGTTGAAGTGGAAGATGCGACCTCATGAGCATCAGAATCAACTACAAGTACTACCCCTTCTCCAAATTCATACACATCCAAAACCCCTTAGAGGCAAGATCAAGAGATAGCCACCATTTAAAGTTATATACTTCAAAAATACTTTGTTGGATTTAATTCATCAGCCTTCATATATATAATGGGATTAGAAACATACATTATCAAAATACATTCATCATGGTTTTTAATAACACTAAACCTCAGAGTGAAAAGGAAAAAAAAATCGACAAACAACACAAACTGAAATCCAGTAAACCAAAACTAACATCAATGATCACTAAACCAAAATCAAAATCATAGAATAAAAATCTATCGGTAAAAATGAATAAAATTCAAACCGTTGAAGCAATTAATTGGACAAAAGCAAACAAAATCTACCTTTGAAGTCAAGATTCCACATATAAATGGAAACATACAATATAAATTTTTCATGAATACGTTGACTACAAAAAATTCGTGAGCCAATCAATTGGTAAAAAAGGGAGGTTAACATTGACGGTAAACATCGAAGGGTACCTGGTGAAGTCCTCATCTTCATCACGAAAACAAGAAACTCAAAAGCGTAGTTGGCTCGATTTTTGATGATAAAACCCACCGGAGGACGGGTCACCGGAAAGAAGCCACCCCCTTTTTCTTCCAAACTCTGCTTGTTCTTTCTAGGGCTGTTCAAAAAACTCGCGGCTCGAGACTTGCTTGAAGTTCGCTTGAAAAAAGCTCGGCTCGAAAAAAGCTCAATAAAAACGAGCCGAATTTCGCAAACTCATAAAAGATGACGAATTTCGCAAACTCATAAAAGATAAAAACGATGACAAATTTCGCAAACTCATAAAAGAAGAAAGTATTGTAGATGTCTTACAATGATGTTAAAAAAAATCTAAGATTTGGCTTCATCTTGGCAAAGTTATATGGGTTAATGCTTTAAGAGTGGTTTATTATTTGTCCACAATCATGTGTGTGTGTATAGGGAAAAGATAAAAATATAACCCACCAAAAGTGAGTTAACTATCATCCAATGATTAATTTAAAAATAAAGTGCATAGAATCTTGCAATGTGTCATTTTCCATTTTTTTAATAAAAGGGACATTTTGGACATTTGGTAACAACTCAAAAAGTTAGATTTAATATGGTGGTGACAATTGTAACCATATAATATATTTTAATAAATCTAATTGTTTATATAATGTTTACCCCTTATTTTTTTAAACATTAATAATTTTTTTATAATATATTTTTTTTAAAAAAAATTGCACCATTATACTCGTCTCATTTTTCTCTTTAAATCCGTTATAGTCTTGACTAGTTTTTTCTATTTTTTTTATATACTCTATATTTACATCATTGTAACTATTAGTGTCCTCGGTTCGGTTGAATTTTAGGCAAAAACGGAAATCGAAACCGACATAGCCGGTTTTTCGTTATTATGAACCATTCGATTTTCAGTTTTTGTCGGTTCTGTTTGGTTTGGTTTTTTGTTTTTTGTTTTTTTGTTCTCTCTCACATCCAATATTGAAAATACAAACATATATAACAATGAATAATTCATAAATTAATTGATCGAACACCAATTATATATATTGCGGTACATTCCAAAAGAACTGATATTCGCACATCTTTACCCTTGCCCATGAACCTCCTTTGTGTTTTTTAAACAAGATCAAAATAGGTTCAGTTAGGTTTTTTCGGTTTAATTCTGTTCCGTTTCAGTTTTTCAGTTTATTTAGTTCCGGTTTGGTTTTTCGGTTAATTCGGTTTCGGTTCGGTTTTTTCGGCTTTTTTGCTCACCCCTAATTGTAACGAGCTTAAATATGAAAAATTAATTTGAATTTTTTTTCTAACAATGGTAAAATTACATCACTGTATATTACGTCACTGTAATTATCATTGTTATGAAAAAAAATCAAAATAATGTGTTGTTATAATATGTTATATTACATCATTATAATTTAGCATTGTTAGAAAAAATCCAAAATAATGTGTTATTTTTAAGCTCGTTATACCGATGTAAATAAAAGACATATGAGAAAAAAATTAAAAAGTAGTCGAGATTGTAACGAAATTAAAGAGAATTATATCACTATTAATAATGCGTTACATCACCGTAAATTATATCATTTTATATTACTTTATTTTGTATTACATTACATTAATTTACCGATATTAGAAAAAAATTAAAGTAATGTGTTATGTTTATGTTCATTACATCGATCCAAAGCAGCATATTTAAAAAAAATTAAAAAGTAGTCCAGATTAAAATGGAATTAAAGAGAAAATAGATCACTGTAAATAATAAGTTATATCTCTATAAATAATGTGTTACATCACCGTAAATTACATCACTGTAATTTACCATTGTTAGAAAAAAAATTCAAACTAATTTGTTATATTTAAGTTCGTTACAATGATGTAATTACATGACATCTTAAAAAAATAAAATTTAAACTTGTCAAGATTATAACGAAATTAAAGAGAAAAATGAGACGGGTATAATGGTGCAATCTTTTTTAAAAAATAATATAGTATAAAAAGTTATGAATTTTAAGAAAAGAGCGGGTAAACTTTATATAAAAACAATTAAATTTATTTAAATATATTAGATGGTGACAATTGTCACCACCATATTAAAAGTAGTTTTTTAATAGGTTAGTTCATTTTTGATGATTTTTGAAAACTTCCATCCCATATATAATCTTCAAAACTGATGGCACACTAAACTATATTCTCTCATTTTCCAATCCAACTTCCAAAACATCTTCCTTATTATCCGTTCTTAACATTATATCTTGATCAAAATATTAAAAAAAAAAAAAGGAATTTCTCCTGCAAATACTTTTCAAGAAATTCTTCCGCGTCTTTATACACTCTGATCTCAAGTAAGTTTTACTTCGTCTTTATTTTCTGCTTTTATGTTTACTGCTTTAATGCTCATCAACCAAAAGATATTCGTATCAGAGCATAGACGATTCATAATCTAAAAGACTGAGACAAGTTCTATGTAAGGCAGCTGGAATTGCTTAAGTCCTGTTTTTTAGAAAACTCTCTCAGGTGAAGATTAGGGATTGTTGATTGCTTTGACATCAACATTTAATGATTATTGAGATTAATCAGTTTTAAATTTATGTAGATAAAATATTTGTTGTTTAAATTTTATGTCTTAAATTAATTCAAGATATAAGAAAATATTAAGAAATAGGGAAAAATTGGAAGGAAGAAAGGAAAATGGAAGATTTGTCAAAAATTGATTTTAAAGACTTAAAAAATTTATTAAATCTAGAATTCGCTGAAAAAGGTGAAACTAAAATAACTGGTAATTTTTATAAGCATATTTGTAGAATAAAAGAAAAGCATAATCACATTCTACACACAGACAACGCACATCTTAATAGTCTAACAGATTTAGTTATAAACCTAGGATATAATTTACAAATAGAAACTATAAATAATAGACGATTATTATCTAAAATAAATAAACAAACAGAAGAAATTAATAAGTTAACAGAAAATTTAGAATATATTAAAGAACAGAATAATCAAATATTAAGAGAATTTAAGAATAAAAGAAGGAAGTATCGAACAATCAAGACGATTTAGATAAAATAACAGACGCTTTAAATAAATTAAATATAAACGAGATAAAAATTGAAAAGAAACAAAAACCATATAAACATTGGATACCAAGAAAATGAATAGATCTATACAAGAAGCTAGAAAATCTACTAGTAATATAAATGATATAATTAGTTCTGAGTCCTTTATGAATAAAATATTAAGAAAAGGATGAGGATCTAATAGTTCAAAAAGTATACAGCTTGAAGAAGAAATTGATGTAAACAAAAATATAGATTTATACAACAAAAACAAAATAGAAATCTTAAATCCAAAAATATTATATCAAACAGGTGCATTTAATATAAACACTACGTTAATAAGAAGTAGTAGAGAAGAAATATTAAGAGTAATAGACAAAACAGTTATGATAGAATTATTTTCTCCAGATACTATAAAGAAAATAAAAAATTCAGGAAAAAACTTCGTACATACAGGATTAATAGTAATAGGAATAAAAGCCTTAGGAAGAAAAAACCTAGGAACAAAATTATTAGCACTAATATTAGATAAAAGCTGGAAAACAGAATTAAATAAAGCTATAATCTCTGGTATGGAGATAGATTTAAGCCAAAATACAGCTTTATTCTATTGTACACCAGGAATCTTAAAAGATATAAATGATCTTAAAAATTTAAAAATAGCATTACAAACTAAAGGATATGAAAAATATGAGGGAAACAATATAGTAATAAGTATAAGAGTACTAGGAAGAGCTAGTAATAGATCAGGAATGAATTTCAGAGTGAATATAGAAGGAATAGTAAATACAATAGCATCAAAATCAATACAAATGATAGAACCAATAAAAATAGACCCTGAAAAATTAGCAGGATTAGAATGGAAAATAGAGGATATTAAAGAAGAAGTAGTAGTATTAATACCAAAGAAAAGTTATTTATATGAAGGAATAGATGGAACACAAAGTTTAAGATTCACAAATTATAAAGAAGAAAACATACCTGAAGAAACAAATAGTGAAACTAGTGAAGTACAATTTAATTGTATGAACATAGAATATGATGAATCAGATACCGATAATCCACCAATATATGACACAGAAAATGAATTGGATGATGAATAAATAAATATAGAATATTTAAAATTCGAACAAGAAGAGATGGATTATAGTTTATTTGAAGAAGAAGAACAAATAGATGAACCAATATTTAAAAATGAAGAAACAAACAAAAACATAGAACAAATAATAAATAGAAAATTTACAGAAGCAAATATACAAGATGAAGTAGACGATATGATAATAGAATGTATGACAGATTTAGGAATGACATACGAGGAAAGTTATAAAAACTTACAAAAATATTTTAATTTACCATTAATAGAAAACATAGTACAAGGAAAAACAATGATTTCAGATTTTTATAAAGAAAATATAGAGCAAACATTTGTTATGGAAACGGATTATGAAAGAAAAAGGAAAAATCCAGAATGGAGTAGAACGGGATATGATACAGAAGAAACTTTAGGAAGAGAAACATGGGCAAAACCATCGGTTAACTATTATCAAGAGGACAGTAGTATAGGAAGAGGAAATAGATTACCAATAGGAAATATACATAGTCATAGTATGTTAATATTAGAATCACAGAAACCACAATTATGGATTGATGAAATCCTAGTCTGGGAACAAAATGTAGTAAGAATGTGGGAAACAAATAAAAGGGAAAGTATGGATATGTTTTCATATTTAGAAACCACATTAGGACCTACAGCTTTAGGAATTTGGCAGAGTAAGAAATCTCAAGATCCAACAGAAGTAAATAGATTAAAAGCATTAGGAGATAATCCTTATAATTTCACATCACAAATTAGAACTCTTATTATAGGAGTAGATCCAGCAAAAAATAATACACTAATACAAGATACTGCAATAAGAAACTTAGAACAATTAAGTATAGCAAATATGAAATATATAAACGAATTCACAATTGACTTTACAAGATTATTAGCACAAACAGGACAAGCTATGGAAGATGATTTATGTGATAAATATTTTATAAAATTACCAGGAGATTTAGGGAGAATGATACATGAATCATGGAAACAATACTATGGTCAACAGAAAAATCTAGGAATAGGTCCTAGAATAACTTATACATTTGGTATTTTAGAAGAAAAATGCAAAGAAGTAGCACTACAAGAACAATTAAAAAGAAATGCATACGCATTTTGTAAAACAGCAATATATACACCACAAGCTTATGGATATTATGATAAAAAGAAAAAATTAAGAAAAAGTAATACGTATAAAAAAGAAAACAGACCGTATTATAAAAATAAACACAAATATGTAAATAAACCAAAAACAAGAAAATGTAAATGTTTTATATGTGGAGATGAAAAACATTTAGCAAACAAATGTCCAAATAAGAATAAAAATACAGAAAGAAGTACCTTAGTAGAACAACTAAACGAATATGAAATAGAGATGATAGAAAGCGACAATATGGATAATGAATCCATATACAGTATATATAGTGAAGAAGAAAAGCCATTAACAAAAATAACCTACACATATATGAATAAAGAAGAAGAATGTGAGCATAATTGGAATCATCAGAAGGGCAATAATTATTTACAATGTTTTAATTGTAAATATTATCCAAGCATAGATTAAAGATCACAGTGTAGTATATGTTTTAGAGAAATATGTTGTTTATGCATAAAAGAATTATATAATATAGAAAATGATAAAGAAATACAAGAAATAAAAACAAAAGATGAAAAGGGTGAAGAATTAGAAAAAATAGAAGTAATGACAAGATTACATAAATTCCAAATACAAGAGGTAGAAAATAAAATAAATATCCTAGAATAAAAATCAAAAGCATTTGAAAATAGAATAAATAATATTGAAGATGTAATTTTTAAGAAAAAAGAAATAGAAATAAACAAAATGTCAATAGAAAATGAAACAACATATATACAAACTTAACAAAATCAAGGATCAGTTAATATGATTAATCTACAATGTAGATTATGGTTAGATACAAATAAATTCATAGATTTAAATGCTTTAGTAGACACAGGAGCGACAAAGAGTTTAATATCATATAGCTTAGCACCAATAGAATATCATAAAAAATTAACATATAAACTTATAACAAGAACAGCAGAAGACAGGCTAATAAATATAACACATTATCTGGAACCCACAGGAATACAATTTTTAGATTTTTTAGGAAATTACAGTATAAAATATGATATACCACAAGTAAATATAAACCCAAAACATATAAAATCACAAGATTTTGTTATTGGATTAAATTTTATCTTAGGATTAAATGGAGCAATAACAATAACAAAGAATTTTATAACAATAAGTAAAAACATATATAGTTTTCCAACATCAAGATATACAAAAACTTCTAAATTTGCTGAAAAAAGGGGAGAAAAAGGAAATTTAGAATTTTTAAAATTAAATCAAAGAAAAGAATCATTACAAAATGAAACAATAAGATTATTAACAGATTTCTTAAGTAATGAATTAGAAAAAGGGCAAGATATAACAAGGAGTATAAATCATCCAATAATATTACATCTAGAAAAAATAGGATTAATAGGAGAAGACATTAAACAATCTAAAGTTACATATGTTTGTAAATTCAAAATAAAAAATCCAGATATAACAATAAGAACAGCAAACATAGAATATAGTCCCTTAGATAAGGAAGAATTCAAAAAACAAATACCAGAAATGATAGAACAAGGATTAATCAGAAAATCAGAAAGTCCACATAGATCAGCAGCATTTATAGTAAGAAATCATGGAGAAATAAAACGAGGAAAAGCAAGAATAGTATATAATTATAAAAGATTAAATGATAATACACAAGATGATGGTTATAATATACCTAATAAAGATACTCTTATACAATTAATACAAAAGAAAAAGATATTTTCAAAGTTTGATTTAAAGTCAGGATATAATCAATTAAAATTAGAAGAGGATTTTAAAAAATGGACAGCTTTTACATGTTCAGAAGGACAATTTGAATGGAATGTTCTTAGCTTTGGATTAAAAAATGCTCCTTCGATATTTCAGATATTTATGGATAATATATTTTTGAAATATGATTTTTGTTTAGTATACATTGATGATATTTTAGTTGCAAGTGAAACTATACAGTAACATAAGAAACATCTGAAACAGGTATTTGAGGAAATAAAAAGAAATGGTATAGTAATATCAAAAAGAAAAATGGAATTATTCAAAAAGAAAATTTCTTTTTTAGGGTTAGAAATTGGAAATGGAAAAATCGAATTACAATCACATATTTCTACAAAGATTTTAGGATTTCCAAAAAAAATTGAAAACTTAAAACAAATACAAGCCTTTTTAGGATTAGTAAATTATGCTAGAAAGTTTATACCCAATTTATCGAAGTTAGTAGGACCATTATATAGTAAAACTACAAAAAATGGTCAGAGATTTTTTAATAAGGAAGATATGAAAATAATTGAACAACTTAAAAACAAAATAAAAGAAATTAAACCTTTAGAATTACCATTAGTAACAGATTACATTATAGTAGAGACAGATGGATGCAAAGACGGATGGGGAGCAGTATTGCTTAGTAAACCTAATAAATATAGTGCAAAAACATAAGAAAAAGTTTGTGCTTATGCCAGTGATAATTTTAAATCAAAAAATAACTGGACAAACATAGATTTTGAAATACAAGCTTTAATTAATTCCTTAGAAAAATTTAAAATATTCTTACAAAAAGAATTTACAGTTAGAACAGATTGTGAAGCAATAGTAAAATTTATAAAAAATGATCAAAGTAAAAAGGTAAATAGAACCCGATGGGTAAATTTACCAAATATTATTCAAGGACAAGGGTATATAATAAATTTTGAACACATTAAAGGAAAAAATAATGGGATAGCAGATATGTTATCTAGAAATATAAACAAACTCTTTTGTGTAGATGGACAAGACACATAAAGGTAAAGGTAAACTTATACAGGCTACTAGAAGCTCGTCTCCAATGGAGATATCATCTGATGATGAACAGAAACAGTTTGTACAAAGTCATAGAAGGTTACCAGTATCTATAACTGGACAGCCAATCATACAGCCAAAAATTACAAAGTTTACTGGACAAGGCTCAAGTTCACATCCTACACAGAGTTTTACACCAAAATCAAGCAACTTTCCAGGAGAGATACAGAATTCTACAATTTCTTTTGGAAATTATGTCCTACAGAAATGTGACGAACAACATAAAAAATTTCGTCCAATGGAAAGTATAAAGTTAACAGAAAAACAACAGTGTCTGTTAGACAATTTATGGCATATACAGACGTTCACACAAGCCTCAAAGTTCAAGATACAGATTTTGAATGCTCTCAGTATATATTTCTCTGAGCAAACAAAGATAATCCCTGAAACAATACACAAACCTAAATATACACATTATGTTATATTTAGGGGTATACAGCTTGGGATTTATAATAAATGGGAAACAGTGGCAAAATATATACAGTGTCGAAACCCGATATATAAAGGCTTTTGTTCTTTTGATGAAGCCTTAAAAGTAGCAAGAGAAAATCTGGGTCTAACATTTTACATTGAACCAGAAATAGTACAAACGTTCTCGGATAAAGTCAAGACCAATCCAGAACAAATTATACAAAAACAACAGGAAGAAATTGCCAAATTAAAGGAAGAACTTTTGGCAAGAAAACAAGTTACACAGGATACATATATTGCAATAGAAAATAAAATTCTGAAGCATAATATAAAAATTCTAGAAGCAAAAAATACACAGCTATTAGACAAATATAAAAAGAAATTAGAAAGTGTGGATATACATTCTAGAAGCTATGATGCTTTTAGATACAGGATGATTGATACCCCCTGGAAATTAAATCTAAAACCTCTGACCGATAAATTTCCAGAATTTGAGAATTTAGTGTCTCAAAAGATTTGTATAGAATTCCCATATAATCTATACAAATTACAGCAAAGAATTCTGGATATTCTCTTTAAACCAGACAGAGATAATACATGAGTAAAGGTTATAGAAAGAATTGATGAAGACGGAGGAACAGGTTTATTATTATTACAAATTTCGTACCCAACAACATTAAATGACAATGAAATAATCGAATTTTACCATAACGGTATGATTGATTATTTAGAAATAAAATTCAACAAAAGAACTGAACAGTTATTGCCAAGGTTTGGTGATAAATTCCTAGAAATTATTGGAAACATTTCTACACATTCTAGAGATCCAATTATAGGTTGTAAAATATTTTCATCCTTCCCATTCATGGATGAAAATTGTTATAGACCTGCTAGAAAAAGAATCTTCGTCTCCCACAGAATGTATTTACACAATTATTTAAAAGACCTAGCAGTAAATACAGATATTGACTGTGGAAACCTTCCATGGATAAATGAGGTATTTACAGAACCTCATACAGAATAGAAATTCTCAGAGTTTTTCAAGAAACATCAACAGACTCCTAGATTGCCAGAAAGATTTGGGTGGCAAAACTACGTCCTGTTAGGAGAAGGACATTACATACAGATATATGCACACGAGAACTGAAAAATGCTTCTACCTTTCGCATTAGAAGGAGAAGAATTGGAGTTAGATCATATTATTAACAGAGAAGACGATCATGACAGTCCAGAATCTCCACACTCGGTGGATAGTATTCCGGATACCCATAGAGATTACTAGAAGTTCTAGAAGATATCGTCATGGATAACGTTTACAAGAAAAGACAAAAGAAAGACAGCGCGCATTTACAGACAGATGGCCGACAGCTTTTTCTTTTTCTTTTACTTTTGAAAATAATGCGCTGATAATGCGCTTGTACTTTTCAATCTTAGCCGTTCTTTTTATAGAATAGATTTAGATTGTTCGATGTACATGATTAGTTTATTTTTGTACGCCTATATAAGGCATTCAATTCATTTGTAAAAGACACCCCGAAAATTTCAATAAACTCTCTTTGAAATCTTCAAAACTGATGGCACACTAAACTATATTCTCCCATTTTCCAATCCAACTTCCAAAACATCTTCCCTATTATCCGTTATATATATATATATATATATATATATATATATATATATATATATATATAGGGAACGGTTAACGTACGTATTAGTGTTAACGTGCTAAACGTAGGAAGCCACAGGAACGCACCATGTGTCATTAGGGTAAAGGGTATTATCGTCTATATAAAATTACAGACAATGATTTACAAAATTACA
Organism: Mikania micrantha; assembly: GCA_009363875.1. Lineage (NCBI taxonomy): Eukaryota > Viridiplantae > Streptophyta > Magnoliopsida > Asterales > Asteraceae > Mikania > Mikania micrantha. Next base: position 3,926,510 of record CM018686.1, read on the forward strand.
GACTGACATTTAACACACATAGTCACGGACCATCGAATAATCACAGACCAATAATTACGGACCACATTATATAACAACCACAGACCGTATTTTAACACACATAATCAAGGGCAAAATGTATAATTACGGACCAATAATCACGGACCACGTTATATGAAAATCACAGACCGTCATTTAACATGCATGATCAAAGGATCAACTGAATAATCACGTACCAATAATTACGTACCAAGCGTAAAAATCATGGATCACGTAAAAAAAACTTAAAAAAAGTATAACAATATTATACTCAAATTAAAGATAATAAAATTCTCAATTTTATAGTGTAATTTTTTTAAAAAAATAATAAAGCATGTAAAAGTTATTTAATTTTTAAAAAACGAGTGGAACTTGTTGTAACATTATAAAATGTGGTTGTTTCCTTTATTTGCCCTTCCAGTTATATTTTACACTTATTTTGTGGAAAGAGTTGCATAAAGTGGGGACCACTAAATCATAACCATTGATTAGTCTGATTAAAGGGTCCAGAATACATCCTACGTTTAGTACGTTAAGAAGCATATGTATTTGATCCGGCTCCTATATATATCTATATATATATATATATATAACACTTCCCTATTCCGTTCTTCATATTATATCTTGATTATATATATAAAAAAAAAAAGGATTTCTGCTGCAAATACTCATCAAGAAATTCTTCCGCTTCTCAAACACTCTGATTCCACGTAAGTTTTATATTAATTTTTTTTGTGTTTTATAATTGCTTTAATGCTCAACCAAAGAATATTGGTATCAGAGCATAGACGATTCAAAATCTAAAAGACTGAGACAAGTTCTATGTGTAAGGCAGCTTGAATTGCTTAAGTCCTTTGTTAGAAAACTCTCTCAGGTGAAGATTAGGGATTGTTGAGTGCTTTGACATTAATATTTGATCAGTTGTTGTTATTGTGAATTATTTTATTTATTGTAAATTATTTCAAGATATAAGAAAATCTTAAGAGATAGGAAAGTAAAAACTGGAAGGAAGAAAGGAAAATGGAAGAGTTTTCAAAAATTGATAAAAACCTCTTAAATCTAGAATTCTCTGAAAAAGGTGAAACTAAAATCACTGGTAATTTTTATAAACATATCTGTCGAATAAAGGAAAAACATAACCATAGTATACACATAGATAACGCACATCTGAATAGTTTAACAGATTTAGTTATAAATCTAGGATACAATCTACAGATAGAAGCTATAAATAATAAACAATTAATATACAAAATAAATAAACAAACAGAGGAAATTAATAAACTAACAGAAAATCTAGCATATATTAAAGAACAAAATAATCAAATAATAAGAGAATTTAAAAATAAAAACAAGGAAGTAATAAATAATCAAGAAGACTTAGATAAAATAACAGACGCTTTAAACAAATTAAATATAAACGAAATTAAAATTGAAAAGAAACAGAAACCATATAAACATTGGATACCAAGAAAATGAATAGATCTATACTAGAGGCAAGAAAATCTACTAGTAATATAAATGATATAATTAGTTCTGAGTCCTTTATAAATAAAATAATAAGGAAAGGATCAGGATCTAAAAGTTCAAAAAGTATACAGCTTGAAGAGGAAATTGATGTAAACAAAAATATAGATTTATACAATAAAAACAAAATAGAAATATTAAATCCAAAAATATTATATCAAACAAATACATTTAATATAAATACTACGTTAATAAGAAGTAGTAGAGAAGAAATATTAAGAGTAATAGACAAAACAGTAATGATAGAATTATTTTCTCCAGATACTATAAAGAAAATAAAAAATTCAGGAAAAAACTTCGTACATACAGGATTAATAGTAATAGGAATAAAAGCCTTAGGAAGAAAAAATTTAGGAACAAAATTATTAGCATTAATATTAGATAAATGCTGGAAAACAGAATTAAACAAAGCAATAATTTCTGGAATGGAAATAGATCTTAGTCAAAACACAGCCTTATTTTACTGTAAACCAGGAATTTTAAAAGATATAAATGATCTTAAACATCTAAAGATAGCATTACAAACAAAAGGATAAGAAAAATATGAGGGAAATAATATAGTAATAAGTATTGGAGTACTAGGAAGAGCTAGTAACAGATCAGGAATGAATTTCAGGGTAAATATAGAGGGTATAGTAAAAACAATAGCATCAAAATCAATACAGATGATAGAACCTATAAAAATAGATCCTGAGAAATTAGCAGGATTAGAATGGAAAATAGAGGATATTAAAGAAGAAGAAGAAACAATATTAATACCAAAGAAAAGCTATCTATACGAAGGGATAGATGGAACCCAAAGTCTAAGATTTACAAATTATAAAGAAGAGAATAAATCTGAAGAAAGTAATAGTGAAACTAGTGAAATACAGTTTAATTATATGAACATAGAATATGATGAATCAGATACAGAAACGTTACCAATATATGATACAGAAGATGAATTAGAAGAAGAAGAAATAAATATAGAATTCTTAAAATTCGAACAGGAAGAAATAGATTATAGTTTATTTGAAGATGAACAGATAGATGAACCAATGTTTAAAAACGAAGAAACAAATAAAACCATAGAACAAATAATAAATAGAAAATTTACAGAAGCAAATATACAAGAAGAAGTAGATGATATGATAATAGAATGCATGATGAATTTAAAAATGACATACGAAGAAAGTTATAAAATTTTACAAGAATATTTTAATTTACCCTTAATAGAAGATATAGTAAAAGGAAAAACAATGATCTCAGATTTCTATAAAGAACAAGAAACAATAGAGCATACATTCATGGATACCAATTATGAAAGAAAAAGAGGTAGACCAGAATGGAGTAGAACAGGATTCGATACAGAAGAAAATGTAGGAAGAGAACCATGGGTCAAACCATCGGTCAATTACTACCAAGAAGATACTAGCATAGGTAGAGGAAATAGATTACCAATAGGTAATATACATAGTCATAGTATGTTAATATTAGAATCACAAAAACCACAATTATGGATTGATGAAATCCTAGTTTGGGAACAAAATGTAGTAAGAATGTGGGAAACAAATAAAAGAGAGAGTATGGATATGTTTTCATATTTAGAAACTACATTAGGACCAACAGCTCTAGGTATTTGGCAAAGTAAAAAAACTCAAGATCCAGAAGAAGTAAATAGATTAAAATCATTAGGAGACAATCCTTATAACTTTACATCACAAATTAGAACTCTTATTATAGGAGTAGATCCAGCAAAAAACAATACATTAATACAAGATACTGCAATTAGAAACTTAGAACAATTAAGTATAGCAAACATGAAATATATAAACGAATTTACAGTTGATTTCACACGATTATTAGCACAAACAGGACAAGCTATGGAGGATGAATTATGTGATAAATATTTTATAAAATTACCAGGAGATTTAGGAAAAATTATACATGAATCATGGAAACAATATTATGGTCAACAGAAAAATCTAGGAATAGGACCTAGAATAACGTATACATTCCAAATCTTAGAAGAAAAATGTAAAGAAGTAGCATTACAAGAACAATTAAAAAGAAATGCATAAGCATTTTGTAAAACAGCGATATATACACCACAAGCTTACGGGTATTATGATAAAAAGAAAAAATTAAGAAAAAGTAACACATATAAAAAAGAAAATAGACCGTATTATAAAAACAAATACAAATATGTTAATAAACCAAAAACAAGAAAATGTAAATGTTTTATATGTGGGGATGAAAAACATCTGGCAAATAAATGTCCAAATAAAAATAAAAATACAGAAAGAAGTACTTTAATAGAACAATTGAATGAATATGAAATAGAAACATTAAGAACAGATAATTCAGAGAATGAATCTATATACAGTATGTATAGTGAAGAAGATATACCAATAACAAAAATAACATATACTTATATGAATAAGGAAGAAGAATGCGAACATAATTGGAATCATAAAAAGGGGAATAATTATTTAAAATGTTTTAATTGTGGATATTTTCCCAGTATAGAAAAAAGATCCCAATGTAATATATGTTTTAGAGAAATATGTTGTTTATGTATAAAAGAACTATATAATATAGAAAGTGACAAAGAAACACAAGAAATAAAAGATAAAAATATAGAAAATAAAGAATTGGAAAAAATAGAATTAATAATAAAATTACATAAAATCCAAATACAAGAAGCAGAAAATAAAATAGAAAACCTAGAGGAAAAAACAAAAGCATTAGAAAATAAGATCAACAATATTGAAGATATAGTATTCAAGAAAAAAAATAGAAATAAGTAAAATGTTAATAGAAAATGAAATGGAAAAAGAAATAACATATATTCAAACACAAGTACAGACACAAGGATCAATTAATATGATAAATTTACAATGTAGATTATGGTTGGATACAAATAAGTTTATAGATCTAAATGCGTTAGTAGACACAGGGGCAACAAAAAGTTTAATATCATATAGTTTAGCACCCATAGAATACCATAGAAAATTGACATATAAACTTATAACAAGAACCGCAGAAGATAGATTAATAAATATAACACATTATTTGGAACCAACAGGAATACAATTTTTAGATTTTTCAGGTAACTATAGTATAAAATATGATATCCCACAAATAAATATAAATCCACAACATATTAAATCAAAAGACTTTGTTATTGGATTAAATTTTATTTTAGGATTAAATGGAGCAATGACAATAACAAAAAATTTTATAACAATAAGTAAACAAATATATAGTTTTCCAACATCAAGATATACAAAAACATCTACATTTGCTGAAAAAAGAGGGGAAAAAGGGAGATTGGAATTTTTAAAAACAGATAAAAGACAAGAAACATTACAAAATGAAACAATAAAATTATTAACAGATTTCTTAAGTAATGAATTAGAAAAAGGACAAGATATAAAGAAAAGTATAAATCACCCAATAATTTTACATCTAGAAAAAATAGGATTAATAGGAAAAGATATAAAACAATCCAAGGTTACTTATATTTGTAAATTTAAAATAAAAAATCCAGATATAACAATAAGAACAGCAAATATAGAATATAGTCTCTTAGATAAGGAAGAATTTAAAAAGCAAATACCAGAGATGATGGAACAGGGATTAATTAGAAAATCAGAAAGTCCACATAGATCAGCAGCGTTTATAGTAAGAAATCATGGAGAAATAAAACGAGGGAAAGCAAGAATAGTATATAATTATAAGAGGTTAAATGACAACACAGAAGATGATGGTTACAATATACCTAACAAAGATAATTTAATACAATTAATACAAAAGAAAAGGATATTTTCAAAGTTTGATTTAAAATCAGGATATAATCAATTAAAATTAGAAGAAGATTTTAAAAAATGGACAGCTTTTACATGTTCAGAAGGACAATTCGAATGGAATGTTCTTAGTTTTGGGCTAAAGAATGCTCCTTCGATATTTCAAAGATTGATGGATAATATTTTCTTGAAATATGATTTTTGTCTTGTATACATTGATGATATTTTAGTTGCAAGTGAAAATATACAGGAACATGAGAAACATCTGAAACATGTATTTGAGGAGATAAAAAGAAATGGTATAGTAATATCAAAAAGAAAAATGGAATTATTTAAAAAGAAAATTTCTTTTTTAGGGTTAGAAATTGGAAATGGAAAAATCGAATTACAATCACATATTTCTACAAAGATTTTAAAATTCCCAGAAAAATTTGAAAATTTGAAACAAATACAAGCCTTTTTAGGACTAGTAAATTATGCTAGAAAATTTATACCTAATTTGTCAAAACTAGTAGGACCCTTATATAGTAAAACTACAAAAAATGGTCAGAGATTTTTTAATAAGGAAGATATAAAAATAATACAAACAATTAAGGAAAAAATAAAGGATATAAAACCTTTAGAATTACCTTTAGTAACGGATTATATTATAATCGAAACAGACGGATGCAAAGATGGATGGGGAGCAGTATTGCTTAGTAAGCCTAATAAATACAGTGTTAAATCAGAAGAAAAAGTTTGTGCTTATACCAGTGGAAACTTTAAATCAAAAAATAACTGGACAAGCATAGATTTTGAAATACAAGCCTTAATAAATTCTTTAGAAAAATTCAAAATATTTTTACACAAGGAATTTACAGTTAGGACAGATTGTGAAGCTATAGTAAAATTTATAAAAAATGACCAAAGTAAAAAAGTAAATAGAACCCGATGGGTAAATTTACAAAATATTATTCAAGGACAAGGGTATACAATAAATTTTGAACATATTAAAGGAAAAAATAATGGGATAGCAGACATGTTATCTAGAAATATAAACAAACTCTTTTGTGTAGATGGACAGGAGACATAAAGGAAAAGGTAAGCTTATACAGGCTAAAAGAAGCTCATCTCCAATGGAGATATCATCTGAAGACGAACAAAAACAGTTTGTACAAAGTCATAGAAGGTTACCAGTATCCATAACTGGACAACCAATTACACAGCCAAAGGTTACAAATTTCACGGGACAGAGTTCGAAACCACAGATTACACAGACTCTTTTAAGACCCAGTGATTTTATACCTAGTATACAGAATAATACAATTTCCTTTGGAAATTATATTCTACAAAGATGCGATGAACAGCATAAGAAATTCCGTCCAATGGAAAGTATAAAATTAACGGAAAAACAACAATGCCTATTAGATAACCTATGGCATATACAAACATTTCCACAGGCTACAAAGTTCAAAATACAAATCCTAAATGCTCTTAGTATATATTTCTCGGAGCAAACAAGGATAATCCCTGAAAAAATGCAAAATAAACCTAAATATACACATTATGTGATATTTAGGGGTACACAGCTTGGTGTTTATAATAAATGGGAAACAGTAGCTAAATATATACAATGTTTACACCCACTCTATAAAGGTTTTTGTTCTTTCGATGAAGCTTTAAGAGTAGCAAGAGAAAGTTTGGGTTTAAAATTTTACATAGAGCCCGAAATAGTACAAACGTTCTCGGATAAAGCAAAATTTGATCCAGAACAAGTTATACAAAGTCAGCAGGAGGAGATTGCCAAATTAAAAGAAGAATTATTGGCAAGAAAAGATGATACACAGTATACACATTTGGCTATACAAAATACAGTGTTAAAACAAAATATAAAAAATTTAGAAGCAAAAAATGTACAGATTATACAAAAATATGAGAAGAAAAATATAGAATCCCGAAATTGGTATTCTCGTGATTTTCAATCTTTGCGGTGTAGAATGATTGATACACCCTGGAAATCAATATTAAAGCCTTTAACAGAAAAATTCCCAGAATTTGAGAATCTGGTTTCTCAAAAAATTTGTATGGAATATCCATTGATTCTATTCAAATTACAACAAAAGTTACTAGATATTGCTTTTATGCCAGACAGAGACAATTTTGGTGTAAAAATAACAGAAAGATTGGATGAAGAAGGAAATCCTACAGGTTTATTATTAGCACAAATTTCTCATCCAACAAAACTGACAGATAATGAGATAATGGAATTATATCATAATGGTATGATTGATTATCTCGAAATAAAGTTTAATCGAAGAATAGAAAGTTTAATGCAAAGATTTGGAGATAAATTTATTGAGATTATTGGAAACATCTCTACTCATTCAAAGGATCCAATAATCGGATGCAAAATATTCTCATCCTTTCCATATATGGATGATAATACTTATATACCTGCTAAAAAGAGAATCTTTGTATCACATAGAATATATTTACACAATTATCTACAAGACTTAGCAATTAATATTGAGATCGATTATGGAAACCTCCCATGGGTGAATAGTTTATTCATGGAAGAAGAACCTTATTATGAAGAAAGTTTAAAGAAGTTCACATAATTTTACAGGAAGCACAGAAGTACTCCTAAATTGCCAGAAAGGTTTAGATGGCAAAATTATGTCTTATTAGGAGAAGGTCATTATATACAGATCTATGCACACGAAAATTGGAAGATGCTTCTACCATTTATTGGGGATGAAGATGATGAAATCGAATTAGAACACATTATAAACAGAGAAGATGATAACAGTTCACCACACTCACCACAATCAGCTGATAGTATTCCAGAAACTCACAGAGATTTCTAGAAGAAATCGTCATGGCTGACGATTACACAGAAAAAGACAATACACAGCAGATGGCCGACAGAATATTTTTTCTTTTACTTTTTTGAATAATGCGCCTAATGCGCTTTGTACTTTTTAATCTTAGCCGTTCTTTTAGAGATTGAATCTAGATCGTTAATTGTAAATGATTAGGTTACTTTGTACGCCTATTTAAGGCATTTACTTGTTCAGTTGTAAATACACCGAAAATTTCAATAAACTGTCTTTGAAATCTTCACACCTAATGGCACACTAAAATTATCTCTCCCATTTTCCAATCCAACTTCCAAAAACACTTCCCTATTCCGTTCTTCATATTATATCTTGATCATATATATAAAAAAAAAAAGGATTTCTGCTGCAAATACTCATCAAGAAATTCTTCCGCTTCTCAAACACTCTGATTCCACGTAAGTTTTATATTAATTTTTTTTGTGTTTTATAATTGCTTTAATGCTCAACCAAAGATATATATATGTATATATATATGTGTATATATATAGGGGACGGTTAACATACATATTAGTGTTAACGTGCTAAACGTAGGAAGTCACAGGAACGCGCCATGTGTCATTAGGGTAAAGGGTATTATCGTATATAAAATTACAGACCGTGATTTACAAAATTACAGACTGACATTTAACACAAATAATCACGGACCATCGGATAATCACAAACCAATAATTACGGACCACATTATATAACAACCACAGACCGTATTTTAACACACATAATCAAGGGCAAAATTTATAATCACGGACCAATAATCACGGACCACGTTATATGAAAATCACAGACCGTCATTTAACATGCATGATCAAAGGATCAACTGAATAATCACGTACCAATAATTACGTACCAAGAGTAAAAATCACAGACCACGTAAAAAAACTTAAAAAAAGTATAGCAATACTACACTCAAATTAAAGATAATAAAATTCTCAATTTTATGGTGTAATTTTTTTAAAAAAAATAATAAAGCATGTAAAAGTTATTTAATTTTTAAAAAACGAGTGGAACTTGTTGTAACATTATAAAATGTGGTTGTAACATCATTGTAACACATTTTGAACGCCATGTTCTTTTATGAGTTTGGGCTAATTCTCTTTCGTTTGAGATCCTACATCACTGTAGTATGTGCTACAACACTGTAAATTAGCCCAAACTCATAAAAGAACATGGCGTTCAAAATGTGTTACAATGATGTTTATAAAAAAAATCCAAGATTCGACTTCATCTTCACAAAGTTATTTGGGTTAGCGCACATTTAGTGGGTTATGTTAACTCTCAAACGGTGATGAATTTACGCAATCTCATAAAATAAGAAAGTGTTCTAAATGTGTTTACAATGATGTTAAAAAATTCGAAGATTTGGCTTGATTTTAATGGGTTATTTCAGGTTATTGCATATTTAGTGAGTTATGTATACAACCATCCCCTATATGTGTGTGTGGTTTTCAACCAAGGTAATCACCTTTTTAGATCTCAACCATTCGAATTCCTCAAGTTTAATCTTGACCTTTCATAGTCTATAAAGACGTTATAGAAGCCGTGATCCATTGAGGTTATGCAATCTCTTTCTTATTGAAAGACAGTTTTACACTTTTTGGCTAAAAATTTTAAACAAGGATTTGGGAAACATGGTGAGTACGATTCTAATATAGTTCAATTTCAATCCATACAGATCTCAATTACAACATATATGCTTATTGTTTATTTGCAAGGGACGGAATTTAAAAACAAACTAGGGTTTTAGACTCTGGGTTGCATTGGGTTTGGTCTTGGTATATATTATGTTAAGTAGTTGTAAGAAAAAAAAGATTTTAAATTAAATTGATAAAAAAAATTACTAAGCATTCATAATGTCACAAGAAAGCTATAAATACCGGTAAGGATAAGTATTTTGTCATATGGAAAATGATTTGTTAGAATAAATAAATTAAGAAAAAAATATTTCGTATTATATTAGTTACTACAAGTCTGAATAAGCTGGAAAAACATGCCGAGTAAAAATTCGTTTTTAGTAGGGTCTTGAGAGGGTGAGATATGAAGACAAACCTTAGGGTGAGATATGAAGACAAACCTTATCCCTACATAAAAATAGGATAGATAGGCAACTTCGTATGAGACTTTTTTTTATACATTTTTTTTTTCAAAAACACCGCCACAAAAATTTATCACAACGAATAAATAGATAAACATATAGCATATATTCCTAGTTGCAACAGTTAAACACCACCCATATATAACATACACCTAGATGATGCACTGTATAAATGTGTGAAATTACATCGATATTACATGTCAATATGTCATATCCCTATTAGAAACTAATAATCACTTGAAAAGATTCTGTTTTGCATCTATATTTAACATAATAATTCCTTGTAAAAATTTTCGAAAAAATAGAAAGATCACAGGTGAACAAGGATACTACATATACGTATACACTAGTAGTTCAACCCTGTTAAGATTCATGCGGTCCATCGAAAGATTGAGTCTTTCTCAAGTTCCAATGGAGGCCTTCATGGATGCTGTGCAAGAAGTCATCGGTGGAATCCCCTCTGCAGGCAGTGGGTACTGGCCAAACAGACATGCTGCACACAAGTGCATCACCTGGAGCCAACTGTTTCCGATCTTTCCCATCAAACGATGCCCATGCGTGACCTCGGCTATTGAAGGGAACCTGGATCCGAAGTGTTACATGTTCGGGTAATATAAGAGGTCGAAAAGATAAGGAATGTGGACAGATTGGAGTGAATAAGATGCCCGGAACCTGCATGTTTAGTACAAGTAATGTAAGAAATAATATATGAAAATGTCATTTTTGGTAAATTCACTAACATTCAATAGGGCGCGCTCTAAATACATAACCAATTCTAAATATTGTGAGAACTTCATAGGTTCAGGTTTAATACCGATATTTTAGCAACAAATATAATAAATCTAAGTGTAGTGCTTGGGGTCTTGACACTCGTATGTAGTGTTGACCAAATATAGTGGGAGAGAGGGAAAAAAGAAGAGGTTTTGTCGTTGCATAGCTGCGTATCTATCACAGCTAAGCAATAGGGACAACTGTTTATACGGCACTCGCAGTTCTCTGCTTAAAATTGGTATTGTATAAAATGATCCCCTCATTCATGTTACGTAACCAGAATTTGACAATCATACTGTCATATTTTCGAAACTGCAAACAATAGAAAAATGTTTAAAAAGCCCATTTCATTGAAGTTGTTTGACTCACGGATTCCAGCATTGAATAGATAGGCAGATAAGAATATTTGTCCATCGGTAATCAAAATTACATTAGTAGGAATATAAGCCGAAACGTCTCCCGATTGGGTTTCAACTATTGGTAAAGCGATCATACTTCTTATTAGTCAATATCAAAGAGTGAATTTTGCTGTTTATCAAAAGTAAAATATAAAAATGATAATTTTGACAAAAAAAATGTCATTTTCAGTTATTTTATCTATTAATACCTATATAAAGCAAATCACATCCAAACACTACCATTCCATGACAGCTGGTAATCTGATTCTGATTATTCAATATCACGTTATCAACATCCATATAAGTAGTAAAGTTTTAAGAACCAATGTAACACTGCAAAAGATACCTGTGGATGAACCATTGAACCGCCAGCTGCAAGGGAGTATGCAGTGCTCCCTGAAGTTGTTGATAAAATCAAACCATCTCCTTGTACACACGTGACAAACGAGTTATCACAATAGCATTCCAAATTTGTAAGGAATGATGAAATCCCACGGTCAATTGTAACTTCGTTTAACACAAGTATTGGCTCTTCAGTCTCGTATTCATTTTTAGCTGCTTCACGAATCACATGGCATTGCAACCGATGTCTAAGTGTGATACTAATCGGACCTTGTAGGATTGATTTCAGACATTCTTTGTAATGCTCACTATCTTTTGAAATAAAGTTAAGGATCATCTATGAACCATATTCAATTTGTGTCTATAAAAAACTACAAAAGTTGCATATATGCAAGCCCTTATCTTGATGCAAAAGTAAAATTGCACTAATTTTAACGTTATTTTACTTATTTAGTGAAAATAACGTTAAAATCGTTTCGGACGGTTGATCAAGCATCATGAGCCGAGGGTCTCACTGGAAGCAGCCTCTATACCCCTACGGGGTAGGGGTAAGGCTGTCTATATCTCACCCTCCTCAGACCCTGCCTTAGCATGCTAATGGCGGGATATACTGAGTACGTTGATTGATTGATTGATTGATTTACTTGCAACGAGTTAACTAATTAAAAAATATAGTTCTCAAAGAGTATTTTCAATGCCTACATGCCTTACAGTCTCCTAAATTGTTTTACATTAAATTATAGATTATTATTGCAACAAATTAGTTTTCATGCTTGTATAAAACAAACTTACCCAGTTTATTCTCACTTTTCAGTAAGTCCTGAAGGGGAATGATGGACACAAACCTTACCCCTATCCCAGTTGGGATAGAGAGGCTGCTCCGAAGGAGTCCCCGGCTTAAAGTTATCATTTGAAGTTGATCATCCCAACATTTTTAACGTTACTTTCACAAAATAAGTAAAATAATGTTAAAATTAGTGCAATTTGTGGAGTCATATTAAGGAGTAATATTCTTAGTGTTGGCCAATTTATGGAGACTGGATGTTCAATATTGATGGAAGAGCATTACCTATGGATGCATGAAGCCGATGGAACGTTGCTCATGAAGGCACAAAGAACTCCAACTAGGTTTGTACACGATAGAATTGAAGATAGCTTCACCAGTTTGTTTACATGCAAACATCAATGACAAGGCTTGGTTATGGCATGAATGTTTGGGTCACTTAAATTTTGTCTAAATTGTTTTACATTAAATTATTGTATTATTATTGCAATAAATTAGTTTTCATGCTCATATATAAGTTTATAACACAAAAAATAAAATAAAATAAAAATATTTGCCACCTCTACCTATCATGCAAGATTCAAAACTGACGAAATATATATATTTACAAAAACTTCAAGGATACGAAATGGAGTCATAAAGCCCAAAGAACCCAAAGAGAATGGCACAATTGGAGGAACCGGGCCTTTAAACAATGATGCAGCCTGCAAAAGATGATTTTTTATTAGAAACCATAAATATCAACATTATAAGAAAGAAATTTTATATCCTTTACATAAATTATCTAAACAAAAAAACTATCTTTTTTATGCGTTTCAGGTCATTCCAGGCAATTAATTAAACATGGTATTTTTTATTTTCAAGAAAATTTAAAAAAATACCATCAGACATTCTCAAATCATATGATTTCAAAAGAAATAGAAGTGGAAGCACATACCCAAAGCACAGTTCCATCTCCACCAAGAGTTACAACAAGATCAACTTTCTCGTGCAAAAGCAAAACGCTCTCGCCTGACAAGTAACATCACAAGAATGATTAAAGGGAACTTCCTAGAACGTATCCTCCGATTTTATAGAAACAGACATAAAATTGATGCTCATTCTGAATATATCGAATGTGAATCTTTACAATTATAATATAACAAATCTTACAAAATTTTCACACAAATGGAAATTTTGTGCAACTATAAAGAGATAAGAAAGCAACAATTTATCAACTTCACGCGGATTACCCATGTCTGAGAGTGATGGTCTAATTTTACTTTTAGAAATGAACTGAAAAATGATTTGTGTGACTCACCATCTTTCCAAGTCTGTACAAAGTTGTAGTAAGAGGACTCTGTTAGCAATTCCGTTCTTACTCGTGGTTCCACGTAAATATTTAACTTTTTCTCCCTCAACCACCTGAAACATAAACCTCTATTGATTAATTCATGCTCAGAAGTAAAAGTACAAAATGGACGAGTCAGATCACCGCTTGAAAGTATTCACGAAAAAATGGGATAATTTTTACTGCAGGCTGAGGAGTTGGCATGCCCACAAATTTTGAATTTTATAAATAACTGATATATTATCAAAGATTATAAAACTATAACAAGAATAAATGAAGAACCTAGCTGTCAGATATATAATATGACAAAATATTGATACTATAATATGTTACCTGACCATCTCTGCACAAATAATTTTAACTGAAACTGAATTCGGTTTTGTCAAGATGAGCACGGTCTGTGGAGGAGATTCCCATTTCAAACAAATCTGAAATAAAAAACCATAAAAAACATCAATTAAAAAAGATCAAAATCCTATATTAATACCATATAAAGTTAATTGTTACGGTTTTCTAATTATACATATTAATAACAGTGCATAACCTGTTTACTGCTACGTTCTGCGGTTGTTATATTCCCCTTTTCAAAGGAGACAACATCATGTTTATGTTGATCATTCGTTTCGCCTTTGCAACTCCAATGTAGCTTGAATGAAGCCTGTGGAGGGATGAATTATTTATTCAGTCACTGTTTCAAGAAACTAAAACTATGCAGTCATGTATTTGGAATTTAAATTTAAGAACATGTATTTGGAATTTAAATTTAAGAACACCTGTTCGAATTTGAATTTAATTTTGTGTTTATACAAATTGGATTATTACCTTTCGAATAAGCTTGCCACACGAATTAGAATAAGAATTTGCTTCTTTGTCCCAAAGAACCTCGTGAGAGTAAATTCCATTCTTTCCATAGTACATTTGAGGCAGTACATTGATTTCATGCATGGGTTCAAGGTGTTGTGCTGAGTTTTCAAGTTTCTTTTCGATACGGTTATTGGATAGATCTACAGACGTCAAAACTGAGATGATAGGTAAGAAAATATTAGTTGGAATGGGAAATATATCAAATTAAATAAACTTAAAGCACCACATGATTAAAAGCAACAAGCTTTACTAAACTTGTGTTGGGGTCACTGGTCATTGGTAAAAAAATATCCATTTATAGTAAGGATCAACTTGTTTGATTTGTGAACTTTTTCAAGTTGACCCATTTAAGATATTTCCAGGTAAAGGGGTCGAAATTGCCACGTGTGCACATGACATTAGCAGTTTAGCGCAATTATATACAATGTAAACAACAAATGCATGTATGTGTATGTTTTTTTGATTTTATTGCATGTGCTAGCAAACAATAAATTAAAATATGTTGCTTGTAGTTTAGACCTTTATTTTCCAGCTGCAAATTCTTCTCTCTCTCCAGTTCATATTTGCGTTTCCATTCTGATGCCTCGGCTTGAGCAGAAGCTTTCCCCTCTGCCGCTCGTCTTAAAGCCTTACCAACAGCTATACATTAATCCAAACAACAACAAAATAAATAAATCAGTATTGCAAGTCATTATACATTACTGTTCACAATCTCATTACAAGCAAAACAAAATTAGAAATAATAATAATAATAATAATAATAAATAAAATAAAAAATCATACTTCTCATGGCCTCTGAAAATTCCACAAGGTGATCTTCAATCCCCTCAACAAGAGGCTGCTGGATAATTTCCTTTACAGCTTTCTCAGAGTTTAAAAGAGAGAGTGAATCAAGAAAACCATTCTCATATGGCAAATTAGATGCATTATCCTGTTGAAAAATGCACATAATAACATGATCATATGAAACATAGAAGCAAAGGTAGAAAGCACAATCAAGAACCGCTAGGCCATGTAAAATCTCGATAGATGATTTTATAGTTTTTAAGTTACCCATCTTGACCCGTATTGTATTAAGGTGTTACATATTTCAACCCGTTATATGTCATAATCTTGCTCATTTCAACAAAATACAATAACTATTTACCCAAATTTACACATTTATCTTGCTATGGGTCAAGACTGCCTTATCTAGAAAAACTAGAAATCAAATCTCTCATCAAGTTATAGTATCATACTTGCTAATTAACTCATAAAACTCAAACGATCATGATTAGTTTACAGTGAATATTTGTCCCGTTTACTATTTTGTTTTTAGCGATAAATCTAAACTCCCCAAATCTGACAGTTATAGAGAGTATACAATAACAACTGACTTTTTAATAATCAAAAATGAATCAGAAACACAACCAACAACAATCATGTAACACCATGAACTCCAAATATGCCAACTTTAATAAAAATTTTCATCAGCTTTATCTCATCATCATCAACGTTTTCATTATATCACAGCAAAATTAAGGTAAGGTCTGATGTTGGCAAGACGTAGTCCGTAGGCAGTCTCCTGAAGAAATAGAGAGGTTGTTTCCGACTAGACTCACGGTCATGATTCTGATTAACCGATCAACCCAACGTAATTTTCACATAAATTAAGTTAAATAACGTTAGCGTAATTTTACATTTAAAAATCTCAAATTGATTGTACCTGATTCTTCTCAAAACCCAAAGGCAGTAACCGATGCATATCTAAACAGACTCAAATTACTTGAAATTTAAGAATTACAAGCAGGCAGAAGAGATGAACCCTAACTACGATCAATCAGAAAACATAGATAACAGAAAGAGAATAGAGAATCAGCGTACATTAGAGTTGAAACTTTCAGGTCCCATGGGTGTATGAGGATGAAATTGGAGAGAATCGATGAACGATCGGTGGGCGAATTTGGGAATTTATTTGTGGATGGTTGTGGGTTCTTGTAGGTGGGTGTGAGTAGGTGGAATCCATAGAACACGCGTGTGAAATCGTGGAGATATGACCGATCGATGATATCTGGGAAATGAAGAAAAATAAAGGAAGCATTGAAGTGAAAGTCAACACCAAGAAAATGTCAACAGCGGCGAGCGGGTCGGGTCAACAGAGCAACCACTTTGGCTTTGGCGTGTGCCTTTATGTCAATATTGCTGAATAATGATTCAGTCAAGTCAACGATTTTGTAATTTGCATATGATTGAGCAATTGAGGTTAAGAACACATTTACCAATAACAAAATAATGATTGTGATCATCAATCTAATTTCTAGATGTTTTTAAAGTAACGTGCGATAAATAGATTCAAAACTAAATTGCTGACATTACTAGCGATATCGGCTTCATGATGACGACTTGTGACGTGCGATCAGAATGTCGGATGAGTTTTTGGAGCGAGAACACGAACCTGTGTATAGATCATTGCAGCACATCTAATTGGATTTCATAATTTAAGACGTTATGTTAGAATTATTTATTGTTATTGTTACGAGAAATATTTAAAGAGTATTGCTTAACAAAAAAAAAATGAATTCATATATTTATGTTTAGAATCATATACATAAATAATCAAATATAAAGAACCAGAGTTGTTAAAATTAACATATATGGACATCAATCGACCAAAATAACCATGGCCGGCTACATTATTTTGAGTTTCTTCTTGTAATTATATACGTCATATAGGGATCTTTTTTTTATGTTTAGGTAGCTTTCCAGGTCAAGAAGTTATATCATACTGAATAATAAAGTTATTTTTCTGATAATATTTTTGAAGATGATAAAATTATTATTGTTTCAATGGATTAAATAGAATCAGGAATTCCTAGATTGCCCACACCACATATTATAAAGTTCAAGTTACATATATCTTGTAATTTGTATCTTATGTAGGTGTTAGCTATTTTTAGTCTTGGTTTTATAATATATATCTTTTTTGTTGATCAAAATAATGAAAAAAAAAAACATATGACAAGTGTTGTTTACCTTTTGATCATATAATTATGAGAGAAAATTACATGTGACTTGTATAATAAAAAAATCACAAATCACACGATCCTATTGTTAAATTAAATGTGGTTAGTGCATGTATGTACTCCCATTCTTTTTATTATAAACAATTAGTTTGTAGAATCTATTTATGCTAATAAATAAAAGTTTTAATGTCACATGTTATGTTTTTAGAGTATCTTAACATTCATTTCCCTTCTTTCTCCTATTAAATAATTTAATATTAAATAATAATATTAAATATTAAATATATTTTTTGTACAGTTTTAAAATAAAAAAGATTTTTTAATACATTTAAAAATATTAATCTTAAAAAACACATTTTTTAAAAAAATATTATAAATTATATTATAAAATTTTCAAAAACAATTATTTGAAACACAATGTTTAAAAAAACAAACTTTAAAAAAGGTTAGTATTTAAAGAAATAATATTATTATTTTAATACTTAAAATATTAAATCATATGAATTGTAATCGTATTTTATTTTAAAAATCATCTTATAATTTCTAAAATTTCATAAAATTATTCGTTATATTTCTTTATTTAATCAGTGTAATACACGGGGTATTAAACTAGTATAACTATATATCAAATATACAAACAAGCATATTCGGTAAAGTTTTATTAGATTTAGAGGCTGTTTGGTAGCATCTGAATAGGTCTCATATTCAGACCGTTTGTTTCAACAAAAAAACGCATATTAATGTAATGAGAATGTCTGAATGATTCAGACTTGCGTTTGAATAGGAAACACTTCGCCTCCGACTGACCGGATTCGACGGGGGTATGAAAGAAATAAGATAATGACCAACTTTACTCCTATTATAATTAAATAAAAATCTTGCTCACAGAAAGATCTTTGGCTCAGATACATCACATTTTTGTTCAAGCAAAAGAAGAGTAAAATATAACACACACAATAAACACACGTAATAGCATAAAATATAAGAAGAATAAGATATAACTCTCTGAATAAAACACATACGCCAAAAGTTATTAATAATTTAATATCAAACAAGCATAAAATCCTAAGTTTGAAGGTACACCTAATACTAAAATCATTAACGAAAAATCACCAAATTAGCTATTTGACCAAGCAAACTTACCAAAATAACCAATGACCATGAAAATTACGAATCTAGCCATTGACGAGCAAAAATATCGCCCAGTCAGCATTATAACATGCAAAAATATCGTTGACGTGGAAATAAAAAAATAAAAATAAATCGTTTTTTTGATGACGGGGCAATATTATTTTAAAAAATATCGTTGACGGGGCGATTTTTTGACAACTCACCGATATTTTCTTTAAAAGTATCGTTGACTAGGCGATTTTTTGACATGTCAGCGATATTATCACTTAAAAAATCGTGGTCAGTGATATTTTGCCAAATGACACCTTCTGGTTGGCCGAAATCCGTTGAAAAAATAATTGTTGGCTAAAATGCCACTTTGACTAGTCAAAGTGGCTATTTTGGTGATTTCCCAAACATCTAAAACTAAAAACCTACCTAACGATGAATTTGAACTAACAAAAAGTTCAAACAGCTACCATATGACTAAAGACAACCCCCGTGTATAAAGATAACCTAGGTGAAGGAATAATCATGTTATAAATTCTTAGCAAAGACTACCAATATATTAAGTCCTGTTATCCTTTTAAATATATAACTTTTATCTAAAAACCCTATCATTGATTTATTTGACGTGCTTTACTTCCGCATCATTGTAAAGTTATTCACTCTCCATACAAGTGTCGTTATCTGTCGCCCTCGCACATGCTCAAATCATCTCAATCTTTCCTCTCTTAATTTATTTGAGATGCACGCTATGCCTAATCAATCGTTAAAAAAAACCTCACTACTTATAATCAGTGTGTTTGAATCGGACCGGACTGGGAACCGGCAACTAGACCGGCCCAAAATAAGAAGATGAACCATTAGGAAGAGAACCGAACGACCCATCTGGGTGAGCGGTCAGACCGGGAACCGGAACACTGGTCGGACCAGTTTTATTATTTAAAAAAAAACTAAAATATAAAGAATAAACCATTAAAACTAAACAAGTGGTTGAAATGATAACTTTTTTATACAAATGGAGCCCTTCTCTATTATTTTTATAGGGAGGTGATGAATGTTTTTCTTCTATTCTTACCAATGTGGCAATGTGGGATGAGAAATTAGGAAGGAAAAGGGATATGAATCTATGTGGGATGAGAAACAAGTTTTTTTTCTTTTTTTTTAAACCAAAATCCAAAAAATATAACATTACAATCAAACATTTTATTTTTTAAAAAATGATTATGTTTGTGTAAATAGTAATTATGTTTGTTTAAATGTGATTATAATTATATATATTTTTTGAAAATTTTAATATATTTGTTATGTTGCCTGGTTCTTGAATCCGGTCCAACCGGTCCGACCAGTAACCAGTAAGACGTCCAGTCCGGTTCTGAAAACATTGCTTATAATCTTGTCCACACATCCCCATCATCATCATCCTTGTCTTTGTTATCTCTAACATTTGCGCTTGAATCTTCTTATTTGTCCAACAATTGGCTCCCTACAACATAGCCGAGCATACTATGTATTTATAAAAATTTTCTTTTAATTTTTCTATAAATATCCTGTCGTATAAAATTGCATATGGTTTTTCTCCACTTCACCTTCCTGCGTGAACACGATGAACAACGTCACAAATTGTCACTCTTAACGAACGATTTCTAGTATTTGAACTTTGTTGCTTGTAATACATATTGGTCTTCAATAGTCACTTGATTGTTGTCCTCATTATTGGACTGCTAAAGTTACAATAAAGATACTTTCGATTTTAAACTAATGATGCAACTATTAACCATGTATCAAGTTTCCTCAAAAAATTGTGACTTAGACGTGGATATGATCGGGTGGTACTGCTATGGTACATAGATACTCCAGAGATCCGTCATTGATCCAAAAATTAGCCGTCCAAAACACAATATAGGGCTGACCTATTAGCTAGACAAAGCAT
Organism: Mikania micrantha; assembly: GCA_009363875.1. Lineage (NCBI taxonomy): Eukaryota > Viridiplantae > Streptophyta > Magnoliopsida > Asterales > Asteraceae > Mikania > Mikania micrantha. Next base: position 3,947,345 of record CM018686.1, read on the forward strand.
CATAATGTAACTATGACTATGAGACTAACTTAGACAAACTTGTCACCAATTGCCCCTCCAACTTGTTGGGCAATCTAGTAATTGCCGCCAACATTCACCTTCTAATTTTTTAATCATATTAGAGAGGTTGCTTCCCCACCATTGCAAAGTTTACTCAATTGATTAAAGTTTGATAAACGAGTGGCTAATTCTTCCAAGGAAATCACCTTCACTTACTTGAGGTTTATGTGACCAAGTCTTGCGTGTCGAAGCAAGTTTTATATCGCTGATCTTAACTTGCAAACATACCGAAGCAAAATGATTGGATCGACCACAATGATAGCATTGTATAGGAGAGTGGTCTTTACCCTTCCCCTTTTGTCAATCATCACTTTTGTTTTGGGTCATCTCTCTCGCGGCCCTTAGTCACAGTCGAAGTGTCTCCCTCTCTTCCATTATACCTGGTTTCAATTATACCTGGCAATCTTGACCCATAGCAAGATAATGGATATAATTGAGTAAACAATTATTGCATTTTGGGTTGAAATAAGTAACATTATGACATAATATGGGTTGAAATGTAACACCTTAACACAAAGCGGGTCAAGATGGACAACTTAAAAAACATGTTAACATAATAGATTTCAATAAGTAAAGATGATCGATAATATATTTAATAAGATCGAAAATCGTCAAAAAGTGTTCAAATAAACTATTTGTTTAGTTATAACTCATTTTAACTTGAGCGAAATTTATTTTTTTAAAACAACCCGTTTAAACCGAAACGGATTTTGCTTAAAGCCCGTCTTAACCCGCACCCATCCTAACCTGCATCCGTTTAACCCGTTATCCAACCCAACCCAACCCGCCCATTTTTCTAAGCATAGCTTCAATCATAATTTCTAAAAAGAGTAGACTCGCCTTTTTAAAAATAAGTTTTCCTTGACTTTTAGTTGAGATGTTTACTCTTTGGATTCTTTATTCAAATGCCATTTGTCTTCTGATTGCTTCTTAAAACAAATTTAGGTCTGTGAACTGTTTTATAGGGTGACAATTACAATAAGTTTTTATGTACAGATTCAATTAATTTTCTTTCAAGTTGCTTGTCTTTAATAAAAGGTGGATCCAAACTATTAGCTTTTAATATGAGTTAGGTTAACTTGGATTCAAAGTCGTCAATCAAATTTTCATTTTTCATCCTTAGAGATCAAACTCAAATTGCAAAGTTTAAACTATACCTCATTTTTACAATAAGTTTTTAAAGCATTCCATATGATTTTGGCGGTATTTATTGCGAAACTTGGAGAGCAGGTTCCTCTGGTGTCGCTTGAACCAAAAGTGATATAAACATGTCATCTTTCTTTGAATAGGTCATATTGTTGAGTAAATTATGGAGTATTACAGTCAACACTTGGATATCAATTGAATCGTGTATGAAATCACTTTCGAAAATCAATATTTCCACCATTACAGTTATCAAGAAATTTATTTGGGATAATCCAAAAAAATATGCAAGTATATATGATTTTTTTATTGAATTCTATTGAATTTGTTTTTTATATATAACACCAAGAAAAATAGCAATCTATTGACGGTTAAATTGGTTTAAATTTACAAATTTGGCTGCCTTAAACCTATCAAATCCAAATGAGATAAAATAAAAATTCGATCACTTAAAATTTGTAACCGGGGGCTTTTGGACCCCACCAGGGGCACTACTGTCACACCCTAACCAACGACAAAATATGTCGGGGTATGTAAGTCCCAAACACTTAGATCTAAACAATTCGATATCAATCAAAGATTAACTAATGAGCGGAAATCAATAGTTAAACAATCAAGAACATAGAACATTCAATACTTGCACACGAGTTTATATTAAACCTTGAATTACTCGTCTTATACAAGAACAATTGAGAGCAAAAACAAAATAAAAACTTTCTTAATAATTATGAATGTCTACTGAATGAAACAAACAAAAACTCTATTTATATAAAGCTAAGACCGAGAAGCCTTCACCGAAAACTGAAATAATCGAGAACCAGATCAACACCCGAGAACCATTTAAACAATCAAAAATCTCATAGAACTGTTAAAATAACCGAGAATATATATTGATACATAATCCTCCAAACTTATGCTTTACAATCTTCCCCTAGGATTATGATATCATTGACTTTATTTCACGGCTCAATAGGTAAAGTCTGCATCATTTTTGAACCTGCCCACAATTTTGTTCTCACAATCAATGCAGCTAATGACGTAAAATCCTTACCCTGAACTTCAAAAACAGGATCCGTCTTGATTTGATGCATCGCCAAAATCTTAATATCATGTTCTCCAAATCTCAGCAAGTCATTTTTATCCAGAATCCTATATTCATGATCCCCACAATTGATTACAGCTTCAGATGATTCTGAGTCAATTGCCCACATGACAAACTTTGACAAACACCCATCAGGGAATCTCTGAGGAATTGGTATACTCTTCAATTTGTTAGTTGGTGGCCAACATATTGAAGTGAATGTTTTGCCAGTACGACTATCTCTAACTCCCTTGTGTTTCTTAACCGTCGAGTCAGTCGTCTTCATTCTTTTAAAGTTAAGACATAACTCTTCATGAAGAAAATCATAGAGTTCTGTTCCTCTTGGATCATTTGACCTATTAAAAAATGGAGCTTCATCCAGTTCAGCAAGGTCACTCTAGTCCAAGATTCAAAATCTTAAGGACTCTCATAATATTCCAAATTCCCACTTTTCAGAGGCACCTGCTTCATTCAATGTTGGATCAAACTCTGGATCAATCATCTCCACTACTACATGTTCACCTTCACCTAGAGTGACTTCAATATCTGGGTTTACTTGTTCTTCTTCGTGACGTGCCACCTGAGCCTGAACATCATGCTCTTCAGCAATAAAGCACATTAGTATCATTCCATTGATCCAAATCCTCAGTCTCGTCAAACCTTCCAAATTTTTCCAAAGGCCTAAATCCTTGAAAAGTAACTTGTGCTCCCTTTCTAGTTTGTTTGAGCAGACCAAACAAACACATTTGGTCCCATTGTTTTGATATCTAAAGAATCAACTGTCTTCACTAAACTTCGATAATGAGCATCTAAAATTATTTGAACAAATCAATGGTACATCAAAAAGATCTATTTCTTTATGCCCTTCAAATTTTTCTTCGTTTCTTCAAATATCAATTTTGACCAATTAAAGTCCCAATCCATGGTTAAGGCCACTATCCCAGAAGTCAATTCAGAACATAGAACATCTGTACCTCCTTTATTTCCTGAAAGTCACATTTGAATCATACGAGCCAATAGTCGCTAGTAAGGATGAAGAAGTTTCTTCGCAAGCAGTGGGTACTCTCCTTCATAGCCTTTTCTGATTAGAACATTAAACACAACATCATTTGAGTAAGAGGTAGGATGATCTGAGTGGTCTCCAAATAATAAAGTTGATCTGATAATGTAACAACTGGTACCTTCAAAGTAAATTACGAATGCAATTAATTCTTTAACAGAACTGTTTCACAACAAGTAACAAAGCCATAATAAAGAACACTAACCGAGAATGAATCATTACACCCAAAACATTCATGTAACGGACTATCGGATTAGGAATATATCTTGATTGGTGACAACCCATGAAGGTATAAACCTGAAATGATGCCCTTACTGACTTAAAAGTTAAAATAACACACATGTTGACATAATAGCAGATGTAACTGTTTGGGTGATGATTCATGCAGTTACATACGTGAGTTAAGTCGCTTGGCCCGAAGTAAAAGAACTTATTAGAGAACCGTAACACAAACCAGAAACCTTATCAAATGTAGATCATAACTTGAAAACCTTCAAAAGGAAACAAAGAACTAGGAAACTAAAAATCATTCGTACAAATGAACTCATTCATTCATGCAAATGAAACACGGAAATCTAGTTTGCCAATCAGCTAACTCATTCGGGTGACAGGAGGCCATTCGTACCAATGAGACATTCATGCGACAGAGCAGCTATATAAGCCACATTTAAACAAATTTTCATCACTTTTTTTCAAAAACATCACCACACACACACAATCAGCGACACCACAACTCTTCAACCGATCGACACCCGAAATCGTTTCCTTTCACTCGCAAATCACGTCTAGCACACCATCATCATATTCCCCATATTCTTCTCCACATTTTCACCATAAAATTTCACCCCACGACCCATCCGAAGTCTCTGTATCACAACATCATTATCATAGAAAATAGGAGAGTTAAGAAATTCCAAACCATAATCCAGCAGTTGATTTTGTATCCAGATGACCTGAGAGCAGCATGCAACAACATACTCAGCCTCAGCGGTTGAGGTTGAGACAGTATTGTGTTTTTTACATTCCATGAGATGAGTCTGTCCCCCCAGGAATTGGCATCCACCAGATGTAGATTTTCTGTCAATGTCACACCTCCATAATCACTATCAGAAAAAGCATAAAGATTAAATTCATAATTTTTCTGATACCAAAGGCCAAGCCTAGGCCTGCCCTCTAGGTACCGAAAGATTCGTTTCACAGCATGTAAGTGAGAGAGTTTAGGATTAGCATGATAACGAGCACACTGACACATAACAAACATGATATCTTGTCTGCTTGCAGTTAGGTACATCAAGGAACCAATCAAGGAACGATATTGATTCTGATCAACAGGAGTTCCGTTGTCATCGATAGGGGTGTTCAAAATATCCGAAACTCGAAAAAATTCGAAATCCGAATCGTATCTGAAACTCGAAAAAACCTAATCCGAAATCTATTTCAGGTTATTCGGGTCGGATCATATGTTTTTAGATTCCTGTTGGGAAGGGTTTCGGATATGTAAAAACTAGTTTTTTCGGGTCGGATATCCGAATAACTCGAATAAAACAGGTTTATTCAGGTTGTTTGGGTTATTTGGATGTAAGAATTCGGGTTTTTCGGGTCGGATAATATATTTTGAGATTCGGGTCGGGTTTCAGATAGGCGACCACAATTTTCAAATCCGAATAACCCGATTCGAAAAACTCGAATAACTCATTATCCGACCCGATGAACACCCCTAATCATCGATACTCATGACAGGACGAGTCGCCATCGGAGTATTTGCAGCTTTACAGTCATGAAACTTGAATTTAGCCAACATGTCATCGAGATATTTGCCTTGATGAATTAGTATCCTAGAAGAATCTTGACAGACTTGCAGACCAAGAAAGAAGATCATTTCTCCAAGAGAGCTCATTTCAAACTTTTTGCGCATAATTTGTTCAAAGTCTTTGCACAGCTTGTCATTAGTTGACCCAAAGATGATGTCGTCCACATAAATTTACACCAAAATTAAATCATCACCTACTTGTTTCTTGAATAGTGTTTGGCCTATGGCACCCCGAACATATCCATGGGATAGTAGGTGATCTGTCAAAGTAGCATACCATGCAGAGGAGCTTGATGTAGACCATATAGTGCTTTATCAACTTTGTACACATGTTGTGGATGATGTGAATCAATGAACCCAGGTGGTTGAGAGACATAAATTTCTTCTTTAACATCATTGTACAAGAATGTTGTCTTCCTTTCCATTTGATATACCGTGAAGTTCATATATGATGCATAAGCCAAGAAAATTCTTATTGCTTCAAGACGAGCCACCGGGGCATAAACTTCATCGTAATCGATTCCTTCTTCTTGTCAGTATCCTTGTACCAGCAGCCTTTCCTTGTTACGAACTATCACACCCGAGTTATCCTTTTTGTTCTTAAATACCCACCGAGTCCCAAGAGCTTTCTTCCCAGCAGGGAGTTCAACTAAAGTCCACACTTTCAGTTTAGCAAATTGATTTAATTATTCTTTCATAGACTCAATCCAGCTGGAATCTTGCAGAAGCATTGAGATATTGTTAGGTTCGATTTGGGAGACAAAGCAAGAGAACATGCATTCATTAAGATTTTCTTCAGCACTTCGAGTAATAATGCCTGAGTCGACGGGTCCAATTACTTTGTCGAGTGGATGATATTTATGGATTGAAAATGGAATTGGTGTGTCTAGAACATTTGATGAGGTTGGGAAATTTGTTGCGACAGCAGGGGTGACCGGATCTACTAGATATTCGTCAGGCACAGTATCTAGAAAATCAAAAGATATATGATCTAGTGAAGCAATGTCAGGAGTATCCGGTGTTGGTGATGGAGGCGGCGGTTGTGATTTGGAGTACATGCATGGTGGATCAATGTTAAGTTCATGAGGCTTGTTGGAATGAAGGACTTCTTCCTCCACATAACTCTTATAATAATTTTTTGAAGTAGAAGCCTCTTCAGATAGTGATTGGAATGACTTGAATGGAGTTACATAATCAAAAATCCAAGCAGGACCTAAGCCAGAATCAGTAGGATTTTCTTCAAGCTAACGAACATTATAAGATTCGATAACTTGCTTTGTCAACTTATTGTATACTCTATAGGTTGTCTTTCTGGAGTATCCAACGAAGTAGCATTCAACACCACGAGCATTGAGCTTTGGAAGAGATTCTTGATGAAGCAAGGTGCACGGACATCCAAAGACTCGGAAGTGACCTACAGTGGGCTTGTGTCCATATAAAATTTCACATGGAGTTTTCATATGACGTTTGTTGATCAGAGTGCGATTTTGCACGTAACAAGAAGCATTCACTTCTTCAGCCCAGAAGAATGTTGGAAATTTTGAGTCACAAAATAAGGTGCGAGCAGCTTCAATTAGAGTACGATTTCTTCTTTCTGCCACTCTATTTTGTTGAGGAGTACGAGCTGCATTGTACTGACGAGCAATTCCCTTTTCAGCACAGAAGTGATTCAAAATAGCATTTTGAATTCTGTTCCATTATCACACCTGACCCCTTTTACTCTTGAAGTTAATTGTTTTTCAATCAGAGTGATGAATTGCTTTATCAGTTTTGAAGTCTCGCCTTTTTTGGATAAGAAGAACACCCAGGTAAACCTTGAGTAATCATCAATGATCACTAGACAATATGAGTTGCGAGTCATACTCAGGACATTTATTGGATCGAAAAGATCCATATAGAGCAGTTGCAAGACTGAGTCAATAGAATTCACTAATTTGATTTTGTGAGGCTTTCGATGTTGTTTCCCTTTTGCACAGTCTATACATTTTTCAATTGAGAGGAAACCTTTGACAGGTAGATCTCTGACCAAGTCACCTTTAGCTAGACGATTAAGATTCATCATAGTTGCATGACCAAGTCTACGATGCCACAACATTGTATCATTTGTAGCTATTTTGGAATAAAGACAAGTTGCATTTGATGATGGTGCAATGTTCATATAGGTGATATATGAGTTTCCTTTCCTTTGAGAGCGAAGCAGAATCCAATCTTCAGGAATGACAAATCCTGGCATAAGAATTAAGCACTCTTTGTTTGAGAAATGAGTTGAATAGCCTTTGTCACAGATTTGTGACACCCTCAACAGACTATAGGATAATTCAGCAACAAAGATTACATCAATAAATGATAGAGCCCCATGAGTAACAGTTACCCTTTTTGAGATGGTGCATTTTTCTCCTTGTGCAAAGAAAACATTTCCACCACTTATATCTTGCATTTCAGACAGTTGAGAAATGTCTCTTGTCATGTGTTTGGAACAACCACTATCCACGTACCACTTGCTTGTAGATAGACCTACTCGATTGTCCCTGCACATGATAAAGAATTAATGAGTTTTGGGAACCCAGGCAAATTTTGACCTGAGTTTTTCACAAGTATCAAAAAAACAAATTTCTTTGAAACGGGTGGTTTAGGAACTTTGATTTTCCAGGATTGTTTAGTATTGACAAAAGTGGTTCCAAACACTCTACCCTGTTTATTTCGACAGACATTTCTTCTTTGATTTTTGAATCTATAATTGTGAAAATGATTCATTGGTTTTTTGTTTTTGTTCCAATCACCATAAGAAGGTTTTGACTTGAAGAAAAAAGGGGTTCCTTGTCTCAAGTTTAGTTACCTTCTTTGACTTAGATCCTATCACATTTCTAGTCATAAACTTCTGATTGGCTACAATTGTACTAGAGTGTTGCAGATTCTTACAATTTCTAGCATTATGACTAGGAATACCACAACAAAAACATGTCTGTCTTTTCTTATAACCGAATGTTTTCACAATAGACTTAATTTTTCTGTTTGGTTTCTAATTAAACTCAGAAAGTTTATTGAAAATTGATCTATCACCTTATTCATCACGTTTAACTTCAAGTTTTATATGTGAGGATGTTTTCAATGGTGTTTCGTTCTTGACATCAACATTTAACTTACAATCTTTAATCTTTGAAATTAAACCACTTGGAACAAACAAAACTGCATTTAAATTTAGACTAGAATTCAAACAAAAATTTTCAGAAATTAAACAATCCTCATTTTTAAAAGACTCAACACAAACTTTTGAGAAATAATTTTAAATAGAGAAATCAACATCAATATCGAATCACAGCCAGAATCAACATCTTCTATCACCACTTTGTTATAGAGATCTATCTTGTCTACACATGAAGTAGAATCATTAGAAAAGTTCACATGTTTAGTGACATGAGCATCACTATGTTTAGATTGTGAAACAAAAACACCATAATTCAGATGTTTTTCTTTCTCAATCTCTTCTTCGGTATGAGGCAAGCTAGTATAATTGTCATTATATGGTGGATGCATTTTATTATAACCCAAACCCTCTCTTATTCCCATGTAGTTGGTTATTTAGTAAACTGGTTACTAAGTTAATTGATACATCAAACTTCTTAAATGAGTAATCTTTATCATTCAATTTTCCTTTTAAGTTTTCAATTTCAGCAATAGGCTCCTGGTTTTTTTTTTTTTTGCATCCCTAAGATGACAGCCCTTTTCACTTAACTCTGATTTTAGTCGAGAAATCTCTTTCATTTGTGCTTCAACCTTTTCTTTAAATATCCTTTCGTTTTTTGCCAAAGCACTTTTGGATCTTTTAAGATCATGTATATCTTCGATTAATTAAGAGTCATGAATGCGATACTGCTCAACTTTATCAATGCGCAATTGAGAACAGAGATTAGTATGTACATCAGAAGTAGCTGACCCTACAATATCAGCCATGAATGCATGAGGTTCTTTCAAGTTCAGTGCTTGAAATTGATCACTCCAACTATATCCTCCAAATTCTTGAGCCACCAAAGCTTTGCCATTTTCAAAGCCAGATGACGATGCAGTAGTTGAATCTCCAGCGTTTTCCACTTTAGGTTTCTTGCATTCTCTGGCAAAGTGACCTTTTTCGTGGCAATTGAAACACCTGAGATCGGCTTTGTTGAAGCCGATTTTCTTGTTTTTATCTTCCCACTTGTTATTTCCAGTTTTTCTAATGAAGTTTTTAGCTTGAAACACTGCCATGGCCATGTGCCAGGTAACATCTATTTCTTGAACATCTTCAGGATGAATTTGATCCAAGTCAATTGAAATGGTGTTTGTCTGATTCAAGTCTCCAACCACAAAAGCATTGTAGCTCTTCATAAACGCAATAAATAATTCCAAATTTTCTTCCACCATAGGAGACGCTTGTGATTGTTTGTCATTCAATCCTTGTGATGAGACATTAATTGAGCTAGCAGGAGCATATGACTTGGTTGTACTAGATCCATTTGAACTTTAAGACAGAAAAACACTATTTGTATTTCCCACTCCGGCATCACTTAAGCTACTGTTATGATTTAAAGTACGTTGCTTATCGTCCATGTCATAGGACTTTATGATCGAAATCAGTTATACAAGTCCTTTGTTTTCTTGATCAACGAAACATTCATATCCCAACTTCTAGGTAGTGAATTCAACAACTTCTTATTGATTTCACCATTTGACAAGAAAATTTCAGCTCTCCTCATTTCAGTGATCAAGCATACGAACCTCTGAAGCTGTGTTTCTAAACTTTCTACGAGGACGTGATTGAACATGTTAAACCTTTGATTTAACATGTCCCTTCGGCTTTCTTTCATGTCATTGTTTCCCTCATACATTTGAGTTAATGCTTCCCATAATTCTTTAACAGACGTGCATTCCTTGAAACCCTAAGCTATATCTGGTCCTAATGCCATTGTTAATGACGCAAGCGCATTGTAATCCTGCTCTACCATGCCAAAATCCTCATCTATATATTCTTCAATTGGTTTAGGAACTATGGTGGTACATCCTTCAGGAACATACATTGGAACTCTTTTTCCCCTCTGGATAGACCTCCAAATCTTTGTATCGGAGAACTTTGCACGATTTTCAAACCTCCACTTCCATTCCTTGAACCCATTAGCATGTAACAGTCTGGGTATGTGAGTGGCAGTACCCATTTGAGAATCAAGTTGTAAATACATGGTATTCTGGTTTTGACTTTGAGGATCCATCACAGTATGTGAATCGGTGTAGTATCGAGAACTATGAATCTCATCAAGAAATGACTTCCGAGAACACCAATTGTAACATTTAAGGTTTTATTAAAAAGAAATTGTGTTGGTTTTTAATAAACAAAAGTTCGTTACATATTATTTAATTAAATCTACTTGGACATATGAATATACGTATCTTATATAAATCGTAGACATAAATAATTAAAATTTTTAATAAAACTAATTGATGTGTATCTAAATATATACATCACTTGTTAATATAAGTGGTTGAATTCATATATTAATATATGCGGGTGCTTGTGAATAACGAATAAATTAAGGATATAAAACAATGATAAACATTTTAAAAATAAACATATATATATATATTCTCTTTATAAAAAAATGTACGACAATTACGAACATGGTTATAAAATATAATGAATTTGGCTGTTATTAAACAAATTAAATAAAGTGTTATAAAGTTTATAAAAGTCTTAAAGCTTGTAAAGAAACACTAGAAATAAGTTTTATAAATATTACATATTAATTATAAATAAAATGACAACTTAAGATTAATAATTTAAAATGAAAAAAAAACAAAAAAACAAACTTGGAAGTTGGAACGGACAAAACAAAAAAAAAGGAGTCAGGATTTTTTTTTCCTTCTTCCATTCTCCACGAGCTCATGTTTCCGGCACATTCACCGGATTTCCGGCCGAACGCCTGCGAGAACCCTTAACCGTCCCATTAACGCACCAAAATGAATGGTTTTTAATGCCCGATGTCCGAAATGAAGTTTCTAACGCATCTAGATCATAAAAGCACGATAATAACTTCGATTAATCGGACTTTAAGTTTCATCAAATGCATACCTTAACCACATAATCAAAGTTCATCGTTTCGAATGAATTAACCATAAAACTCATAGGGGTTTTATTCCTTTCGACATTACGAATCAAACCACACTCATATCTTCCTCTCTAATCCACTAAAACAATTGGAATACTCTCAAGAACGTGCGCGACTGAGCAACACTCGAAACATATCAATACTTCATCAAATCCAAGTAAGTTTAGACTCATTCCTATCGGTTTTAGATGGGGAACAAAAACCCTATGGTTTTAGACTCCTACAACACATGGGTTAAACGAATTGAGATCGAACTAAAAACAAGGCTTCATAGTTTAACTTGGGGAATTCCGAAAATCTGATTATCAGAATTTGAATTGGATTTCAAAAAAGTATCACACGATAGCCTACCCGTTAGAGCGTCGGACTTTGGGGTGCATGGTCTCAGGTTTGAATCTAGTTACAACCGGTTTTTTTTTAAACTCTATTTCTTTTTATTTTTCTACTCAAATCAATTCTAAAAAAATTTTCTAAATTCTAACATTTTGTAAAATTTTCAGAATTTCTCAAAATATATTTATATTATTTTACTATTTAAATGCTATTTAAATAGTTTTAAATGTATAAAAAATACTAAAACATTTTTAAAAATTCTGAAAAAATTACATAAATTATAAATTAACTTTATAAACATTCTGAAAAGTTTAAAAAAAATTTTGGGGTATTATTTTTCAAAGTTACTATTTTATTGTTTAAATAAAATTTAAAAAAGGATAAATATTATTTATAAAAATAACCTAAAAAGTCAGAAAAATTATTTTTCAAATTTAGAATTTATCTTATGTTGATATAACTACAAACTTATAAAAATGTATTTAATAAACATAAATATACTTTTAAAGGTATAAAAAGCCATTAAACGTTTAGAAGTTATTTTTATTTATTTTAAACTTAAAAATATTTATAAACCATTTTCTACTCAAGATATTATCAAGCAATAAATATATGTAGATTATTATTTTATGTTTAGAAAACAACTATCAAAGAAATTATAAAAACATTATTCTATTCAATACTTTATTTCTAATCTACCTATACTAATAAATAAATGTTTTTAGTGTCACATGTCATGTTTTTAGTGTCACATGGCATGTTTTTAGAGCTTTCCAACCTTTATTTCTCTCCTCTCTCTTCTATTAAATATCTAATATTAAATATACTTTTAATACATTTTTAAAATAAAAAAGATAATTTAATACATTAAAATATCTTAATATTAAAGACACACTTTTTTTAAGAAAATTATTATAGATTATAAAATTTTCAAAAACAATTATTTGAAATACAATGTATAAAGAAAAACAAATTATATAAAAATTAGTGTTTAAAGAAATAATATTATTATTTTAATACTTAAAATATTAAATCATACGAAATTGTCATCTTATTTTGTATTAAAAATCATTTTACTTTTTTTCAATTTTCATTTATAATTATTCGTTATATATTTCTTTATGTAATGTGTGTATTACACGATACTAACCTAGTTTCCATATTAACAATTTTATTCCATTACAAAAGTTACAAAACGATTTCAAACGATTATCTTCAAATACTAATCAAAAGATTCATATGGACAAATGTAAACACATACTTAGAAAGATCTAAGTTATATCTTTGATATACAATTAGGTTGATTCGGGATTCGTTTCTCCCTAAACTTAATCAAGCACTACTTGGATAGTCTAAAACATAAACATTTGAGTTTTCTTATACTCCTTCTTTACATTTTTTGTATTTTTTTTGGTATGTTACACATGTCTTATCAAACACGTTATTCTTGAGTCATAAACAAATACAAGGATTAAATACTTTGGTTTAAGCTAGAATTAGATTTGAATGCTCTGTGTTTATCACTTGTTTGTATATCTATGTGTTATTACTATTGGGACAATCATATACAATACATTAGTACTAGTAGCCTTTGATTAACATGACTTATGTCATTGCTTATATTGAAGGTGAAATTGCCAAAACCATTTAGTATTACTAGTATCCTTTCTTTAGTGACTTTGTGTCATTATGTTAGAAAATGTGAAATTGCCAAAATCATATCATCAAATATTGTGGAATACATATATATTTAGATCTATTCTTATTAGACTATTGTTGCATCTTATTTTATATATCTATATATCAACTGGATGAGATTCTCACCAACTATGCAAATAGTTGATCAAAACTCTATTTTACATAAGTAACAGGTTAAAGTTTTGGATGAAGATCATATAGGAACTTGAGACCTAGTTTAAACATTAATCTAATTTACTGTATTCGAATTCATGTTGTAAGGTTTGGATGTTTGTATTTGAATTATTGTGAAATGAATGCTTTGGTTTTAAATGAGAATGAAAAAATATATGAAACTTGCAAGTAGCAACATGAGTTATGAACAATCACAATCGCGCCCCGACGTATTCCGTCGTCGGTCGGGGTGTGACACCAATAACCATTGAAAACACCAACAATCACCAAAAACACCAACAATCACCGAGAACACCAATAATCGCCGAGAACACCGATAATCACCGAGAACACTAGTAATTGCCGAGAACACCGATAATCACCGAGAACAAAGTGAGCCTATTCAGTCACACCCCGACCGACAACGGAACACGTCGGGCGCGAGCTTGACTGTTCATTAGCTCATAGTGTTATTAATAAATTTGAATATTTAATGCATTCATTATTATCATTGAACAAACATTCATTGAATACAAGGCATCATTACATACAATTAAAGAAATACAATGAAATACATTACAACTGAAAATTCAACATTATTTAAAATTAACTAAGTCCACTATGCTTATCCTATGTCTTTGTCATAGTCTTCATAATAACATGTTACATATGTAGAATAAATTTGGGTCAACTATATGAATAGTTGGTGAGTTACTCATACAGTTTAATATATATAGAAGGATATGTTTAAAAGTTTAAATGCATACAAAGTCTAAATCAATAAGACCTAAAGCAAGTATACTACAAGTTTAACATGAATTCTTTAGCTCTTTCACCTTTACTAACTTAATGACATAAGTCATTAAATAAAGGCTACTAGTTACAACAATTGAATTTAGGTTCTTTCACCTTTGCATTTTTCAATAACCAAAGTTATTATGCAAAGACTACTAGTCACATAGATTTTAGGCGCTTTCACCTTTGCAATACATAATATCCTAAGTTATATTGCAAGGGCTACTAGTAACATTGACTACACATAGAATAACATGATAATATTTTGAATATAAACAAGTAGGCATACTAAGAACATAAGTCCAACAACTTAGACTAATAGTTTTCATCTAATTTTGATTGTTGACTCTAGAATAACAAGGTTTAGTATAAGATATGTAACATCCATAAATACAAAAGTAAAAGAGGGAGTATGAGTGAAACTCACTTGTTTAGATGCTTAGCTAGTTCCAAGGTTCCTGAAATGAGGAGGCAGGCTATCCACTCACCCTAAAGTTGAGTAACAAGTCTTAGCATCCTAATAGTTCAAAGTTCAAGAATCCTAAAACTATGGCATCCTAATGGAAGTCCTAGTTTAATGAATCTATGTTTTAGAATGGATACTTACATGAACTATTGTTACAATATTGATTTAATAAAATAGAATATTAAATATATTCTTTTTATTTATCAATATTATTTAATGAATAAACTAGGCTAAATATTTAAGAATATTTAATAATATTCTTATAATAAAAAAAAGAGAATATTAAATATTCTTTTTATCTATTATTTTGTGTGTGAATTTCTAAGAATAGTAATTGAATAAATTTCATACCATTTCTTTTCTAGTTTAATTATTTATTTGTATATAAAATCATTTATATTTGCATTTATAAAATTAATTTGTGTGGTCATCATTTATAAAATTTCATTTGGTCTTTTAAAGATTAAAAATTTTATTAAACTAATCATCTTAAAACAAACAAACAAATAAATAAAAAAATATTTATTTATTATGATTTTATTTTTACAGAAATGTGTAAACCAATTTTTGATTTTTTTAAACAATTTATTATAGCTTTAAATCAAATATTATGTATGAAATACATTTTTATAAAATAAATTAAACTAAGGGGCTTTTTGGTAGCCACTTAATAGGCCTGAATGGGTCCGAATCTAAACCATTCAGATTCAGACCGTTTGTTTGAGACGTCTGAACGAAAAAAAACATCTGAATGGAGGTTTGAACCATTCAGACCTTGAACCAAGTCTGAATGGCTCTGAATGGAGAAAAAAGCTTTCTTTCCCATCTTCCTTCCTCGCCCAACCCTAGCGCTGCTCGACCTGCCCGCTACTGCACCGCTGCTCAATCCCAACGCCTACCGCACAGCCCCTCGACCCCACCGCAGGCCGCATCACTTCCCACAGCCGACCGACGCCCGATGGTTCAATTGCGGACGTTCAGATGTTCGACAGAGGTTCATATGGTTCGATTGCGGCGAGGGATTGATGGTTCGACCGATTGATGCTCAACGGAGGTTCAGATTATTCGATTGCGGCGGGGATTGGAACCCAATACCTTTCAATCCCAAACCGAATGTTTTACCGTCTTGCTGAAGTAAGATGCTTTGCAAGAAAACAAATCAGTTTATTCTTATACAGGTTTCCAAAATTAAACCCCCAACCTAAGAACCCTAATTTCTGTGATGATCGAATTCGATTTTGTTAGTGCTTGTGAGTTCGATCAATGATGGGGCTTTTGTTCCTCATCTAAAACCGAGTATAATGATACCCTAAATACCTGGAATTGATCTTGGTTTGATTCGTACACAGAAGCGATTTTGGGAGTTCCTTAGTTGTTCAGACACCTTCGTGATAAATAAAGGAAGGGATTGGTTCTATTCTGTTCGGATTTTATGCTGTTTATATTCAAGTTCGTATTTTTGGTCGAACGTGTATATTTGGGATTCATTTTCTTGTATTTAAAGGGTTGATTTCGATTAATTGATGAGTCACAGAGATTATGCGCTTCGAATCTATTCCAAAATTACAATTGATTGATTTGTTGATGAGCTGGCTACGCGTAGGATTGCTTTGGGTCACAAGGCAGGTACCATGGATCCGGTTTGGGAAACGGGTTGGGAAGAAGAAGGAAAGGAAATAAAGTTTTCTTCTTTATCATTTTCAGTCCTCCATGTTATTTATTCTTTTCATTTTGCTGATTTAATTCCTCTCTCACACAACTAGCTTTTATTTTGTGCAATTAAGGTCCCTCAAGTTTACTTGTTTTATTATTTTATGCAAGTGATGTTTATAAAAATTTTTGTTAGGTATTTTTAACTAAATATTATTACTAATTATTATTATTGATTGAATTAATTATATTAAATCTTAAAATCTTTTATCATTATTATGTGTTAAAATTTTATAAAAGGTTATATACTTCCAATAATTCCTTTTGAATACAAATTTTCTAGTTTATTTATTTAACCATTTTAGTTAAATATTATTATGCATTCATGTATAGTAAATCTTATACGAATTTTTTTTGATATGTTTTATTGTATCAAAAAAAACAAATTTAGCTAGTTATTAAATAACATTTATTGTACTTTTATTGATAACTTATTTAGATTTGTTTTAGGAACATCGAATTTTGTTTATTAAGTATGAGGTCACACTTATGTTTGTATTTATTTATGAATAATGTTATCAAATGAAAACTTTAAAATTAATACTATTAAAATTTAAATTCGAACGAGAAAATTCCGGAGGTTACATTTTCTTCCGATAACTTCTCAATCAGATCAAGTGATTCCAAGATTGTAGAAAATTCAAAATAAATTGAATTTTTAATATTATCTCGTTTCCTTTTATACTAACATAATTTCCAAAGAACACGATGAACTTGATGCAGATCTTCTTCAGAAACGCAACAATCCAAATCCAACACTTGAATCAAAATTCACACTGCGTAACCGAGATCACCAAGAACTAATTGCTTCTTGATTCTATGATATTGAATGAGCCTCGAAATTATTCGAATGGCTCTGATACCAATTGTAAGTCCCAAACACTTGGATCTAAACAATTCAATATCAACCAAAGATTAACTAATGAGCAGAAATCAATAGATAAACAATCAAGAACATAAAACATTCAATACTTGCGTACGAGTTTATATTAAACCTTGAATTACTCATCTGATACAAGAACAATTGAGAGCAAAAAAAATAAAAACTTTCTGAATAATTATGAATGTCTACTAAATGAAACAAACAAAAGCCCTATTTATATAAAGCTAAGACCGAGAAGCCTTCACCGAGAACCAGATCAACACCCGAGAACCAGATCAACACCCGAGAACCATTTAAACAATCAAAAACCTCTGAGAACTGTTAAAATACCCGAGAATATATATTGATACATAATCATCCAAACTTATGCTTTACAAGGTATTATTTGGATTTGTTCAAAAGTTGATGGCGTTATTTTTCAAGTTTAAATATGTTAAAAAACTAATTTAATTTTATAAATACAAACAACCAAATAACATTCAATTATGTAACAAAATAACACAACATAATTACAATTTTGTTCTTATTCAACTAGGTCCAAGAATTCTAGATTTTCATCAAAGTCTTCACCAAACATCACTTAGCATGTTACATATGTAAAATGGAGTTTGTCAACTATTTTCATAGGTGAGTCTCATACAAGTTTTACACACACAAGAATAAAATAAAGATGCAACCGCTAGTCTAAATAGTATTGACTTAAAAGTACGCATATATACAAGCTTGCTAGTATGAATATGTCTCAACAATAGTGTCCAAACAAGTATCAATACATAGCATTTAAGCAAGACTAGCTAGACATTGAATTAAAACATATCAACAAATTTGCTAGACGTACATTTTCACCTTTTTTTACACAATGATAAAATTCAATTCGAGGTAGGTATTTGACTATTCCTAGGCTCCTAGTTTATTAGCTTGCTTGACTGGCAACAACAAATATCTTTTGAACATGAATAACACATAACATTCAAAACAAGACTAACTTGAGCTAACATGCAACACCTCGACCTTGCGGAAACATTGGGATTCCACGAAGTGCAGATTTTTCATAAGCTCATGGGTAACTAGAGTTGAATCGTCACATATCATTAACCATTTAAATTACTTACATCTAAATCATGTATCAATCACAAACCAATTACATAAGTTACACAAAAGATATAGCCAGATTAACTAAATCCTATTCTCCAAAAGATTCAATTAATTTTAATAGGTACAAGCTTCCTATGTGATGGTGTCCAAAATATGTAAGGCTATCCTTCTCTAATGCACTTCATTACCTGAAACATGTAAAATCAAGTGTTAACTACGAAAGTAGTTGGTGAGAAATCATAGGTTTTATACACACCCAAAATAGTTGTTAAAGATTAAGTAAATCACATGTGAACTTGATACATGAACAAATTGTAACCTTCGGGATTTTCTTAAACAAATTATAGAAGAAATTGTGGTTCAATATAAACAAATTAAAATTCATGAGACTTTGATTCATTTTCCTAATTATATATGAAGATTATTATTATGATTTATCAAAAATAAATCAATAAGATTTTACTTGTTTTAACATAACAAGACATTATTATATTTTTATATAGAAACTTGTTAAATACAGAAACACATATGTATTAATAGGTTTAATTTTAATGATTGTATAATCCAATCATAATTATCAATTTAATAAATTAAAATAAATGAATTAGATTTAAAAATTTAACAAAGTATAAAACTTGATTTTATAGATAGAAGTTTTATGTATTCATGATGGTTTGATAATAAAATTTATTAAAATTATAATATCTTTTATTTCAGAGTTCTAAAATAAAAGTTACAAACTTTTTGTAATAGTTTTAACATAAAATAATGAAAACTAAAAAATGGAGGGTCTGAATTGTAATAATGCATAACCAGATTGTGAGTGTAAAATACTTAAAACAAAAAATGAAAATGCATAGAATTTGAAGGGTAATTTATGCAAAATTGCTATTCTCCTTTCTTCTTCCCATTGTTCCACTGTTTGAATCAAGAACCCATGAGGTTTATCCCAAATTCATTTGAAACACTTGTTTTAGCTCAAATCACTAACGTAAACATTATTCACTCATGATTCAAACACGAACGCATCATTTATTACAAATTTTAAGAATAGTAAATGGGTCAATAACTAACGGAAGGGGGGTGGAATGATTATTATGTGTGCTTAATGCTTAATTTTATACATATCATTTGCATGGGTTACGGTCCCAACATAGGTTACGGTGGTTAGAGTTCATTTTTACAGAACTTCTCCGGCGTAACCTACGGCCTCAGCATAGCTTACGATGGTCGTGAATTCTGCACGAATTTAACCCTTAAAAATTATGGTTCGAAGGATCCTAAATGTCGCACCACGACCTTCTGGTCCTTGAGGGAGGGACTCGACTGGTCACAGTTTGCGCAGGATCATAGTCTCCGGCAACACTTGCGAGACCTACATGTCTGGTTATATACGTACATCCAATTATATGGATAAAACAGTTTAATATATCAGAGTTGTGGAAGCTAAGTTAAATTTTTTCAAAAACATTACAAATCAAAAGTTGCGGAAGCGGTTTAAACTGCTTAACATTACATTCCAAAACAAAAGAGTTAAATTGTTCCTAACAGCCTAAGACACTTAGCAGATGCATGCGACCTCGTACTAACATCCTAGTTCCTGAGTGTGTGCCTTATTTACCTCAGAAAACATGCAAGAAAAAGGTCAACACAACGGTTGGTGAGAGCACAAGTTTTATAGTAACAATAAACAATAAAATTTTAAAGTAAGTGTTGCTGGACTACGTATCATTACAATGCAATACCAATTGATAGCTAGTCAATACAATTATATTATATGTGGGTTCGAAACCGAATATGACTGGGTGCCTCTCGCCATGTCCATCACACAAGACAATGGCAAATAGTGTTTGGTCAATTTTGCTATGTTTCGACTCTCAGTCGGGGTGGCCTCCCAGGTGCGCAACAAAGGGGTTTGTCAGACCCAAATAGTACTATCCAATATTACCATGCTAGGTTCCCCACGCTACTAACGGTCCGGAGTTGTGTTTGTGAGGACTTAGTTGTGATATGTGACACACATATACATATAGTGATAAAGCATGTCCATATGTATCCAAAAATGTATTTGTTGTTCAAAAACAATTTGTATACAATGTTTTCTCCCCCAAAGGTAGAAAATAGAAAAAAAAGGCGGTGAACTCACCACATAGTGCAGTTTCCGGTTTGTGTGTTCGCAACCTGCGAATGCTAGCACCTGCTAGTGATCACCTATAACCATATACGTCATGAGTATATGTTTTGTGGTGTGTTGTATCCCATACAACTCCAACTGTCGGTGTGCTCAACCGAGTGTTTGTGTGTTGACTTGTGTTGACTCGACGAATCGTTGGTGCCATTTTATAGAAGTTTCTACTTTTAGGAAAGTTTCTATTTTAGGAAACTTTCAATTTATAGAAGTTTCTACTTTTAGAAAGTTTAGTATGTTTCTAAAACATACTAAATCATCATTCGTGCCATTTTTCCAAAAATAAAGTTACCTTATTTAGTAAGTATCAGTTTAAAAATCCGTTTTCATAAATCTAGGTCTCAAATGCGTTTATAAATCATTCTTAAACATATTACAACAATTTAAAATCATCAAATTATGACCAATCCTCAAAATCCCTCTTTTGATCTTCAAAAGTTTCCATTAATAGTAGTTGTTATCAAAATCGTGTTTTTCACAAATCCATCTACCCAAATGTGTTTCTAAACACTTTCGTAGACATTTAGTATCATCTAAACATATCTAGTATTTCTAGATCATGAAAAATCAAAAACATGCATTTTAAAACTTTCCTTTGATAGTAACCTTTGTAAAAACTTCACAGTCATCAACCAAAACTCATTTATACTTCTATACTTCAAATCAGTTCAAAACACATCAATAAATACCCAAGAACAACTAAAAATTCATGCATGTGGGTGGATTGGAGTTGCATGTGGGTAAACACACTTGCATGTGGGTAAACACACTTGCATGTGTGCTTTTACCCTTTGCATGTACGATCTAAATGTAGATAAGCACATAAAACTATCTTAGATGAGTGGATTCACTGAGATGAGCTGCAACAGCTCCTGATGACGAGGATCCAGCGGGTTAATGGTTGTTCCCAGCTTTCTAGCTCCTTCTCCAAGCTCCAAGGATTCCAATAGCACCAAGATGAGGAAGGAATAGCTTAGGAGGTGATATTAGGGGTTTGGGAGCTGGGTTCTGGAGTGTTTGGTCGAGGATTCTCAAGTGGAGGTCGTTCTTTGAGTGAAAGAACCAAACAAGAAAGGTTGGGGTTGCTTTTAAAGGCTTTTTGGCCTCTGGGACTCGTCGCGTACCGCCAAGGGAGCTTCCCGAGCCTATTGGCGTACCGCCAAGGTCAAATTAGCCGAGTAGTCCGCCGAGACACGCTACAAACCACCAAGGTGGAAAATGATCGGTCGTGGTGTACCGCCGAGCATTTAGGCTGAATTCAAAATTCCCGCTCGAGCCTCGCGTACTGCGAAGAGTTTCGCCCAGGGGCTTTGCGTACCGTGAAGGGTTCATTTTTCAGATTCTTCGATTTATTTATTCGATTTCGTTCATGTTCAATTTGTAACGTATATGTTCGTTTGATTATCGTTTCGTTTGTTCACCAACGTTCGTGTAATAAGACTCGTGTGTGTTTCGGTAATTCCTTGAATTACAAATGATCGTTTGTGTTTGACTTTACGAAATGTTTGCACACTTGATTAATCATAATCAATGTATAATGCACAATTCAATATTTCCTCGAATTATTGTTTTGCAATTGTGTTTGTGTTTACCACACTTGATTTCCAAAATCAATGTCTAATGTACGATTCGATAATTCCCCGAACTATCGTTTCGCAATGAATTGTGTTTGACTCACTTAATTAAACCTAGTTAAATGAAATGCAAGGAACATGAATGTGAAATGAATAATTGTGAGCGTTGCAATTTACTTGAAATTGTCGGGTGTCACATCATCCCCTTGTTGAAAGAAATTTCATCCTGAAATTTGGTTGTTATCAGTAGTTTTTGGAAACAAAAATTTTCCAGTTGTCACATCATCTCCTTGTTGAAAGGAAATTCCGCCTCGATATTTATTTGTTGTTGTTGATGTTTGACGTTGCCTATTTGAACAATTGGGGATATTTGCGCATCATCTGATCTTCACGTTCACACGTGAATTCAGGTCCGCGTTTCGAGTTCCATCGGACTCTGAAAATCAGAATCTGACTATGTTTGAGTTGTATGACCTCACAGTCCATGATTTCTACTATTTTTCCACGAACCATAGTTGTTCATCTACCTGGATCTCATCTATTGGAATCACAAGGGTCTCATCAGATAGGCACTTTTTCAGGTTTGAGACTTGGAATATGTTGTGAACTTCGTCGTGTTCAGCGGGTAAGTTAAGCTGATATACCACTTGACCTATCCTCTTCAGAATTTCAAATGATCCAATGTACCATGGATTCAGTTTACCACATTTACCAAAACGAATGACGCCTTTCCATGGTGAAACTTTCGGTAATCTTTGCAAATCATTTACCAAACAAGGTCTCCGAAACCCTCTATAGCTTTAGATCGAGCTGATGATCTTGAAGGACCTGTTCTACTTCTAAATATCATCTAATAAAACTCATACCAGGTAATAATAGACACTATTTTACTCGGTTTGGGCAATGAACAATATCCCTATGATTACCCACTCTAAGGAAATCCACTAATCGAATTGGATCAAAATTCGAACTAGGTTTTCTGCGAAATTGGGGAAGAACATGTGCCTGTGTTTAAGTACATTTACAAACGGATTGGGAACATTGAATCCACCACAACCGAGCCCTTACATAGATCTTGTGTTTAGTACTTCGTATCAAGTTCTATGTGACCTTCACGATCATTTTTTGGTTCTTTTTGAAAAAAACAGTGAGTGATGGGCGAAAATTCAACTCTCACTCCAAGCAAGCCAAACCGGGTTTTTGATTTTTCTTGCCATTTTTAAATATTTTTAATTCAAAAAAACTTAGAAAAATTCTTAAAATTATTTTCAATATTCTTTAAATTATAAAGTCAGAAAATCTACTACTACTGCTCCTGCTCCTGCTATTGCTACTATTTATTTATTTAATTTATCCCTTTATTTGATATAAAGTGTGATAAATAAATATTCAAAATTATATTTATTTTCATAATAAAGCTTAATCAATTTTGTATGAATTTCAAGAAAAAATTTGGTAAATTTTATAAAATTATTTATATAATTTTTGACAAATTATTATTCCTACAAAATTAAAATTTATTAAAATTTTATAAACACATTTTATAAACATTTATTTATATATTTTAAAATTTAATTATAAAATGATTTTAGATATTCTAAATCCTTTAATATTGTTATATAAAAAAGGATAATTAATATCTCTATCTTATTTTATGTGATTTAATTAGAAACTAAAAACAAATCTTATTTCCATATTTTAGAAATAGTTATTTCTTTATAATATTTTAATTAAAAGTCTTTAAGTAAAATTATTTTAGTAATTATAAAGTCATTGTTTAAAAATAGCATTTGATGGTAAAGTTCATTTAGTCTTTTGCATAACTTATAAAATGGTTATAAATAAATAGGATTTATAAACCAATACAAATTACTAAATACAAACTGTAAGTTGATACTCAAACCATTTAGCAAAGCTAAAGTCAAGCTTTAGTTGAAATCTTTAGACTAAGACATTATTCCAAACATTAGGGTGAAGGATATAAGTTCTTTACTCTAAAAAAACCATTATCAAAGTCAATTGGAAAGCAAAAACAAGTGAGTTCTCATATCTCTTTTTACATTTTGTAATATTTTGGGACGTTACATATGCCATTTACACAAAAATTGTTTTTCATGAGTCAAAATCAGTTTTTGATGCAAATGCCTTAATTCTCAACTGAATGTGATTGATTGCTATATGTGTATTCCTTGTTGCAAACATTTGGATAGGATATAAGTTGTTTCATACATAAACATAAACATAAACATAAACATAAACATACATTAGTAGCTTGGAAAGGTTAGATACCTTCCACACATAGACTTATTTCTTTGTGTAAACAAGTGAGAGTGTGCATCATCTTAAACTTGTGAATTACATGTTTAAACCTATGACCTAGCTAGTCTAGATTTGAACATTGTGATGACACTTGGTTGGAGACATTGGTTGAGACATATACATTGTGATGGCATGTAAACATGTATACTTCGAATCTATTTCATTTTGGAACATTTGGTTTAGCATCTTTCATATCTATATATATAAATCTATGAGTTCTCACCAACTATGAAAACAATTAACCAAACTCTATTTTACGTGTGTAATAGGTTGAAGCTATAGATGAAGATCATATAGGAATTATAAGACCTAGTTTAATGTTAATCAAGTTATTGTAATGACATTATGATGTTGTGATTGATTTGAATGTATAAAATGATTATGTTAAATGACAACATTGTTTGGTTTTAAATGAGAATGTTTAAATATGAAACTTACAAGTAGCACCATGAGCTTTTGGAGAATTACACCACACCTTGACGTATTCCGCCGTAGCTTGAGGTGTGACACAAATACTAGTGAATGAACTAACAAGCAGACTGATATGTTCTCAAATATTTTGCTAAAGTAGCAAACAATCATCGCGGAGGACCCTAACTGGGTCAATTCAATCAACGGTGGGTCTAGTCGTGCCAATAGATATAGCATTCTTTACCATAAGTTTGTGTTCAGATCAATGCCAGTCTAGTGTCATCATAGTAATGTCATAAAGTTCACAAGTGTTATGCAATAGATAAAGTCATACATGTTTCACCCCGCGTTTTGAAATCAAAAAGTAAAGGGGTCTACAAGAACTCACCGGTATAGACAGATCATCGAGTTTGAGAATGTTCTTCAAGTGTTACGACCTTACTCGGATCTTATTATGATGTATGAACACATACTTATGAGTTTTATGTGATATGTGTTAATTCTTGACCAATGGTTGTGGTTATTTTTGTTATTTCGTTGAGATGTGTTTCCTCAAATTTATTTCTGAAAAATTTTCTAAGTGATACCTCCACCACCGCCCCTCCTTTGCCGATACTAATAGTATCGGTAGAGTGGTTTGCAAAATTTCTAGGTGTTGTAAACTTTGTTAGTATTGGTGGACCATGCATCCATACTATTAGTATCAGCAACCCATGTGCCGACACTAATAGTAACGGTATGCCTTAGCATCGAAATTATGTGGTTTGGTTGATATTGCTAGTATTGGTAGGGGTGCCATACTATTAATCTCGGCAGAAGAACTTCATCTTCAACCTCCGATCCAATCGAGTTGCAGGCTTGTAAAAACGTTAGTTCTTCACAGTATATGATGCATTTATGGGTTTTAATCAAGTTTTGAGGGTGGTTTTGGCGTTAAAACTCGTTGATCTAGGAAGAAAAAGTATGGGGTTTCGAATCTACCTCAAAACACACGAATTTGGCAAGGAGGTTTTAGTTATCAGGGAACTGATGGTGATGACAATCTTCTCTAGTTGCTGCAGCTCCAAGAACGAAATCAAAAGAGATTTTCTAGTGAGAGAAACTAGAGAGAGAAAGTGTAGGTTGTAGAGAGATATAGATGGAAAATGAGAAAAGGAGAAAGAAAATACTTTATATTGCCAGGTATTCCCATCCTCGTCTGTGTCCATATGTTTGCGTAAACGTGCTCGTATTATTGACGTGTTTATAAGCTAAGTTTTATAAATATTTATGAAGCTAGGTTTTAACTAAATATCTTAAATCATATATGTTTGCTAAACTCGTTTGTTTATTAACTCGCAACGCTTTGTGTTTTATTATTTAAAAATATTTATACGTTTCTTTTACGGTTGTACCGTTAATTTAAACGGATACCGATATACAAATACGTGTTAACCCATATTCGTATTTAGTATCGAGTTATCGTATGTTTTATGTCTAACGTGGAACATTAAGTCCAACGTATATACCATTATGGATCGTCACCCATAAAGATATAATGTCCAACTTAGACATTCTAGTTATGTGTTTTAACTATAATGAATACTCGGGGTATTTTCATGACATAACTGAAAATAATGCAAAATTAAATAAATAAATACATAAGTAATTTAAATAAGTGAGTAAAAAATTAAAGTTCCCGCACTAAGCCTATACAATGACATTTTCCCGATGTACCGATGAAAGCTTATATATAAGGCATACGAAGAACCACGTTCAACCGCTAGCCCACCACTAATTCGATATACCATGTTCATGTCATTGCTATTATTTAGTCGTAACTTACAATTCAAATAGCTTAATCAAGTTTGCTTATTGAAGTATGATTGAATGTATTTCTACTAATGTATTTTATTCACGTGTATGTTTTGTAATTGATTTGTTACGTCCTTATACTACTCCAGAATCTCTCGCTAAATCGTCACACTGACATACTTATGAAGTACCCAAGAAAATTTATGTATAGCGACCTTGGCCGCCACAACTGGCAGCCCACCACCTCTTCGATACATATATCATGATCTATGCCTTTGCTAATATTTAGAGATAGAATCCTACACTACAAATACTTCTCAAATATGATGTTTTGTATGTGTTGATCCGAGTAAGTTTTGGACATGTCTAGTTATATTTCAAACTACGGCTACCCATTGTTTTTATGTTTTCCAAATATGCGTTCTCAACAGCACACACCAAAGTATAATCAAGTGTTTAATGTAATATATATAAAATGATGGAATATATCCTGAAGTCTATACATGTTCTAACTGAAAATCAGTCTAGTATGTGGTGGTTACATAAAAGTTTGCATCTATAGTTTGAATTAACTCTAAATTAAAATGCTTGAATAAAACATGTGTAACATCCCAAAAACACAAAAATTGTAAAGAGGAAAGCATGAGAAATACTCCGAGTTTAATAGCTATCCAAGAATATTCTTGTTTGAGTTTATGGAGTAAGGAGATTATACTTAGCCCTATTGTTTGTATAAAAATAGATTTAGCACTATCCTAATAAGCACATTTGAACAGCTTTATCTAATAATAATTCAAATTGTTTATATGATACTATTTTATAAAAATAAAATATTTACGAATCTCATAATAGATTCTTGAATACTAATTTGAAAAAAAATATTCATTTAAATAACTTCCATGAAGTTTGTAAATATAAGTTTTATATGTAGAATAATACTTAATAATATTTTATTTAAATGATTTGCTATGTCTCCACAACTAGTAAATGATTTATGAAATCATTCATCCTACCACTTATAACATTTACTATGTCTAAACCGTATTTGAAGTTTAGGTTATAATAACATTCTTTTATATTTTTAACGAAAAACCATGAGAGTTTGTTAGTGCATGAGATGTCCCTAGTTCAGCATTTTGTATGATCTTAATGTATAAAGTTGATATTATTAATGAAATCTTTCTTTCTATATTGTTCTATAATGTTTATACAAGTTTATATGTGTTTGATTATGTTTAACTTTGATTATATATGTCTTATAGACCCATTCGTGCGAATGACCCTAAGAATGAGGTCATTCGGGCGAATGAACGCCTAGCGAATGACTAGGGTGAACAAATGAGTCATCCGTATGACTCATTCGGTTGACCAAGCTCATTCGGCTGAGCCATTCGCCGAATGAGTGTTTCGGCTACTCATTCGGCCGAATGAGTACAGTCTATATATACTTGTTCAAACAGATTCAAACCTAACTTTTC
Organism: Mikania micrantha; assembly: GCA_009363875.1. NCBI lineage: Eukaryota > Viridiplantae > Streptophyta > Magnoliopsida > Asterales > Asteraceae > Mikania > Mikania micrantha. The sequence continues at coordinate 3,975,530 of CM018686.1, forward strand.
CGAGCCTCCTCTCTTCCCAGAGCACTCTAGTGTCATACCCTTAGGGTTTTGAGCGGTTCTTCCCTGTCCAACTTCGATTCTAACCCCGTGCTGTTCGATCTTGATCCAAACGTTCACTCCTCACCTTCGGATCGCCACGGGGCCTGTGGATTTCGATTGGAAAACCCTAGAATAGGATTCCGCACTATTCTAGTGGCTGTAGAGCAATTGTTTCTGGGCTCCAAATTGGTCCAACAAAGTGGTATTAGAGCTTTATCTCTTGATTCTGCTCGATTTTCAATCCTAATCATCCAATCTCAGATTGCATGTTCGAGATTGTTGAAAAACCTAACTTTCTTGCCCTTCAAGTTACTGTTTCATTACAAATCCATGGGTTTTTGTGGATATTTTGTCAAATCAATCGTTCCAATTGCTTGGTAATGATGTCTAGAAGTTCTGTACCAATTTTGGTGGTTAGATTCGTTCTAAATCAAAAGTTATCGCGATTTTTGTTGCTGAAAACTCCAGATTGTACGAATGAGTTGATCATCTGAATAAGTCGTCCGAATAGCCCTCTTTCGGCCTAATAGCTCCATTCTCCAAATAGCTCTCTTTCGGTCTTACACATTCGGCCTACTGCTCCTTCGGTGATTCATTCGGTCAACTTCTCATTCGGCTGATACTCTTTCGGTCTTAAAGTCATTCGGTTACCGGTTCATTCTGATCTCTGTTCTTTCGACCAACTCATCCCATTCGGTCCCTGACATTCGGCCAAGTTATTGTCATTCGGCCATCAGATTCAAAATTTGTCAATTTTTGTTCTTGACATAATGGAGGATTTAGCTTTGATGGCTAACCAGAATCATAGGATTCAAACATTGCTACTCACAAAGACTGGGACAGGGAACTCTATTAAAGCCCCTAAGCTGCTTTCATTAGATGATTACCCTCATTGGAAGTAGAGATTCGAGATACACATCAATGGAGTTGATACAAACTTGTGGATGATGATACAGGGCGGTTATTTGAGACCTTTGAATGAAGATGGAACTCCCATGTTAGTCACCTGGATGACTAAACCTCAGAGGAAATCATATGATTTTGAGAAGAAAGCCTATGCTATTCTGGTTCATTCCATTGCTACTGATATCTTTTTGGGATGCGTTGCAGCAGAGATATGAGGGAAATGATGCTTTGAAGAACATAAAGTCCAAAGCTTTGAGGAAAGAGTTTAACAGTTTCATGTATGTGGGAAATGAGTCCCTAGATGATCTGATTGCAAGATTTTATCATCTTTTGAGTGAGTTGTTCAATCATCATGTCAAGACTACAACACAAGAGAAGATTCAGTGTTTGGCAGATGCTTTACCTCCAAAATGGGAGTCATTCCTCATGGTCTTGAAGCAGAATGAAATGATGGCTAATATGGACATCAATGATTTTATCTAGAAGCTGAAAGAACAGGAGATTGAGAACAAGTGGAAGGCAAAGAGAGTGTCTCAGACTAAAGAAGCTCCAGTTCCAAACCAGAACCATTTTTGTCAATCATATTCAATATCAACCTCTCAGAAAGAAAATAGTCATACAGTCACTGGTCTGAAGATAGATAACTTTGATAAAGTGACTGTAGAGGTTGCAAAGGAGCATATGGGTCTTTTGTCTACTCTTGTGAGCTCCTATGATGGATTATTAGCCGGGCAGATTGGTAATCCTTACTTGACAAATGAAGATTATTCTCAGATTGACTCGGATGATATGGTGAGGATAGACATCATGTGGGCTCTTGCCAGTGCAGTAAGAAGAGCTAAGGATTTTGTGAAAAGAACGGGAAAGGATATCAATTTGAACAAGGATTCAAAATTTGGTTTTGATATGTCATCTGTCACTTGCTATAACTGTGGAGAAAAAGGACACTTTGCAAGACAGTGCAACAAACCAAAGAAGACAGGCAACAAGAATCCTTTTCAGAATCAAATATCATCTGCAGCAAATCCAGAACGAAGACTTGTGCCCGTTGATACTCCCGCTCATGCAATTTCTTCAAATGCTAGCAAAGCCTTGATGGTTCAAAATGATGAAGGCGAAAATTGGGATTTCAGATTCAATCCTGATCAAGGAGGACAAGATAAAGCCTGTGTTGCAGAAATCCAGAAAGCTGATGAATCCAGTGATGAAAGCACTTTTGAAGAAGCAAAGACTAGTTTGGAGGAATCATCTGGATCTGAGTCAGAAAGCACTTCAGACTCAGACACTCTAGGAGATTCTGATGCTGACTTTGATGAACCTGCTACGCAGTTTGCTATGATGGTGAACATTTATGCTACCTCTCAGTCATATCAGGTATTTGATTAATGTTCTTCTTCTCATTCCAGATGCTTTAACTCTTGACAGTGTGGTCCTGGCTTATCAAAAGCACAATTCTGACTTGATCAGCGATCTCAACCAAATGATTGAAGAAAATAGAATTTTAAAATCAAATGAAAAAGATTTTCAGGAGAAAATTGATTTGTTAAACAGACAGTTACATGAGGTTGAGATCGTTGTGCTCAATAAGCAGGATGCAGTTACTTCTTATCTCAACACCATCAATGAGATTAAGAAGAAACATGCCATAGTCGAGTGTGACTACGAGACTTTAAGCCAGAAGCTCAAGAGCTATGAGAGCTCTTCATACATTATTGAGCATATGATCAGTAATGGGATTGATCAAACAGGGAAGGGTAAAGAAACAAAATATAATCACGGTCCCCCACCAGTCTTAAACTGCTTTGTCAATTCTCCAGATGACAAAGAGATTAAATACTTTCAGGTGAAAACTTCATTAGTTATAGATCCTATTGGGATTACTTCTGATGAGGGTTCCTCAATGTATGAGGAATCTTTTGTGGAGGGCGTGGTTGAAGATTGGGTTTCTGATTTTGAGGATGAATCTGATGTTTCCCCTCCAGTGTCTTATATTAAGAATCAGACATCTGTTAATCTTACCCAAAACAAATATGGCTTCAAAGTTATCCAAAGCCATTTGTTTTGTGAAGTCTTCACAAGATGGTGAAGCAAGTGAGACCAAAGAGACTCATAAACATGTTTTTAATGGTACAAAGGGTTTGGGTTTTGTACAAGACTAAGAAAAATGTTTTTCAAACCAAAAATTCTCAGTCTAAAGTCAAACAGTTTTCTCCCAACGACAAAAGAGTTAGCTTTGAGTGTGGTGCACCTGGACATGTTGTCAGATTTTGTCCTCATCTAATCAGACCTAAGGTTGCACCACCCAGAAAACAAAATCAGAATTTTATCAAACAAGTCAAATCTGATTGTAAATCATCTCAAGCTAAGCCCAAACAACCCAATCTTGTCAAACCTTTGGATAAGGGTAAAGGGAAAGTGGTGAACTTGGATGTTCCCAAGGTTGTTAATGTCAATCAATCCAAACCATCATCCATCTACTTGAAAAACTCTTTCAGTAAAAACACAGTCTGGAAAGTTAAGTCTTTTGAGACTTCAGTTTCAAACACTCCAGACAAGGGAACCCAGATGAAAAATGGATTGAAGTGTGGATCCGAGACTCATTGGGTCAACCTAAGACTGTAAAGGCTTGGGTTCCCAAATTGAACTAATTGTTTGTGTTTGTGTTTGTTTGTGTTTGTGCAGGTTGCCCAAACTGCTGCTCTTAACAGCTCTTGGATCGTTGATAGTGGGGCTTCAAGGCACATGACTGGAGATATTTCCCTGCTCACCAATGCCAATTCTATTCAAGGTGGTTACGTAGCGTTTGCCGGTGACAAAGTCGGGTTCATTACCGGAGAGGGTATTCTTTCAAACGGCCAAGTTTCATTTGACAAAGTCAGATATGTGAAGCAACTGGAGAACAATCTACTTTCAGTGTCACAGATTTGTGACAAGCAGTACAAAGTTCTTTTTGATGACTCCAGTTGCTACATCCTCAAACAAGGCATCACTATTCCTGAAGACTGGATTTTGATGTCTGCACCCCGTAAGCAGGATTTGTATGTACTCAACATGGCTACGGCTTCAACAATATCCTCCTCAGCTTCATGTTTTATATCAAAAGCTACAGAGAAAGACTCTATTCTTTGGCATAAGAGGATGTGCCATTTGAGTCTACATAAGGTGAACCATTTGGTACACAACAATTTGGTTGAGGGTGTCAGCTTAATGAATTTTAAGCTGTCCGATATCTATGTCTCGTGCAAGAAGGGAAAGTAGACCAAGCAGTCTCACAAGCTGAAAAAGTATAATTCAATCAATGTTCCTCTTGAGCTTCTCCATATGGTTATTTGGTCCAGTTAACCGCAAGAGTATAGTTGGAGATCAATACTGTTTAGTCATCACTGATGAGTACTCCAGATACTCTTGGGTTTTCTTTCTGAAGGAGAAATCGGAAACGTTCGAGTGTATTCAAGTTTTGGTAACTAAAATTGAGTCATTTTATAAGCTCAAGATCCGTATGCTCAAAACAAATAACGGGACAGAGTTCAAGAATCACAATATGGAGAAGTTCTGCAATGAACGTGGCATTGTTCAACAATTCAGTGCTCCATATGTCCCGCAAATGAATGGCGTTGCTGAGCGCAAGAACAAAACATTGATGGAGGCTGCTCCGACTATGCTAGCTGATTTCCAGTTCAATTCTGGAATGAAACTGTTGCAAATGCTTGCTACACATATTTTAGAGTTTTGATAGTCAAGAGACACGGGAAGACTTGCTTTGAGCTGCTCCACAACAGAAAACCTAATCATAAGTATCTTGAACCTTTTGGTGCTTCGTGCACGATGCTTAAGAAACACGATCAAGGCAAGTTTAATGAGAAGGTGGAAGAATGGTATTTTTTGGGTACAACACTCCTAACAAAAGGGTCTACAATAGATCAACTCAAAATGTAGAGGAGTGGTACCATGTGGGATGTTCAAAGACACGCCCCCACCTGGGAAAGGTCCAGACTGGATGTTTGATTACTCAGACCTTTTCAACTCTTTAAATATGCCTCCCTTGTACTCAGATGAATATGTTGTTGTTCAATTGATGTATGATGCACAAAATGCACCTAATGAACCTGTGCAACCTTCATCAGCTTCAATTCCCATATAGATACATGATGACAGCTCCGACACAGATGATAACCCAGTTCAACCAGCTACCCCCGAACCAAATGTTGACAACATTGTACCTGCTTTTAAGGATCTAAATCTGAACAACCTTGATCCACAGGTTGAAGTTCCTGCTCATTCTGTTGGAATAATTAATCGCATTCATCCTCATGAAAACATTATTGGAAGTCCGCTTGATGGGGTCAAGACAAGAAATCGGCTATCTTCAGGTGGTCTTGCAGATATTCTTGACTTTGCTAATGTGAACTATTGTGCTCATTCTTGCTTCATCTCTCAAGTCGAACCGCAAACTGTCACTGAAGCATTGAGAGAAGAATCACGGGTTGATGCCATGCAAGACGAACTCTTACAATTCAAGAAACTAGGTGTTTGGCAACTTGTTGACAAACCGAAAGGTGCAAAGGTTATATGCACTAGATGGGTTCTTCGTTGTAAAAGGGACGATCACGGGATCGTTGTGCGAAAAAAACACGTCTGGTGGTGCAGGGATTCAGACAGATTGAGGGACTTGACTATAATGAAGTGTTTGCACCGGTTGCTCGTCTCGAAGCAATTCGTATTTTCTTGGCGTATGCATCCTTCAAGAAATTTAAAGTTTATCAAATGGATGTCAAGAGTGCATTCCTTCATGGTGTGATCAACGAAACTGTGTATGTCAATCAACCTCCCGGGTTTGAAGATCCATTGCATCGTGACCAAGTCTATAAGTTGGACAAGACATTGTATGGATTGCACCAAGCTCCGCGAGCGTGGTACGAGACATGTCTACTTACCTTCTAAACAACGGGTTCAGAAGATGTGTCATTGACTGCACATTGTTCATTTGAGAGAAGGATGGTGATTTACTCTTGGTACAAGTATTTGTGGACGACATCATTTTTGGTTTTACAAATGATAGTCTATGCAAGGAATTTGAGAAGGTTATGAAAGACAAGTTTGAAATGAGCTCGATGGGGGAGATGAAATTTTTTCTTGGGTTGCAGGTGGATCAATCTGAGGTAGGGATCTTCATTTATCAGACCAAATACGTTGGTGGCATTCTGAGCCGGTTCAGTATGTCGGATGCAAAACCTGCTGGTACCCCGCTGGCTGTCAATCACGGGATTACACCAGACGAAAAGGGGGAGTTAATCGATGTCACTCTGTACCGAGGAATGATTGGATCTCTCATTTACCTCACTGCTTCTCGGCCAGACATCATGTTCGCCACATGCTTGTGTGCTCGTTATCGGTCCAAACCAAGAGTATCACATCTGATTGCTATGAAGAGAATTTTGCGTTATGTGAAGGGTACACCGGATCTTGGCTTATGGTACCCTAATGATGATAACTTTGAGCTTACTACATACAGTGATTCACACTATGGCGGATGCAAAAGAGATTTCAAGTCAACATTTGCAGGATGTCAGTTCTTTGGAACCCGTTTAGTTACCTGGCAATGCAAGAAGCAGACGTCGGTGTTTACTTCAACATGTGAAGCTGAATATATTGATGCTGCTAGTTGCTGCTCACAAATCATCTGGATACAACAACAAATCAGGGACTATGGGTTACATTTTTCTAACACTCCTACATATGTTGATAATACTGCCGCCATTGCTGTCACTAAAAACCAAGTCCAACACTCGAAAACCAAACACATCGAAATAAAATATCACTTCATACGTGATTGTTTTGAAAAGAAACTCATCGATGTTGTTAAAATTCACACCGATCACCAGAAAGCCGATCTTTATACAAAAGCTTTTGATAAACCCAGATTTTTATATCTGCTATAGGCTAATGGTGTTTTTCAAAAGGATGAAGTCATTCCTTTATCTGAAACAAACAAATGATCATCTTTTCTATTAGTAAGTTTATTTTAATTTATTAGTATTTCTGTTAATTTTCTTTCACGTAATCAAAAACTCAAAAAGATTTTCTGTTTTAGGTTTTAGGGGGGAGAAAAAGTAGTTTAATTTGAAAAACCAAAAACATTTGAAAAATCTAAAAATCCAAAAACATGTGAAAAATTTTTAAAAAATCCAAAAACATTTAAAAAATTGTAAAAATGAAAAAATCTTATTTGAGAAAGTGATGTTAATCTATCATGTCTTAAAAGCAAAAGTGAATGCATAAATCGAAAACACATGAGAATTGTGATTTGATGTACTGAATATGCCAACTTTACAAAATGTATAGACTATTGGTGATTACTTAGAAAGTCTGATTAGTGGGATCCATTTTAGAAAACCAGCTAAGTGATAAATGGTTTTTGACTCAAATCAGGCATACACCTGTTATCATAGGATCTAATGAGGTTTCCATTGATTCATTAATTCAAATCTATACACGTGCCATATTGCTTTGTAAAGACCTAGCTGAAGCCGTCCATTCAAATGAGTATGATTGAATCACAAGAAAATAAAATTAAATCCGATTCTGTACACGTGCCATATTGTTGGGTTGCAGCCTAGCTGAAGCCGTCCATTCAGATAGGATAAGCTAAGAAAAATACAAAAATAAAATAAGTTCGATTCCATACATGTGCCATATTGCTTTGTAAGGACCTAGCTGAAGCCGTCCATTTGGATAGAAAAAGTTGATCATGTCAACACAGTTCTGTATACGTGTCATATTGCTTTGTAAAGACCTAGCTGAAGCCGTCCATGATAACGTGTTGAACATGAGAGACAAATCAAAAAGGAAAATACAAAAAGAAAATAAGTTGGAACCTTATAGAACTTATGATGTTAGGTATTAAGTTATGCAGAGATGAGTTACCAACTGGTTTTGATCTTTATTGGTTAAATACAATGGGTAACTTAGTCAGAAAATATGAGTGATCATTTAATTTGTTTAGAAATGTTGTATTGTCTGGTTTAATGTGGACAAGTATATCAGTAATCAAATCATAAGACAAATGTGTCTGAAGTGCAACATTCATTAATGTTGATTTGATGCGATTAGGTGTATGTGTCATTTTTTTTGAAAAACTACTCACAAAAATATGTGCTTCTTAACTGTTTTTAGTTTTAGGTGTTAGTTGTACAGTTGTATTTCGTTTTAGAAGAATACAAAATGATTTTATTTTTTCAAATTCGTTTTAGATGATCATTTGTGTGTTCAGATGTTCAATCGTATTTGAATCCATCACCAAACCAGACTAATCTTCATAATGGCACTCGTTTAACTGTTCATAATGTCAAAATTGAAATGAATTTGTGTTTGTGAGTGCTAAGTTCATTCATGTGAACGAAACATGCGAATAGCTCATTCGACCGAATGACTTCACTCATGCGAATGAGTCATTCGGCCGAATCAATCTGATGTTCATGACTTCATTCGGTTGACCTCTCAGCCGAATGAATCTTACTATATATTGTGTTCTTTTGGCAGAAACAAGTCATTCTCCCAAATTACTCTTTCGGTTCTATTGTGTGTTCCTTTCGGCCGAATCATCTTCCAGCGACTGTTGTTCAAGTTTTCTCTATTTAACTCGACTACGTTGCTGATATTCCTTCTTGTGATTGTTACAAGTATCATTGGGACCAAGATTATCAAATTTTTTCCATGGATTCACTATTAACAGATCAACATTGAGGGTTTTAGGGCTCGTAACCGTCACCTCAAAATAAATGGCCAAATTGAACACTAAATCACCTAAAACCTGTTCTAAAAAGCTTAATCGGTCGAATCTAAACATGTTGGTGTGGATTTTGTGGTCTAATTTGTGATTTTGGTAACTTGGAATTTTCAAATCCTTTGGCCGACCGAATGAAATACTTTCTGACTTCAAGAGCCGACCGAATGAGATGTAGCGACAGAATGAAGCCATCCGACCGAATGAGGCTCTTTCGGCCACTAGCCTCATTTGCTGGTCATTCGGTTGACTTGACTCTTTCGGTCAATGAATCAACCGAATGAGTTCATTCATTTGTCATTCAGTTGACTTGACCTATTCGGTCGTTGTAGACTCATTCGCCAAGGTTCATTCGGTCATTGTAGTCTCATTCGCACAAGTTTTATACTTGTCTAGAATTTCTAATTGTAATCAATTGATTAACTGAATTGAGCTGACATGTTTATTTTCTTGTTTTTCAGTATGGCTGACTACAAAGTTGTGACGAAGAACAACATATGTGCTCACCTGGATCTTGCCACCAAGAACACCAAGCATTTTACTAAGATTATCACATTTCTCAGGCGTTCTAGGATCTTTGCTGCCATATCTACTATTTATGATCCCTACTTGACACACCAGCTGGATTTCTGGAGATCAGCAGACATAGACTGTGAGGTTGATCCACCTGTGATTAGAGGAAAGATGCGAGGGCATGATGTCATAGTCTCTGCTGAGCACATTAGGAGGATATGTGGATTCCAGGATGCACCTGATCATCCTTTCTTACTTGATCTCTATCTTGATAGAGGATGCTTTATGCAATGCAAGTACAATGGTGACTTGGGAGTCGGAGTTCTCAACAAAGCCTTTCTATCTCCGCAATTCAAGTATCTGGCTCATGTACCGATTCATTGCCTGGTTTTGAGACGCGGGGGATTTGATGAGCTCAGGGAAACCTTACAGGGTGCTTTTGTTGCTTTGGTGCTGAATCTACCATTCAACTTCTCTGAGATGGTATTCACACATGTGAAAGAGAATGTCGTTCTCAAGGGTGACAAGAAGATCCTCATGTACCCTAGATTCCTTCAGCAGATCTTTGATGCTCAAGTACCTAACCTTCTGAAGACCAGCTCAGACATCATTCGGTTAGAGCACATGAACGACATCATTCTTAACAGAGTGTTATCATACAGGGGAAAGGAGATGAAGCCTCTAGTTCATGCTCTATTTGGTCATCTTCACAATCCTGAGTACATTGCACCTGGTGGAAGGAAATGGAGACATGAAGATTCTGATTCAGATTTAGAGGATATTATAGTACCAGGTGATGATGATGGAGATGATGGTGGAGATACTGGTGCTCGTGATGTGGGTGGTAGTGGTGCAGGTGTTTCTGGTGGTAATGATGTTGTTATGGGAGCTGGTGATATTGTTACTAGTGTTGGTGCAGGCGGTGTTGGTGTTTCTGGTATTGATACTGATGATGTAGATGTAGATAGTCTTCTTGAGCTAGATTTCCTGGCTACTACTGAGGCCACCGTCTCCACTCCACTAGAGATGGCTGGTACTACATCAGCTGAGGATGAGCAGATGGAAGATGTAGATGATGAGGATGAGGATGCCTCAGATGATTCTGATTCTGAAGACACTGGGCCACAGGTGGTGACCGCATGCTTTAGATCTCAAGTTGTTTTTCTTGAGACAAGAGATATAGAGCCTGATAGAGAGGAGATCAGGGATCCATCACTTGTCCCTGAGTTTGACTTTTCTCTTCCCCACGTACTTCCATTTCTACATCTTCTGCTGCTGCTGTCCAGTCGACATCATCCCCTCCTACCAAGAGAAGGAGGACTAAGTTTGTCCTACAGATACGGTCAGAACTGTTTTCTGTTGCAGCAACTACTGTTACATCAGTTGCAACAGTTGCAGTTTCTTCACTGCCCAGGTCACGGGCTACTCCTTCACGTATTACTATTGCCCCTCTGACCTCCTCTGGTGCTCCTACAGTTGTTTACACTGCAGCTTCTTTTGGTCCCTTCATCACACAAGCTGATCCGTATATTCCTACTGTTTCAGTGACTGAACAGCTCAGTACACTGAACAGCTTGGTTCTTAGGCTGATGGAGAGGAACCATAGCAGGAGGAAGCCATTGCCCAACTCACGTATAGGGTCAGTGAGCAAGATACTCTATTGCTACATGCTGCTGACCAGCGTGCTGATTTGAGGGCTAGATCTGCTCAGCAGGAGGAGCAGTTGGTCAAGTATATTGATGAGCACAACCAGGTGGCTTTGACTGCCTCTGGTTTCATTGATAGGATCCTAGCTCTTGAGGTCGAAAACTCATGACTTACATAGCAAGTTGAAAGCCTCAAAGAGGCTACTCCTAAGATCGAGGGTACTAAAGCTGCCTCCAATGATTTAGATCAAGATGAAGAAGAAGACGAATCTGATGAGGAGAAGGTTGGTTATGAGGATTCTGATAAAGACAATGATTCAGATGATGATCATGATAGTTCCGGAAGTGGGTCTGCCAGTTCTTCAAGTGTAGCAGGGGAGCAGTCTCCTCCCACTGAGATTCGGACCAAGACAAAGCACGATAAGAGTGCCAAGCCTCCTCCTCCTCAATCTGAAGAGCCGAAAGCTACTGAGGAAGTTCAAGCTGTGCCTCTGAGACGTCGTTTAGATGAGACATTCACCATGATTTTGGATGCTCAAGGCATCATACAACACTCAGTTAGCTATGACAAGGAGGAAGGAGAGATCATTCATTGCTTGAAAAAAGAACAGATTGCTGAGCTTTTCAGGTTAAATCCTGACGAGGTTGTCATTGATAACTCATGTGCTCCTGTTTCTGATATTCCTTCTCCTAAGGCCTTTGATGATGTGATTTTGGAGGATATTACTGAAGAAGAGGATGCAAAGTATACTTCAGCTGAGGATGAACTACCTATATTTACTGATCTCTTTGGACAACACCAAGGAGGGGCTAAACAGGAAGGTTGAAGAAAAGGTCAGCGGTAGTGAGTCTTCAGCAGAAGACATCCAGAAAAGAAAGGAAGAATGGAAAGCTTACTCGGAAGTCTTGAAGAAAGAGAGTGTTGCAAAGATGCCAGCTACACACACCAAAATATACACGACCAATAGATACAAGGCCGAAGGTCAAATACTGAGCTGGGCATACTTTCATGATCTGCAATGCTATGCTATCAAGAGAGAACAAGGGATTCAATATTTCAAGCATCCCCATGACTTCAAGACGTTGCCAGGATTTGAAGTCAATCAACTTGCACGTTTGAAGATGTTGTATAGTGGAGATTCGGGGATGTCAGCTTGGTTCTCACGACAGATTCAGTATGAATACCGGAAGAGGTGGATCAATTTCAAGCCTCGAGAACCAGAAAGATACTATCAGCCAGAAATCATTGCAGATGCCCGCAGACACAAAGTCATCCTGAAGTGGTTGCCTCCAAGAGTCATGAAGAAGATTCCTTTAAAGAAGATGCGTCAAGACTTCTTGGACAGTTTCCGATGGTGGTATTATGATGGGCGAACTGCAGAGGCTGTGATTGTGTTGTGCAAAGAGAACAAGTGGGATATAGAACGTACATTTGATCCTATGTGGCTGACAAATCTGTCACACAATGATGTCAAAGCTTTGTGCAGATGTCAGATTTTCTTTGATGTTAAAGACATGGAACAAGCTCTACAATACATGAGAGTTATCCGGATCTGTATTGTTTTTGGAATTCTTGCTGGAATAGACTGGGAAAGCTATATTAGACAAATACTTCAAGAAATGTGCTGACAAGTGAAGAACTAGGTCCAAAGGGGAGTATGTTAGTGCATGAGATGTCCCTAGTTCAGCATTTTGTATGATCTTAATGTATAAAGTAGATATTATTAATGAAATCAGTCTTTCTATATTGTTCTATAATGTTTATACAAGTTTATATGTGTTTGACTATGTTTAACTTTGATTATGTATGTCTTATAGACCCATTCGTGCGAATGACCCTAAGAATGAGGTAATTCGGGCGAATGAACGCCTAGCGAATGACTAGGGCGAACAAATGAGTCATCCGTATGACCCATTCGGTTGACCAAGCTCATTCGGCTGAGCCATTCGCCGAATGAGTGTTTTGGGCTACTCATTCGGCTGAATGGTCTATATATACTTGTTCAAACAGATTCAAACCTAACTTTTCCGAGCCTCCTCTCTTCCCAGAGCACTCTAGTGTCATACCCTTAGGGTTTTGAGCGGTTCTTCCCTGTCCAACTTCGATTCTAACCCCGTGGTGTTCAATCTTGATCCAAACGTTCACTCCTCACCTTTGGATCGCCACGGGGCCTGTGGATTTTGATTGGAAAACCCTGGAATAGGATTTCGCACTATTCCAGTAGCTGTAGAGAAGATTCCTTGGTGAACCGGATTGTTTCCGGGCTCCAAATTGGTCCAACAGAGTTACATTTTTTTGTGTCAAAAGTTAGACAATTTAGTTTGTCTATTGTTATTATCAAATCCCAATTCAATTATAATAAAACTAACTTTCATAACAATATAAACTTTAAACTAATCCATTAGAATTTATAATAATATAACAATTACGTTGTCAGTCATCGTTTGTCAATTACCGTTTATCCATTCAAACCATATTAGTTCTCCTCAAACTACGACATTAAACTATCATAATAATAATTATTAACATTCTAATAATTCTAAATAAGTTATACCTCACGTTATTTCGGTTCATGTATATGAACCTACTCGCTTTCGCCCGTTAAGATAACTCATTAATTCCTTTGACTCGGTTTCGCGTCCTGAACATTTCTTCATATACCGGATATGCTTTTGACCATCCTTGAAGAAGATTGACCAGGTTTGACTTTTGTTTACCAGCTTTCAACCAAAGCCATTTCTGAGTTTTCACTCAGCCACATACGAGTAGCTCGAAGCTAGACCAAATGAACTCTCCTCGGGGTGATTTCCACTTCTTCATCTCATCGAGCTCTACCTTCTTCACCACTCTCTGCCACTAGAATCTACCGCCACGATCGCCAAAAATGCAGAAAGTTCGACGAAAAACATCAAGCTGCATTGTTCTGTTCAGGGACATAAAAACTTGACCTCCATGCCTTAAAATTAAAAACACAACGGCGAAAATCTTCGGATAAGTGATATGAAGCATCTAAAAAAGTTTTAGAGAGATCCAACAATTATATATATGGGGATCGTCCGATCTTTGATGTTGATTCTTCAAAAACGAGAAAAATCCACACTCTCTTGTTTTCCATTTCTTCTTGGCTAATATTAGGTATAAAATAAAGTTTTTAGGGCTAACTCCCCACTAATCTTGCTCTCCAAATTTCTCACTTGACCACTCTCTTTCATCTTTTATTTATTGTCACGCTTAATAAACTATAGTTTTTTTTGTTTTGCTCCCAAAACTAGTAATGAGATATATCGTATAATTTAGGGTGTCAAATCCCCACTAATACAATGAATTAATTAGGTTGTTTTGAATGGGTCTTTTGGTATATTTCGATTTGGAAGGTGAATGTTGATGTGTTTGTGTTCTTAATTCAAATTTTCATCATGGTTTTAATAAGTTTCATGTTTATTGTTTGAACATTCGATTTCGGTTATGAGTTTTACACGAAATATCGTTGTTAAATGCAATTGATTACATAGTTAATTTCATAATCATGTTTTAAATGTAAGATTGTTATGATTTTCAAGTATTTATTTAGACTTTCTATAACATTGTTATACTTTTATATATATATAGTACAAAGCTTTATAATAGTCTTAACAAATATATATTTAATTAAGATTTAAATAATTCAGTTGATCCTAATGAAAGTTATATTTAGAATACATATGATTATATTTAGAAAAAGGAAAAGATATTACAAAAAGTATAAATCATCCAAAAATATTACATTTAGCAAAAAAAATAGGATTAATAGGAGAATATATTAAAAAATCAACAGTAAAATATATCTGTAATTTAAATGAAAAATCTAGATATTAAAATTAGAGCAACTAATATAGAATATAGTCCTTTAGATAAAGAAGAATTTAAAAACAAATACAAGAGATGACCGAACAAGGATTAATAAGAAAATCTGAAAGTCCTCATAGATCAATAACATTCATAAATAGAAATCGTATCGAAATTAAAAGAGGTAAAGCAAGGATAGTATACAATTATAAAAGGTTAAATGATAATACATATGATGGTGGATGATGTGTCGGTTTATATATATAGAAAATGATGATTCAACACTATCGAGTTATAAATCGAAATAACCTAAACCAAACTACACACCACAGGCAAGTGTACCTGACGTATGAAGTATAGCTAAGGAAAGTCCGGATATTGAACCTAAGGACACAAAATCGGCTAATAAACCCTAACTACAAACCTAACGAAATAAGAAACTTACTAAATTTAGAAAATGGAATTTGTTTTACGAAAATGACTTTAAACAATTAAAGAAATTAAGAAAACTAAATAAGTCAACTCAACACCGCAAGAACTAGGAAACCAAATACGAAGGAGATTCCACCTAGATTTGGAATCTTAAAGGAATCTAACAGTTATCGGGAATGCCAGACTGAATGCTACCGGATCTAATGATACAACCAATTCAGGAACTTAAGGAATGCTAGATCTCATGTTCAGACAATCCAACACTTAGAAAGATCCTACTGGTTGTGTAAAGCTTACCGGGATATAAGAATGGATCACCGAGTAGGTCTCTCCAAAATAGCAATGCTTAAGACCTCTACGGTTGAATAATTAGGTCAATCTCAACAACCTCAATGTACCAAAGCACAAATGAATCAATCTAATTCGGATTAATTATGAATTTGAAATACATGGCATAAACAATCAACAAATAATCCAATGATCATGCGAATTACTTGAAAAACCCCGTTCAAACCACGATATCCCAACACCTTATTGCTTGATTAGCCCTAGAGGTGGTATATCCCACTGATTACAAACTGATTATATGAAATTCTTATGATTTATTAAGATTAGTCAAATCACAATTAGGTTAAAAACAAATTTTTATCCCAAAATCATGTGAAAATCGAGTTTTTATCGAAACCGAATCAAACCTTATTCACAAAATAGTTTAAGCATGAAATCAAATCATTCACAACAGTCTAAAATCATTCACAATCGTCCACAATCAGATTCAAATCAAAAGCAAAGATTCATTCAATCAAACAAACCCAAAAATACGATTTTTCATCCAATAATCATCCAAAATCTAGATAGAATTAAAGATGTAGCCTAGAATCATCATCCAAACATTGAATAACATGAAATCAGATCTAAACATGGTAGAAAATTCAAGAACAAATGGAAAAGAACAACTACGATGCATAAACAAACCCGAAAACGAGTTCCGAGTACTTGTATACGCGATCTGAGCCTCCCTCGAGCGTCTGAATTGATCCCCAAGCTCCAAAATCTTCAAAAATATGTTTCTCCTACGTTTTCAGCCGTCCTTGGGTGATTAATTTGCGAATTAGGGTTTCCCAAAGCTTAAATAGGTGAAAATAAGCCTAAGGGTCACAATAGGGGTTCAGAGGTGGTTCAGTGGGCTCACAAGGGGGTTCAAAGGGTCGGTCAAAGGGCCAAAGAGGCCTGGTCAACGCGGGTCAACAGCCACCAAGGCCGGTCAATAGGCGCAAATGCGCGCGGGTCATGGGTCACCCGGCCGGGTGGGGCGCAGGTCTGCATGTGTGTATATGTGGGTTTTGCGCGGGTTGTGGGGCTCCATCCGGTTTCTCGCGGGTCAAAGTCAAATTTTAGGGCTGGGTGCTGCCACGTGTTCTAGGCGGCTCCAAAGTTCCAGAATTTGCATTTTACCCCCTGAACTTCCAGAAACCCATTTTTAAGCCTAGAAATTTATGAAAATTATATTTCTCGCTCCCAAACTTCATAAAAATTATTTCAGGCTTCGGTTTTCTTCGCAATTACGAACGTTTATTCTGCGAAACCTACAAAAGTAACAAAAAAAATAAAAATAAGTAAAAATAATTAAAATCTAATAAAAACTAAATAAAAATATAATTAAATAAGATAAAATAATATAAAATAAATACTAAAATGATGTGTAAATAACGACACATCAGTGGATATAATATTCCAAATAAAATATTTTAATACAATTAATACAAAAGAAAAAAATATTTTAAAATTTTGATTTAAAATCAAGATGTAATCAATTAAAGCTCGTTGAAAATTTTAAACCATGGACATCAATTACGTGTTCAGAAGGACAGTTTGAATAGATTGTTCTTAGTTTTAGTTTAAAGAATGCTCTTTAATTTTTCAAAGATTTATGGATAATATATTTCTAAAATATGAATTTTGCTTAGTATATATTGATGATATTCTATTAGCAAGTGAAACAATGCAGGAACATGAGAAACATATTCAACAAGTGTTCGAAGAAATAAAACAAAATGGTATAGTAATTTCAAAAAGAAAAATGGAACTATTTAAAAGAAAAGTATCCTTTTTAGGATTAGAAATTGGTGATGGAAAAATTGAATTACAACCTCACATTTCCATTAAAATTCTAGATTTTCTAGAAAAATTTGAAAATTTAAAACAAATACAGGCTTTCTTATGATTAGTAAATTATGCTAAAAAATTTATTCCGAATTTATCAAAATTAGTGGGATCGTCATATAGTAAGTAAAACTACAAACAATGGACATAGATTTTTTAATAAAGAAGATTTTAATTTAATAAAAGAAATTAAAGAAAAATTTAAAAATATTACACCTTTAGAATTACCATTAATAACATATTATATAAGAATAGAAATAGATGGATGTAAAGAAGGGTGGGAAGCAGTTCTTATTTGTAAACCCAATAAAATAACTCAAAAACAGAAGAAAAAATATGTGTATATGCTAGTGGAAATTTTCAATTAAAAAATAATTAGTATAGACTTTGAAATACAAGCTTTGATAAATTCATTAGAAAAATTTTAAATCTTACATAAAGAATTTAGAGTAAGAACAAACTGTGAAGCCATAGTGAAATTAATAAAGAATAACCAAAGTAAAAAGATGAATAGAACTAGATGGATAAATTTACAAAACATAATACAAGGGCAAGGGTAGTTATTTTCTTTATATGGACATGATAAAACATAAAGGAAAAACAAAGCTTATATAGGCCGTCAAAACTTCTCCAATAAATATGTCATCAGAATAAGGAAAAACAGAAAAGTCGATGGATCAATCAATTAGATCAGTGAAGACAAACAATTATAGATTGTTTCTTGCAACAATTACAAATTTTAACAATGCTACACAATTCTACAGTCCAAGCCTTTCAAAGGTGATGGAAGTTCGTCCTCCAAAACTAGACAATATAAACAAGGGACAAACAGTTCTTATATATACAGTACACAAAGTCTAAATATTACATTTGAAAATTATTCTTTACAAAGGTGTAATGATCCAAACACAAAGTTTCGTCAAATTAATGGAATGAAACTTATAGAAAGACAACAGTGTCTATTAGATAATCTTTGGCATATTCAAACTATGACTCAAGCTTCAACTTTTAAAGTACGGGTCCTAAATGCTCTTAGTTTTTATTTTTCTGAGCAAAGTGTGCTAAATCCTGAAAAACTCAAACAAAATTTACACATTACGTTGTTTTTAGAGGAATAAAAATTGGTATTTTCAAGTGGGAGACAGTGGCAAAATATATACAATGTCCAAACCCAATTTACAAAGGATATTATTCTTTTGCTAAAGCATTAATATGAAGAGAAACTTTTGGGATTGATAAATTTTATATAGAACCAGAAGAGGTTCAAATTTTTGCAGACATGGCAAAGTCTAACCCGGAAAAGGTTATTAAAATTCAAGAAGAAGTCATTGCCAAATTACAGGAACAACATATACAGAAAGGAAAAAAAATACACGGCTTATACAATGCCAAAGTAGAAAATAGTTTACTAAAAGAAAAATTGGTAGTTTGTGAATCAAAAATTAAATGGTTATTACAAATACTCGAGAAAAAAGAGAAAAAGGAGGATAAATAAATATACATAAATTATGATATTTTCATAACATGAACTCTTGATACACCCTGGTGCAAACATTTGAAACCAATTATAAAAAGATTACTTGAATTTGAAAGAATGGTTTCACAAAAAGCATGAAGAGTATTTCCTATAATTTTGTATGAATTACAACAGCAACTCCTAGACATAGCATTTCAAATGGATAATAAGAATAACGGAGTAAAAATAGTAGAACGAACAGATGACGAATGAAATGGAGTGGGGCTTTTATTAGTCCAAATCAATTATCCTACACAGTTATCTAATGACATGATAATTCAATTTTATCATCATGGTATGATTGATTATATGGAATTCATATTAAATAGCAGGATTGGAACAATTGTTGGAAAGATTCGGAGAAAAATTGTGACAGTTGTGTTCGAAGATTACGTCATTATCGATTGAAAGCACATATAGTCATGCTTGAAATCCACGTTGACTTAGCAATTGTGATTATACGAGTTGAAAGTATGCGAGAAATCCTGAACATGGGTGAAAACCGTGTGCGAAACGGAGTTCCGGATTCTCCGGAATTGTAAAACGAAGAAAATTCAAAAATATCGCAATCTGGGGACCCGTGCGGTATGCCTAGCACCATCTTGCCTCCTCAGGCGGTATGCGCGGATCCAAAATATCTACAATCAACATAAAGGAGCATAGACAGTGGGAATATTGACAGTGGAAAACATTGGGAATACTGATAATGGGAGACATGGTGGAAGACAATGGAAATATAGATGGAATGGCACTATGAATAGATACTCATACTAGTATTATCTAAGTATTTTTTTTTTATTCTCTTAAGTTGTGACACCCAACAATTTCAGGTAAATTGCAATGTTTACAACTATTTATTTCACAATTCATATTCCTTGTATTTCATTAAATTAGGATTAATTAAGTGAGTTGAACATAAACAATTGTGAAACGATAGTTCGGGGAATTATCAAATCATACATTACACGTTGATTATGATTAATCAAGTGTGCAAACATTTCACAAAGTCGAGCACAAACTATCATAAATCGGTAATTCGAGTAATTACCGAAACACACACATGTCTTATTACACGAACGTTGGTGAACAAACGAAACAATTAATCGAACAAATGAATATGTTTATATGTTCTTATGTGATTAACACGAACTAAATGTTTAGAATAAACAATACGAATCGAACGCGAAAGAAACTGGACAAAACATAATTAAAAATCAGAATACCAAACTCTTCGCAGTACGCGAAGAGTGAGCAGGATTTTTGAAGTGAGCCGAAACACTCAACGGTACATGACGATTGATCATTTTCCACCTTGTTGGTACACGGCGTGTCTTGGTGAACAACCTAGCTATTTTGTCCTTGGCGGTACGCCGAGAGTCACAAAGGACTCCTTTGGCGGTACACGACAACTCTGTAACATTAATGGTTTTCGACGATAAATTTCAGTTTATAATTGTGTCAAAGTTTGTAATAAAAAAATTTGAGGGTTATTTTAATTTTAAGTTCATAAATGTATGCATCTAAATACATATTTAATTATGTACAAAACTTATCAATTTAGTGTTATTAAAATTTAATATAAATCAAATGACGGTTAAAACATATCAAAATTTATAGCAAGAATACATGAGTTATACACACACACATTATATAGTTTATATAAAATAAAACCTTATGAATTGTATTAACACAAGTGATTATATACATACATATTTATATATTGATATAAATACTAAAGTTTTATCTTAATAAATTAATTGAATTTTATAAATTTATTTCACATTTGTAAATACATAAATTTATATATATTTTTCCTAAATGAACCTTTAATAACTAAATCTAAAGGTTATTTCATAAATGTTGATTAAAATCATAAACTTTATATAAACAACAACAACAATAATAGTTTACATAAAAAAAATATTAGTTTCTATAAACTTTACAAAATAGTATTTACATAAAATAATAGGGTTTAGAATCGAGGGCTGAATTGTAAATAACATAATGTATGATTGTGTGAGTGAAAAACAACAAACTGATAAAACATTAAAACTTGAAGGACCTGTTTGGACAATACACAAAATTTCTTTTTCCTCCCAAACGCATCTCACGTTCAAAGCCATTAACATCCGGTTCAAACTCAATCAATCATTCGTGCGTTTCTAAATTCAAATTTCGAACATGAGTGCATTTCAAACTGATAACCCAATGTACAAGAAGCATCAATTGTGACTTTAATCACCATTTAACCACTTTTAATGGTAACCGATCGTTGGGATTAAATCATAACATAAAATCGATTGAATCATGAATCAAACTCAAATTAAATCACACAGTGATCCTCACAATATCATTGTGAAATTATAGAAACCAAAAAACACATTCAGAGGCTCTCCAAAACTCCCGATCCAGCTCACACAGCCGCACGAGTGATTCTTCTCTCAATCTCATACAAATCGTATTCAATCCAGGTGAAAAACCCATTCTTTGTATTCGGTTTTTGATAGGGATCGAAAACCCTATGGTTTATTGAATTGAATCAACAATCCACAGATGTGATGAATTGGAAGGATTAGGATTCTAGGGTTCTTGAATTTGGGGATTAACTCGTGTTTGTAGTTATAAAGAATTAGAAACGAAATTCCACAATAGTATCCACCCCGGTTTAGCGGTTAGTCACTGCTGTTGGGAGAAAATGGTCTCGTGTTCGAAACTCTATTGGAGCATCTGAACCGGTTTTGCTACTTGACCAGGGTTTTTTTGACCTCTTTTACCGATTCAAAGTTTTTTTGTTTTTTTATTTTTTTTATTTCAAAAAAAGTCATAACAATTTTCTGTAAAATAAAGCTTAAAATTTCAGGAAAAAAAAACTTATATTTTATTATATTACTAGGTTAGTCACCCGCGTATTACACGGGTTGATTAAAAAATTACGACTTAGTGATTAAGATTTAATAACTGAAAATGATTTTGTCACAATTTTTTGTTAGTTAAGTTATAACAATGTTATTTGATAAAAAAAATAGGTAATTTTGCTATGATCGAATGAAGAAATTTATATATAAAATGCAAACATCTGACTAATTATATTCGTATGAAATTGGAAATGCATATATAAATTAGGCTATTTAAATATAATAATGTTAGCATAAAAATAAATTAAAAAATAAATTAAAAAAATTTAAATAATGAATAATAAATATTTAAAAACTATAAAATTATAATTAAAAAAAATTTAAAAATTATATATGGTTGAATTCTTCTTAAGAATTTTTAAGTTTTAATAAATTATTAGAATAAAAAAATAATATATTTTATTTTAGTTATATAATTTGATTATTTAAAATTGTTAGTATTAAATAAGAGAGAGTGTTGTCATTTAATAGAAGAAAGGCAGGAAAAAAAATGAGAGAGTTAAAAAATTTAAACTTTATTAGAGTTGATTGGTGAAATAAGAAATATTAAAAATTTCAAAACTATAAATAATAAACAATGAATATTTAAGCATTATAAAATTATATTTTAAAATAAGATGGTTGAAATTTTTGTATAATTTATTAAGTTTTAATAATTTATTAAATTAAAAAGATTTATATTTTTTTGTATTTAATTATATAATTAAATTATTTAAAATCATTAGTGTTAAATAAGAGAGAGAACATTTAATACATAAAATAAAATGGAGGGAAAAAAATTGTGAGAGTGAATATGAGAATGACATGTGTCATTTTTTTTACTCTTTTATTAAGATAAATTTAATGGAAAGTTAATTTAAAATTGATATATTAAAAAGGTATTTTATGTTTAACCATTTTTATAAAGTTTTAATTATAAATTATTTTAAATTTCAAAAATAAATGTTTTATCTTAATGATTATAAAATAATTTTAGATACTCTAAATATATCAACCCCTTTTATATTATAAGATATTTATTTATATAAATCCTAATTTGAACATATATATATATATGTATATATATATTACATATATTGAGATTACAAAATTTATTATTTTATTCATTTCAAACTACATAAAAATTCTATTGCAAAACTATTTATTTTTAATATCATATTTTAACATGTACATGTTGCAATTAGAAAGTTCAATTATACAACTAATAAAGTTATTCTTTTGCAAAGCTTTAGAAAACATGTAAAGTATTATTTCTTTTATTCTTTACAACTAATAAAATAGTTTTCAAATGAATATTATTTATAAGCCATTACAAATTACCAAATACAAAACTTGGGTTGATACTCAAACCATTTAGCAAACTAATAGTCAAAGTCTTAGTTAGAATATTTAAACTAAGACATTATTCTTTTACACATTAGGGTGAAGAATATATTACTTTACTCTACAAATCATTATCATCGTCATTTGGAAAGCAAACACAAGTGAGTTTCTAATACTCCCTCTTTACATTTTTGTACTTTTTGGGATGTTACACATGTGTTATCAAACATGTTATTCTTGAGTCATAAACAAATACAAGAGTGCAATGCTTTAGTTTAAGATAGAATTAGATTTGAATGTTATGTGTTGCTTACTTGTTTGTATATCTATATGTTATTACTATTGGGATAATTATATACAATACATTAGTACTAGTAGCCTTTGATTAACATGACTTATGTCATTGTTTACATTGAAGGAGAAATTTCCAAAAACATTTAGTATTGCTAGTACCATTTCTTTAGTGACTTTGTGTCATTATGTTAGAAAGGTGAAATTGCCAAAATCATATCATCAAACATTGTGGAGTACATATATATTTAGATCAATTATTATTAGATTATTGTTGCATCTTATTTTATATATCTATATATCAACTATATGGGATTCTCACCAACTATGCAAATAGTTGATCAAAACTCTATTTTACATGTGTAACAGGTTAAAGCTTTGGATGAAGATCATATAGGAACTTGAGGCCTAGTTTAAACATTAATCAAATTTATTGAATTTGAATTTATGTTGTAATGTTTGGATGTTTGTATATGAATCATTGTGTAATGAATGCTTTGGTTTTAAATAAGAATGTAAAAATATGAAACTTCCAAGTAGCACTATGAGTTATGAACATTCAAACTTGCACCCCGACGTGTTCCACCGTCGGTCGGGGTGTGACAGACTCCCAGTACTCAAAACCACTATAAATACAACCCATTTCATTCACACTCGATTCTTTCACCCCATTACCGAGTTCCTAGCAATACTCTCGACCCATACATTAGCAAACCAGACCTTCAACTCCCAGATAACATCCTCTAAGCCATTTCTTCACACCTTTGTGATATTGAACCATTGGAGCTTCAAAAGGAGGTGTTGGAAGCCATCAACAAGCAACAAGAGCACCATCAGTCATTCTCAGAGCTTTGTAGCCTCTGTCCAGTTGAATCTAAGTCGTCCAAGTGTTCTAAAGGTAATATTTCATATTCTATTATGCTTAGATCACACATGCAAGCTTAAAAACCCACATGCATGTGTGAATACCCACATGCAACTCCATGCAGCTCACATGCACGAATTTTGTGGTGTTCTTGGAATGTTCATTTGTGTATCTTGACTGATTTAGAGTGTAGGAAGGTTTGGGAATGAGATTTGATAGCATTGAAGTTTTGAAATACTTACCATAAATAGAAAGTTTAAGCATGCATGTTGTTGTTAGATGATGTTCTACACACGTTTGATGCTATTAAATGGTGATTTGTGTCTACTAGAAAGTATAGAAACATATTTGAATACTTGGAGTTGTGAAAATATGGTTTTCGTAAAGGAATTACTATTTATATTAACTTTTATAATCAAAAGTGTTGATTTTGGTGTTTTGGCATGAATCAATGATATGTTAAACGGATTTTTAAAAAAGTACTTTCTAAATATAGAAACTTTATTTGGGGAAAATGCCAAATAGGATGAAATGAAAACTTGTGGCACTTGTATACATGCTTAATGTGTTTTATGTACATATTAGAAGTACTAGTTTGATGAAATGGGATTTTATAACTAAACTTTTAAAAATAGAACCTTTCTAAAATAGAAAGTTTCCAAAAATAGAAACTTTCGTGATTAACATACTTGAACGATTTGCTTTGAGTAGAATCGAAAGGTGCATGATAATGTCTTACTTGCATGTTATGAATTAATATGGCACATAAACGAACAATAACACAATAAACGTGTCACCAACGATTCGTCGAGTCAATACAAGTAAACACAAACACTCGGCTGAGCACACCGACACTTGGAGTTGTATGGGATTCAACATTCCACAAAAAAATATACTCATGACCTATATGATTATAGGAGACCACTAGCAGGTGCTAGCATTCGCTGTTTGCGAACACACATAAGGAACTCAACTACCAAGTGAGTTCACGACCCCTTTTCACTATTTTCTACCATTGAGGGAGAAAACATGCATATAAATTATTTTTTGAACAACAAACACATTTTGGATACATATGGACATGCTTTATCAAGTGGCACACATCACAACTAAGTCCTCATAAACACATCTAAGATGTTAATAACGTGGGGCGCACAATATGGTAATTCTGAATAGTACTATTTGGATTTAACAAACCCCTCTGTTGCGCGTCGTATGGCCTCCCCGACGGGAGGTCGGAATAAAGCAGAATTGACCAAACAACATCTGCCATTGTCTTGTGTGTTGGACATTGCGGGAGACATGCGGTCAGCTTTGGTTTCGAACCCACATATGATATAACTATATTGACTAGCTATCAATTGATATGGCATTGTAATGATATGTAGTCCTGCAACGTTTACTTTAAACATTTACTGTTTATTGTTGTTATAAAACATGTGCTCTCACCAACCATTGTGTTGACGTTTGCTCGCATGTTTTCTCTGGTAACTAAGGCACACACTCAGGACTAGGATGCTAGGACGGCGTCTCATGCATCTATTTATGTCTTAGGCTGTTGAAAACTTTATAATTATTTTGTTTTGTTATGTATTGCCTAAACAACTAAAATCGCTTCTGCAACTTATGCTTTTGTAATCATTTCAAAACAATTTACTTAGCTTTCGCAACTTTGATTTACAAAACTGTTTTATCCAAATTATTGGATGTACGTATATAAACAGACATGTAGGTCTTGCAAGCGTGACCGGAGACTGCGATCTTGCGCATGACCAATGGATCGCGCTGTCACACCCCGAGCCGGCGGGGTTGGATCGAAGTCCCCGTCGGGCGGAAGGTTCCCGGGGCGCGATATCGTGAGTGATAATCGTGTTGATCAGATTGTTTACATATCATCAATGTTAAGAATATCTAAAGCACAATCAACATTTAAACTAGGATTACAAAGTTAAATTACAATATCAATGTTTGATAATTTAACTAAGTAAACATATCCAAAAGAATCAAAGGTTTCTATCTTGTATCTGTACAAGATATCAAAAGAGATTCGTATTAACTACAAAAGATGTGCTTTCAAAAGTCTGCTAGGTCCTCTAGTTGGGCTGCCTAGCATGCAATCCTGAGCCTTAGATTATACATGTGCATCACCTGAGAAAGCATGTAAAGAAAACAAGGTCAACACAATGGTTGGTGAGTTCATGTAGTTTATAAGTTCAAATAGCTTTAGCAAACCTCTTCCGGTAAAACCTTAATCTTATTAACTCCACCTGTAATATCCAAATCGGTATGCTTATATATAGGGCATACCCCTGGGTCGAGCCTACGACCCGCCCAGACGCCATCCCACCACATACTAATCCGCATATGACACTGTTATTAATAATAATTAATCATTTTACCTCCCCTTCAATCTCGTTTCCCCAGTATAGTTTAAGCATTTTGTTTATAAGTTTACCCATAGCATCCGTGAGTTTAGCTTGAGAGTCACCAGAATAGATAACTGAATGCCCAAAGGAATTCAGTATCAATCCATACCAACACTAGGCGTAATTAGCAATTTAGGGGGAGATAGAGGATTCCCATGATGACACAAAGTCAACTAAGGATCACCAATATCGTCCTAATTACTGATCACATGTGTAAATAGTTTTGGGAAACACTGCATGGCAAGCACTGAGAGGCCATCAGTCCGTTTCCTCGTTTCAGACCAAGAAGGACACCCTATGGCAAGCACTGAGAGACCATAGTAGGTGCCTTCTAGTCCCGACTGTGAAGAACACATGAAGGCAAGTACTAAGAGACCAACTATTGTTCTTCAAGTCCCGACTAGGAAGAACACATGAAGGCAAGCACTGAGAGACCAACTATTGTTCTTCCATAGCCAATAGTTTTAGCATAGCATTCAAATAGTCCAGCATTTACGTAACTTGTGCACAAGTACTAGCTTCACAACCGGTAAGGCAAGCACTGAGAGGCCAAACCGTTGTTTTAGCATGGCAATCATATAGCATTCAAGAGTTGATAGTATCCATAGTTTCAAGTATACAATATGTATGTATGTATGTTTGTATTTAGTATCCTCATAGCATCATAGCATCATTAGCATTTAGTGTTAACATTAGTATCTAACATAAACTCATAGCATTAACATGTGGCATAATCCCATAGCATTAGCATTAAGCATAACCAGCAGCATTAGTTTGTAGCATAAACCCTGTAGCATTAGCATTTAGTTAAACCCGTAGCATTAGTATTTAGCATAACTCATAGCATTAGTTTGTAGCATAAACCATGTAGCATTAGCATTTAGTTTAACCCGTAGTATTAGTATTTAGCATAACTCATAGCATTAGTTTGTAGTAGGGGTGTGCGTGGTGCGGTTCGGTGCGGTTATGGCCAATTTCAAAACCATAACCGCATGTGCGGTTAATGACATTTCTAAAACCATAACCGAACCGCAATATGCGGTTAACCACACTTCGGTTAACCGCCGGTTTCGGTTAATTTCGGTTAAATCGGTTAATTAACCATTCTATTATAACCTAAAATAATAAATTTAAAAAAATGTGTATTTTTGTCGAGTGTAGTCCAATTTTAATATATCAAGTCATCTCATAGCCGAACTTGTCCTTTTATAGTGAGTTTTCATTACATGTTTATTTTTTCATCGATGTGCTACTTCGGTTGTTTGTGGTGATAATGAGTTTAGGGAACGGTGATCAGTAAGATTAATAAACTGTTATGATTAAGGTGTATTTTACTATATATAAAGTGAAACTGATAGCATCTACTGTGTTAATATGATTAATATCATGAAGAACATCATATGTTTTGAAGAATTTTATAATAATTAATAATAATAATAATAGTAATAGTAATAATAATAGTAATAGTAATAATAATATATAACAATCGGTTCGGTTCGGTTAATGCGGTTAATTTATACATCAAAACCGAAACCGAACCGCAATGTGCGGTTAATCGATTATGCTTAACCAAACCGTCGGTTAATTGTTCGGTTCGGTTAAATCGGTTCGGTTAAGTCGGTTAATTCGGTTACGATTCGGTTAATTCGGTTATTTGCTCACCCCTAGTTTGTAGCATAACCCCGTAGCATTAGCATTCACAATAGCATCATCAGATAGTAAATACCCTTAGCACTTGGTATTAACACGTAGCTTTAGTATTAGCAAGTAGCTTATGCCTTTAGCACTTGGCATAATCAAGCAGCATTAGTTTAAATAGTGAACTTATGCCTTTAGCACTTGGCATAATCGAGTAGCATTAGTTTAAATAGTAAACTTATGCCTTTAGCACTTGGCATAATCATGTAGCATTAACGTTTGTCTATAAGAATCGTATAAAAGCATTTTGTTAAATTTAAAACATTTGTTTTAAAATGTATAACATGCTTCTCAGTCCCGGTTTAAAATCAAAATAATTTGAAAAGGGACAATGAACTCACCTTGTAGTTGTTGTAGTTGACTTAGCCTAGAACAAGAATGCACGCGCTCTTTGTTGTAATTGATATTGTTCTCACGATCCTGTATTGATTTCACGTTGTTCATAACTTGTAAGTACGAGTTGTGGAGTTTTGTGCGTGTGTATGTGTTAGTCATAGAGTTGGCTAACATTGATTTGTATTGGTCATCATTCGGCCTTAATACTATTGTTATTGGTTATTATAACCATACGGTTTTAGGTTGTGTCGTTAGTTTTAAAATCATTCTTGCAATCGCATCGCTTGGTTATCATGTTCTAATTGTTTTCATATGAGGTCAAATAAATATAGTTTAAAACCTCACATGTTAGTCTCATTATGTTCACTACCATTGCTATATAGTATTTAGATACTATGCAAAGCTCCTTGTACTCTTAATGTTTCAAGTTTATTAAACTCATTATATTAACTCATGCATGGCATTATTTTCCATAATCTTATTTGTTATTTAATGAGTCGGTTCAAGTATTTCGTTGAACTTTAACCATGTGACCGAATGATGACTAATCCAATTGAAATGTGGGCCGAACCGATGATCATGGCGGCACTAAATAATATAGGGCCGAATTCTTCATAAGGCCAAAACACTTGTTATTGGACCGAAGTAGTAGGCTGCTGGGCCGATTAAGTCTTCTGGGCCAACTGTTGGATTAAATCAATTAAACTGTTATTGGGCTAACACAAGCTGTTGGGCCTGTTTGTGGTGATGTGGGCCGAAATAAACTGTCTCGTCCATAGAAATTCTGGTTGGGCCCAAAGATTTATGCTTGAACTGTAACAAAACAGGTGGGCTAAACAAAGTGTTGGGCCAAGCAAGGATGTTGGGCTGATGCAATTATCATGGCTGCACGAAGTGGGCTGCCCTCTTCCCTGTGAACTAAATAGAGGTTATTGGGCCTCACCCATATCTGGGCCCAGCAGATTTGGTCGAATGGAAGATCTTGGCCTGTTGCTTCTGCTTGGCCGAATAAAAGAGATCTGGCTAATGGTGTCCAAGCGAATGAGGATGGGTCCGAATGAAGGTCAAGCCGAAAGTGAGAGTGTCGACCGAATGAAACATCCTGATCGAATGAAAGTGTGTAAGCCGAATGAGTTGGGGTGGCGAATGAGATGACTGGCGAATGAGGTAGGGGCGAAAGAGGGTGAGCGAATGTGATCCACCTTCGGCCATGGATTCCTACGGAAGAGAGCCATTCGACCCTAGGCCATTCGGCCGAATGGGTCCCTTCGGCAGGCTGATGGGTGCTCAAGTAAGTTCCAAGCCAAGATCCATGATGGTTTAGGTGATGGTGTGTATCAGAATGGGTTTCTACTGTGTGAAGGTTGAAGGGGGTAGATTTAGAACCGGTTGGGTTAAGGCTTGAACAAAAGGGTTCACGAAAACCCTAAAAATCGCCCTTTTTGAGCTCGAATTACCTGCGATTCAGTGGCTATCTTTTTAGATCGGTTGTACTTTCACGTAGTAGAGGTCAAGATCTTCGTTTGGGTTCAAAAACCACTCGATTTCATCAAGAAATGGAAGAGATATGAGGATTTGAAGCTTCAAAATGGTGGTGGGGAGCTTGAAACCGGGATTAGGTTTAAGAGAGAGAAAGGAGAGGTTTTAAATGTAAAAGATGAATGTTTCAATGTATTTATACCCCCGAGGGTGGTCGGGTTCGTTTTCGTTGCTCGGTTCGATTTTTCGTAGGTTTAAATGGAAAGAGTTTATTTTAACTATTTAAATGTTATTTATTTCTAAAAATTATCTTAAGTATCGTTTAATTAATTTATTTGTCGGATTTCGTTATTTTACGCGATTTATTAGAATTGTTTTGTTTATTTGATCTCGATTTCTTAAAACGGTTCTGTTTAATTTCTTTTATGATGAGTTTCAAAATTGTAAAATAGGAAATATTTTATTTCCTTAAATTTATGATCGTTCGTGTCATTTTTCGTGTTTGTTATCTTTCGTCAGAACGCGTCGCCATCGCGCGTATTCGTTCGAATCGTCATTCGAACGAACACGACAATGGTTTTGCTTTCAGACTTTTGTTTTCTACTTTTCAGTCATTGTTTCAGAACATTAACATTCAGATTTATTCGTACAGATCATCACCTCTACGAATAATTCGTCGGTTTAACATACTGTAACAACAACTGTTATATTTTTGTTTTGTTTAACCTCGCATACGTTTACACATAATAGCACATCAATAAGCATTTGTATCACCGTTCAATGTTGTCTGATGTGTTTCTGACTGTTAAACTGTTAAGTTTAATCAGATTTCAGAAACAGTAGCATAATAGTTTACTGTTAAGCATTACGTAGTTGATAGTATATCAATAGTTTGCATAGTTTGTACCTTAGTTACTGTGCCTTTACTGTTCCGTTCACCATTCCGGCGATGTTTCCGGCACAGATGTTACACGCGCCCTCAGCGGCCGGAAACCTTGGGTTGTGACATAAATAAATAACTATAACTTTAGAATGCCTATAAAAGGCATATGTATGTATGTTTCAACAATCATCAAAATATTGTATCAAATTTGCATTTCAAACTTATGGCACACTAAAACTCATACTTTCATCTCCCTACCTAACTCCAAGAAGGTCTTAGATTTCTGTTCTTCATATTATATCTCATATAAAAAAATGCTCCACTATGATCTTTGTAGCTGTTTTTGCCAATCTATGTAGCTATTTTTGCCTAAAAGATATTATCAACAATCTCTTAGCCATCATCTGTTCTTTCACCATTTCCTCTCTATTCCCTCACCATTTTCAGTTTTATGTTTGTTTTATATCTTCGTTATATTAATTTTATGTGTTGTTTACTTTATGATTCCATCCCCACTCTCTAATTTGTTTTCATATATATATAGGGTTTGTATTCTTGGAAAACCTGATCTTAAAATGAAAACACTTAAACCCTATGTGAACCGTTGATCAAGCTTATTTTTAGATTTCTATTTATTTAATTAGAAAATTTGTGTGGTCCATATTAAATCTAGAGTTTTTAATTCAAAATTTTATAATAAAATACATATTTTACCCTTTAGAGGGGTAAAAGAGACATTTTCATCATCTCTCCTCTCACTCTCACTCTCTCCTCTCTCCCACTCATCAACTATCTCTCATGTCTCTCTATTTTTATATATGAAAAACAAACACTACACATGTGTATTTTTTCTAAAACAACAAAACACAACAGTATCTCAAACACACACGTCACTACACAAACACAATATTACATATTTTCAAACACAATATACATTAAACGAGTGCATTTTTACATATGAAACAAGCATTACACATGTGTAGTTTTATACAAGAACATCAAATTAACCAAGAACAGCAAAAACTACACATGTGTAGTTTTATACAAATAACATATATGATCTAAAAGATCTACATTTGTCTAAGTTCAAACATCCAGTATACAAAAAAAAACATATATGATCCAAAAACACTATAAGACTCGAATAAACTACACATGTGTAGAAATAAAAATGTACAAGTTTTAATGCACGAAGTACACATGTCAAATAAGTCGTTAAACCACCAAGACCACCACCTATTGAAACCGCCAGCGCCACCACCTACACATGTGTAGAACAAAAAAACATACAAGTTTTAATACACAAGTTACAACTACACATGTGTAGAAATAAAAATCTACAAGTTTTAATACACAAGGTACATCTGCTCAAATGACTCTTTGAACCACCATGAACACCACCTCTTGAAACTATCACCTTCACCTCCCGGAACCGTCACCGCGAGAAATATCCAGCAGCACCACTGTTGCCCCTGAATCCATCGCCACCATACATCCACCACCGCAACCCCCTAAATCCACCACCACCACCGCTACCACCAACAAACATGCTCCTAAAACCACTCTCAAGCCCCAAGACACACACCACCACCATCACATGTTTCTGTTGCCGCTAAGAACCATCACCAGCACCATCACCTTATCTCTTTCATCGATTGAAAGAATAGTAAGATATTAGAGTGCACCACCACCATGACTTGTCGCCGCCGCTAAGAACCACCTTCATCATCTCCTTGTTGAAAAAATAGAGAGATTTTAGGGAGAGCGCAGATATTTTAGGGAGAGGGAGAGATGTTTCAAATAAGAGAGAGAGAGAATCACACACACACACACACACATATATATATATATAGGGGTTAAAGACTAAAATACCCATCCTATAATATTAAATCTGAAAACAAATAGAAAAAATGGACGCTCCAAACAGGATTTAAGGGTTTTCTCTTTAATATCGGGTTTCACAGGATACAAACCACACACACACATATATGTATATATATGCATTATTATGCTTTGCTTATTTTAAATTTAGCACATTTACAGGTATTAAATTATTATCAAAAAACCCTAAAGGTTAAACTACCCATAGGGCCTCACAAGGTAGTGTGGCCCCTCTTAAACGAGTTCGCACTCTACACCTCCGAAGTTTATAAGATTCATTTGCATCCATATTACACTAAAATATACAACACATATATGGTTTTGGCATTTGGCTCGATTGCTTCAAGGTTTCATGAAATCGAAACATTGCTTTGATTTAAATATGCCACACGTTGTAGTTCATGGAATCAGGACATGAACTTTAAGAGATGTTGAATGATTTTTACAACTCATAAACATAATTTGATTGAAATTAACCTCATATTAATAGCAACAAACACAAAATCAATCGACTTGTGGATGGTTTATTAAATTACCATCAACATAGTAGTTATATGTTAAGCTTGT
This sequence comes from Mikania micrantha, assembly GCA_009363875.1. Lineage (NCBI taxonomy): Eukaryota > Viridiplantae > Streptophyta > Magnoliopsida > Asterales > Asteraceae > Mikania > Mikania micrantha. The sequence goes on from CM018686.1 coordinate 4,009,018, forward strand.
TTCTATATCATCAGCATAAATATTCTGAACTCTAGTCTAATTAGATTTTCCTTTCCTACACTATATAATTAATGTCACCAAAAGAAATGTGTTATTGTGTTTGATTATGTGTAATTGTTGCCCACTCTTCACTCCATGTAGGCGTCACATAAACAACTATTATCATCATCCCATTTTCACATGCACATGTAACCATCACTCACTCCTTGCTACAATGGTTTATTGGTTTAAAAAATTTAAAAAAAAATCATGATCGACCTTTTTCCTTTCTCTTCCTCTCACACTCGTGGCCATGGTCACCTCCAAACCATCACCCACTCATCACGCCCCCTGTGTATTGATATGTAGGCATGACTGGTGCTTGATGATGCCAAGTGGATTGGTCACGCAGAGGGGTCACGCCCTATTAAGAGCTAACCTCTTAGTGATCATTAAGACTTAAGGTTACCTCATAACTATTAAGAGAGTATAAACCATCAATATGTGGCCATTAATGACCATTAAGAGGCTACCGAATATCCCCTAAACAAAACTATTGTGTATATTTTGTACATATGCCAGGTTTTTTATGATATTCCCTTCTTTGCAAATTATAGTCTAAAAGTTTCTGCAACTCTTATATCTTAGATATAATTTCATGTGTTTCAATTATAGTTTTCTTAACATTAGGATCTATATTTTGCCAATATGTTAACACAATATAGTCCTTTTTAAAAAAAATCCTTTTAAAGTTTCTGTATCCATTATTTTGTTTATTTATGGCTTCCTCCATAAAACTGACAAAGACGAGATCTAAAGATATTCCAAAGAAATTTATGGGTTCATTTGTCATAACTTGATAATGTTTATTATTATCTTCATATCTTATTGTTGATATAATAATTGTCTATCATTTGATTAACCTATTAAATTCATTTCTCATATGGATTTTACTATTACTAATACTTGGGATAAAATTTATATAAAAATTTTCTTCATTAGGTTTATATTAACAAAATTACCTCTTATATCCATATTTTCCATTTATGTTGCTAAATTTTCTATTTCTCATGTCATAATTTTCACTCTGAGATTCAATATCCATATTTAATTTTTTTATAACCTTTAAATATTTTAATATTAGATAAAAGTTGGGTTAAGGGTTAATGAAATCCATTGCTATCTTATGCATTAGTTTCTTTATTTTTCTTATTACCCAAAAACAAACCCAATTAGCTTTTGTATTTCATCTAGTTTAAAAATTATTCCATCTTTATATAATATAATTGTTTTCTCCATTTCTATTACATATTTATCTATTTTTAATCAATTTTCACTTTCTTTTAATTTAGAGAAGCTAGTATTTTCTATTAGGAAGAATTATAATGTCACTCATATATAAAGTCTTAACCTGTCCATTCAAATCTACTAAAATTAAAATTTTCATCCGAAATATAATCATCGATAAAATTAGAGTTTGAGTTTGAAAAGTTATTTTCAAAAAGCTAATATATATATATATATATTCTAATTTAAGTATGTTATTTTCATTATTAATAAAATCAAAATTTAAAGTAATCATATCATTAAATTGAAACCCTATAGGTTAAACCTCGTTATACCTCTATGGAGAGGATTTGTGTGGCTTTGGTACCACTTTGGGTCATGGTTACAGCCAAAGCTGATATGGTTTCTACAATACGATTTTGAAGTTCTATATCTTTTCTATTTATTTTCATTATTAAAAATTATATTTATTTTGTAATAGAACAGTTTTATTTTCATTAACCCATGTTTTATGCATAAATCTATAAAAACATTAAAATGATGCAATTATGATTTAATATCATTTGATAAATTCAAAATGTCATCTATATACACAAAAATATAATTATAGTTTTTGAAAATAGTAATAGTAAGAGGATGAGGAGCAATAGAAGCAGAAGCATCAAGCAGCAATATAAGAAGAAGAATAAAAAAAAAGAAGACCAATGCTATATATACACCGAGAGATGTTATCTGTTCATAACACATGTAGTATTGTATGAGTAATATGGTTCCATATACTTATATAAGATTTTAGTCTCCAAAAGTGCAACATGTCATGTCAAATATTCATATGAGTTGTATAATGCTATATAATCACATATAGATAGTATGGTACTATATACTACTCTTTTTATATGTATCGTGATTCGTGAGAGAACAATATAAAATTTGATATGACCCGTATGTCTTAAAAGGTTGTCTAGATAACATCCTTATGTGCATGGTTGAAAACATCGCTAGTCGCTAAATCGGTCAGCGATGTAGGGACTAGGGGATTAATCAGGATTAATCAGATTGGAATTTATATATATATTTTTTCAAAATTTTATACAAATACACACACAAATACACACATCAATATAAATAAAATACTTCAAAATTTAAATACTTTCTAATTAACTTAAAATAATAAACAAAATATTTAAGAAACCCAAGAAACCCAAATCTCAAATCGTTCGTATAGATCGTCTCCTCCAAATCGGTACTCAAGAAACCAAAATCGTGCTTCCAGATCGACGAATTCAAGATCGTGCTTCCAGATCGTCAATTTCGGTCCAATTGATTCGTCCTGTGCCGTCGCCCGTCGTTCGTCATTCGCCGCTCGTCAAGTTCAATTTCCGTCTTCGGTAAGAACGTTTTCGATAATTACGGATCCAACTAGCTCCGACGTTGACCGACCTGGACCGACTACCGATTTTTGGACCGACTAGGTGAAAATTAATTAGCAGGGGGCCAATTAGCGATTAATCACCGATTAATCCCCATTTTTACAACCATGCTTATGTGTATATTGTTTGTATACAAGTAGCCTATCAAATTTCTAATAAAAAAACTTTAATAAAGTTACATGATTATGTTAAGGGAAAACTTTATAAAAATGTAACCAACTTTTCATTTTGTTCCAATTAAGTCACTTAAACTTTTTTTTTTGTCCCAATTAAGTTGTTCAAGTTATTTTTTTTGTTTGAATTCTATGTTTTTAACATGTAGTTAATAAATTGTGATATAATTTTGAGTGAATAATTTTTTTTTAAAAAATGACTGACTTGAATAAGTATTATTAATTATTAATTTTTTGTTCTTTGTTAGATATTAGTTAAAATTATTCACTCAAACTTATATCAACATGTATTAAAGTTAAAAACATAGAATTTAAATACAAAAGTAACATGAATAACTTAATTTGACAAAAAAACTTTAAATAATTTGATTGAAATAAAATGAAAAGTTGGTTCAGTTATGTTAATATAAAAGAATACCTAGTCAAAAGTTGCTTATTCACAAAAATAACACCGCAAGAAGAAACAAACACAATAAATAAATGCTGCTTTTTAGAGCATCAAAACAGCCCCTTCACATCCGATGCAAATTTGAGCGTATAGAAGAAATCATCAAGTCAGACGGAAGAAAGAAGATGAAGAATTGAAGAACAGTAGATTGCTCATTCGAATCTTTACCAACTGGTATATTTTCTGCCCCTGATTATCTCTAATTTCACATCGATTTACCGATTTATGCTTGTATACTGAAAATTGATGTTTTTCGCTTTGTGAAAGTTTAATAATTTGTTCATGCGAGTAATGTTTGGAACTGTAATCTTCGCTTATAGTTTATGAAAACTTGAAACTTTGGCCTGTTGCTGTTCAATTTGGTATATTATGTAATTTATTATGGTCAAAATAATGCAGTAATTATTCACTGATAGAATATAAATCCTTGATCTCTATTTTGTTCGTTAGTGTTTTGAACTTTTTGCCGTCCCGATTATATTATTTTGGGCAATTAAAGCAAGTTAAAGTAAATGCTGCAATAATGTCTTTCTGTATTCCTTCATATATTGATCATAATATGTGGTCTATGAAATTGATGATGGTTTGAGAGGGTTTCATTTGTGATTTCTTTTTTATAGTGAAAGTAGTGGGAAGTAGCTGAGAGAAGCCATGAAAAGGGACAGAAATGAGGGAATTTGGGATTTTGAGCACAGAATGCTTCAACAGGGTGATGGTCAGGATTTGATTCTGGGATTGGATGGTGGGACTACCTCCACCGTGTGTATATGCATGCCTATGTTTCCTTTTTCTGACAAATGCCTTCCTCCCGACCCGCCAACTATCTTAGCTCGTGCAGTTGCTGGCTGCTCTAATCATAATAGTGTTGGAGGTAATGGCTTCTTTCTTATTTGTCTCCATAACTTGACACACACAATGAAAAAGGTAAAGTTGTATTCCAAATATGATTGCTGCAATGTCCATGAGGCAGATGAGTAGCAACATAGAGTTGGTTTTAAAAAGCGCAAAAGGCATGAGGCATGCGAGGCGATCTGGAATTCACCTCAGGGCCTTGAAGCAACACCTCATGTGCACCTAGGTCAAAATTAGGGTCTGTAGGAGGCTGAAATGTAAAATAACGAATGAGATGAAGAAATCATGAATGGTTTACTTGATAAAAAGGCTAATATGTAGAAAAGATGAAAAAAATATAGTTTTTGGTTACTAACTTAATTGTGCATAGAGCAACATCTTTGAGGGCACGTGGCACGCTAAGCAATCTGGAAAACGCCCTTGATGCACGCCTCATGTGCATCTGGGTCAGAATTAGGGTATGTAGAAGGCTGATATGTAGGTTTTAAATTGCACAATGTGTTCCGATGCAATTGTTTCAAAAATCCATTGCTTGATGCGCATTGCGCGATGCGAATGCATCACATATGGATTATGCTATTTACCGAAAGAATACTAAATTTTCAAGGCATTGTAAAAAAACTAAGTATATGAACATTCTAAATTAACAATAAGTTAAAAATAAAGCAAAAATCCAAACTTTTTTTTGTTATGATAACCCAAAAATATAAAATTGAATATCATACAAAATTTGGTAATTATCTACATTCTACAGAATTTGAGCAGTTTAATAAAAATTGAATATCAGATAAAAAAGAAAGGTCTTGTGCAGTAAACTTACAAAACTATTGCTATTGCAAAAGAAGAACCTTGGCCGTTAAGTTTACACTAAACAGAAGTTGCTCTCTTATACGAAAGAAGAATATACAATCTGATTTGTGAACTTAATCACATACTAATATCAAATAAAAAATGAAAGATCTTGTGCAGTAAATCAAAGATCAAATTGAACTTAATCACTTACAGTCTTCCCGAAATAGAATCAAAATCAAAGATCAAATTGAATGTCAACAATTAGAAGCAAGAGAAGATCTATAATTATGGAGTAGTTTTAATCGGGACATACCTTGTAATTTTAGTCAATTGAAGATTTGATCATGATGGAATTGTTGACGATTGAAGAACTCGGAAGAAATACACCAATTTAATTGAATTGATACGGAGTTCCCAAGGTGCCTGTTTGATTTCTGCGATTGTTTTGGCCGACCTCCAATATCTAATTTTCCGCCCAATTCCATCCCACTAATCGGCCCAATAAAAGAAATGCAATTCGCTATTTATGGCACAACAATACCACATCCTGTAATCATTGTTACGTTCGTTGCGCTCGATCGGGCGCAATACCGCAATATTCACCCAACTTGCGCTCAATTTTAAACCAAGGCTGATATGTAAAAACAACAAATGAGATGAAGAGATCATACTTGATAAAAAGACTTGTATGTGGAAAAGATGAAACAAATATAGTTTTTGGTTTTACATAAAACTAATTTGATTGTACATAGAGCAGCATCTTGCGTGTGTTAAGCGCTAACCTCATGCCCCTCGTTTCATCTTTCGGAGACGTTTCCGTCTCGAAGGCTGCAGCGTCTCACATTTTTTAAAAGGATTTTTTACATATACCCCCCACTAAGAACCTTTATTACATGTTTACCCAACCCGTAAAGTCAATTACATATTTCCCCTTGGGAGGGGGAATATGTAATTGACTAGTATATTTGGAAGGGGACATATTTTTTAAAAAGGGAAATATGTAATTCACTTTTTTACTTTGGTATATACAATGTTGTAGAAATCGCTAGGAGCTAGTCGGTCGGTGGGGACTAGGGATTAATCGGGATTATTCGGCCAACTAATCGGCCTAATCGGATAGTCGGGCCTAGTCGGCCTTAGGGGACTAACGATTAATTGGCCGATTAATCGGCCTAGTCGGGGATTTTTACAACCATGGGTATATATGTAATAAATGATTTTAGGAAGGGGAAATATGTAAATGCCCCTTTTAAAACTATGAACCATAGACTAATGTACAGCTCAACAACTTCAAAATACTTCAATGTTTGTCTATGGCAGTGCCGCAGTGGTACATTTTCAGCATTTACCGTTTATTTACTAGTTAAAAACTTCTTAACCAACATTAGATGTGCCATGTGATGATTACTTTTCTACACATGCTTGACAGAAACTGCTGCAAAAGAGACACTAGAACTTGTTATGGCAGATGCTCTTTTAAAATCAGGTTCTACTCGATCTGCAGTTCGAGCAGTCTGCTTAGCTGTATCAGGGGTTAACCATCCTACAGACCAGCAAAGAATTTTAAGTTGGCTTAGGTAAGTTGTCTATATATATCTTTGCGTCCATTACACTTTAATTTCCATCTCACATCCTATATATTGTTATTTTTTCTTTTCTATACCCAGAGCGATATTCCCCAATGATGTCAAGTGTTTTGTCCACAATGATGCTGTGGCTGCTATGGCTAGTGGAACCATGGGAAAGCTTCATGGGTGTGTGCTAATTGCTGGGACGGGTACCATTGCTTATGGATATACTGAAGATGGAAGAGAAGCCCGGGCGTCTGGTGCTGGACCCGTATTAGGTGATTGGGGAAGGTAATATACCGTAACCATAAATGTATGTTTGTGTGTGCATTGAGCATATTAGGTGAATATGGGAGATCTGTGTTGTTTACATGCAGTGGATATGGTATAGCTGCAATGGCATTGACATCAGTAATAAGGGCTTATGATGGTCGTGGTCCACAAACAATGCTTACATCAAGAATCCTGCATGAACTTGAACTTTCTTCTCCAGATGAATTAATCGGGTATATGTTTCTACAAACTTATGAACTTCCCTTTTGTGTTTTTGTTTACTAGGTGCTAATGGTCTCCATTGTTATATTTTATAGATAAATCAGAACCTATAGAAAGAGAAAGATATACTTGGACATAAATTTGAGTTCTAGAAATTTGTGTTTTCTAGTTTATTTGGCTTTTAGGAACAATGTTATTGACATGTAAATGCAGCCATATAATTGTATTTCTTTCATTTGAATACAGGTGGACCTATGCTGATCCATCATGGGCTCGAATAGCAGCTTTGGTCCCTGTTGTTGTATCATGTGCTGAAGCAGGTGATGAGGTGGCAAATGGAATATTACTTGATGCAGTTCAGGAGTTGACCTCAAGTATCAAGGCTGTTGTTTGCAGACTCCGGTTGTGTGGTGAAGGTGTGTAATGTAACCAGAAAAGAGATATCAAGTGTTCCTTTTTGTTTTATAGTTGTTTTTTATGACTGGCCTCCTTATTAAATTTTTTAGATTAACGCATCACTTAGAACAAAGCTTACTTGACAGATGGAAAGGATAGCTGTCCTCTTGTCATGGTTGGTGGTGTTCTTCAAGCCAATAGGAAGTGGGATATTGGGAAGGAAGTAATTAGCTGCATTTCCAAAGAGTTCCCTGGGATGCTTCCAATCCGGCCAAAGGTAGGATATAATACTTGGTCAACGCATAGGTCAAGACAAATATTTTTAACATGTCATAAGGTCTTGCATGGTTGGGTTGACATGCAATATATTGGATAAATCGTGCAGATTAATAATTAAGTTGATTTTTAGTTATTTAGGATAAAGGCTGTATTTATAGCTGTTTACTATCTGTTTTACAGCTGGTAATTTACCCAGCTGGAGCTTTCCTAGTTTAGTAGAAGTTTACCTTGTTTAGTTTATCTTGGGGGTTAAGCTTTTAGCTATAAATAAGCTTAATCATTTCTTTCATAATTTGTACTTTTTTCTACTAAATAATTATAAGAATCAAAGAGCCAAAGCGGGTGACTGTTTCATTCATTTCTGTTTTGGTTTGATTTGGTGTTTGTGGTTATTATTTTGATCCAATTGGACTTCAATTGGTATTAGAGCCTGGTCTAAACCACTGCTCCAGGAAGGTTCAATCAAACAACGGGGTTGCAATTCTCGAACGACTGAGGAGCAATCAGCTGTTTATTGTTGGAAATCGAAGGGTTGATTTTTCCCGGCAAAGATAGAAGACTTTCAGATGGCAGCAGTACATGTTACTCAAGTTATTCTTCATAGGGAGAACACCCATTTGACACTACAATGCCCTATTTTAACTGCCACAAATTACACAATTTGGGCAGTCAATATCAAGGCAATATTTAACGTTAATGGAGTCTGGGAAGCCAGTGAACCTGGTGTTAATGTTGACCCTAAAAAGAACAGTTTAGCAATTGCCTTTTTGTATCAGGCAATACCCGAAGAAGTAGTCTTGCAGGTTGCACAATTCGAGGCTGCAAAGGAAGTATGGGATGCTTTAAAAGCTCGGTTCATGGGTGTTGATCGAGTGCATGTGATACGAACCCAACCCGTCTCCAACTCCAATATGGCGCCAAAATGAGAGTTGAAAATCAAAAGGGGAAAGCAGGAGGGAAAATCCAAAAATCACGGAGAAGTGGGGTAGAAACTGCCAAGTAGTTTTGTGGTCTTTAGCTTTATATATTATTGTTCTAGTTCATATTTTAGGATATTAGGAATTATTATTTTGTTCGTAATCTGAATTTGGATACTAGTCCCTCTCGAATCGGGCTGACTATTGTGTTGTTTTGTAAATTTATTCTAATCAAATTTCCGGGTTCTATCAATGGTTCCATTGCCGGGAAAATTCGTCATGGTTCATAACCGGAGCCGTTCTGTTGACAACAATCTACAAAATCCGATTGCCACACAGTTGGCTGCAATTGCTGCAAAATTGGAGTCATTTGAATCACTCACGGCAGACATCGCATCCCTAAAAGCCCAACGAACAAAGTCTGACGAAGAGCCAACAAAATCTGATGAAGATTATGGAAGTTGTAGCCCTAAAAGTCCACTTGCAGAACAATTAGTTGCCATCGCTGCTAGGCTTGATAGTTTGGAATCACATCTTAGAGAAGACATCGCATTCCTTAAAACACACTGTCAGCCATCACCAAATCAGGTCGAAAAGGAAGCCCTCGATAACAACCATCGGGAAGAGGAAGAACGATTCAAGCTAGATACGGAGGAAGTTTCTGGCGACAACCCCAGTGATGATGAAGATCAATTTCAATATGTCAAGGGTGGTCAATTGGAGGTCTGTGATGGCATTCAATTGAACATTGACGGTTGGGAAAAAAACCCAAAGTCCCGTGGAAAAGCTACCAACCAATTTAATTTTTGCTGGACCTATTCAAATGATTTCATGGGCTGAGAGAAAAGAAAATGGGGTGGACCTGGTGGCTGGAAGGATTCGGACATTTGACAATTGAAAAAGAGGGCTATATTTATTCCCATAGGGTGTGGGATAGTCCACTTGTAGATAAAAAAGTCCTTGTTTATTGGTCCGATATCAATTTCAATTCGACCACATTTGTTAAGGCTTGTATTGTCGGGAAGCATACTATTCGAAGATTAGTGAAGGGACAGATCTCGACAACCATAGAATGGCTTATTGCTTGGAGCATAATTTCCTTTACGACTTGAGGACAAGTCGGTTCTCTGGGCGGGAAGTATTGATACGAACCCAACCAGTCTCCAACTCCAATATGGCGCCAAAATGAGAGTTGAAAATCAAAAGGGGAAAGCAGGAGGGAAAATCCAAAAATCATGGGGAAGTGGGGTAGAAACTGCCAAGTAGTTTAGTGGTCTTTAGCTTTATATACTATTGTTCTAGTTCATATTTTAGGATATCAGGAATTATTATTTTGTTCGTAATCTGAATTTAGAGATTAGTCCCTCTCGAATCGGTCTGACTATTGTGTTGTTTTGTAATTTTATTCTAATCAAATTTCCGGGTTCTATCAGCATGCTGCCAAATTAGGCTCGCTGGAGACTGAATTTGAGCCTTTAAAGATGGAGACAAAATCAATGGAAGACTTTGCTGGTCAGATCAGCGCTATTGTGTCTAAAGCAAACAACATTAGGGTTGTTTATGAGGACAAGAAACTAGTGAGGAAACTTCTTGGTTCAGTTCCTGATAGGTTCTTACCTATTGTGGCTTCTATTGAACAGTTTGCTGATGTGGATACAATGTTGTTTCAAGAGGCTACTGGCAGTAGAGATGCACAAACCGGTTAACCTGTGGAAAACCGGTTTTTAAGTAACCGATCCGGTTAACCGGTCAAAATCTCGCAACTGGTTTTTCAAGATCTAAAACTGAAACCGATGTATAACCGAAACCGGCTAACCACCAAATAACCGATTTTTTTCTAAGTTGGAACGGGTTAACCGGTTGTCTCTTGAAACTTCAAACCGGTCCTAAACCGCTGATTTTTTCAAAAACGTAAAACGATTCCAATAACCGGTTACAAACCGGTACCGGTTCGGTTAACCGGTTTTTCCGTGCATCTCTATATGGCAGGTTACTAATGTTTGAAGAAAGGATCAGACCTGATGGAAAGTCCCAAGGATCCAAGGGTGATCAACCACTACTCTCCTATGAAGCTTGGCAAACCAAAAAGGGACCGGAACGGAAGTGATCGAGGCCGTGGTTTTAACAGGGGAGATAGTAGGGTCAGGGGAGAGGCCGTGGTCGCTAGAATGGTCGGGAAAAAGGTGTTAGATCATGGTCAGAGCTCAAATCAACAACATAAACGGAGCAAGGATCAAGTATAATGCTTTCGTTGTGATGCATTTGAACACTATTCGTCTGAGTGTCCAACAAGAAAGGATGAAACTGTGAACTTAGTTCAAATACAGGACGACGGACCAGCCTTGTTAATGATTGTTCACATGGAAACCAAGAAGGAAGTTGTCTTCTTGAATGAAGAAAAAGCGATGCCACAACGTTATATGATGGATCTGGCTGAAATCTACACTTGGTTTCTTGATAATAGTGCAAGCAACCACATGACAGGTGACCGTGAAGTATTTTCTAACCTTAATTTGAATGCAATTGGCAAGGTGTCGTTAGAGGATGGCTCGTGTGTTGACATTGAAGGAAAAGACAATATTGTCTTGGCATGCAAGAATGGTGATCAGTAGATAGTGGCTGATGTGTACTACATTCCACACCTAAGTATTAATATCCTTAGTCTTGGCCAATTTATAGAGACTGGATGTTCAATATTGATGAAAGATCAATACCAATGGATGCATAAAGCTAATGGGGCGTTGCTCATGAAGGCACAAAGAACTCTAAACAGGTTGTACTAGATAGAATTGAAGATAGCTGCACCAGTTTGTTTACATGCAAACATCAATGACAAGGCGTGGTTATGGCATGCATGTTTTGGTCACTTAAATTTTGATTCAATGAAGATTTTTTTTTGTAACCATGGGAACCCACTTACATGGTAAACCCCTGTGTCTCCCCAATACCTGACTAACCAGGAGGAACATGTAAGTGTGGCCGCAAGCAACCTGGTCGGTGGCCTCCAAGGAAAGCCGCCCCAAGTGGGAATTGAACTCAACAAAGATTTTGGCAGCAAAAGAAATGGCACTTGGTGTACCACACATTGAACACCCTAAACATTTTTGTGATTCTTGTTTATCAGGAAAACAAACCCGTACCTTTTCCTGATCATTCTAACTATCATGCCAAGAGACTGTTAGAACTAGTTTATGCAGATGTATGTGGTCCTATTTCCCCAATGAGTCAAGGTGGAAACAAGTACATGCTCCTTATTGTGGATGACCATAGTCGGTACATGTGGGATTTCTTGATCAAGACAAAAGATGAGGTTTTCTAATGTCATAAAAAAATTCAAGAACCTAATGGACTATTGTCATCTGCAATAAGGAACATGATGGTACTCCATGACTTTCCAAATGGAAGGTCATGGGTTCAAATCCCTCCCAAGGCATATTAGGGCTAGGGGGTCAAGGGGTTTTCTCAAAGAGTTCCTCCTGGGGTTGGGTACCCTGGTTCAGGTGTTGCCATATGATCTGAGTCTTGCTCAATGATATCCTCAGTTCAGGTGTTGCTGTTCTAAAAAAAACCCTATTGGAATTGGAACTTGGAACAAGATTGAACTATTGAAGACTTTGAGGCCGGATAATGGAGAGTTCACCTGTGTGTTCTTGAAGACTTTTGTGATGGTGAAGGGATTATTCAACAATTTTCAGCTCCATATACCCCCACAACAAAACGGGGTTGTGGAATGAAGGAATAGATCCGTGTGAGGGATGACCCGAAGTATCCTAAAGGCTATGGATTTACCACAAAATTTATGGGGTGAAGGCATAAGACACTCTTTCTATTTGCTGAATCGGCTGCCTACAAAAGCTCTCAAAGAAAAGAATAAAAGATGGTTATGAGATATAATTTCTGATGATGTTATTGAACCTCAAGATCCTTTTAAATAGGGAGATACAAAGCAATATAAAAGGAATAGATATACATCAAATAACTATAAAATCTCACTATGATTTATCTAAATCTAATTCAGAAATATATGTGATAGGGTTTGGATTATGTTGTGCAGGAGGGTATCGTTCGATGCTGTGAGGACAATATCGTCGACATAGAGGAGCAAGTATGCAGTGTTGGAGGGGCCCTGATTGTATATGAACATGGAGTTGCCACATGCGCTGCTGATGAACCCATTTGAAGTGATGAATGTGGCAAAGCGGGTATACCAAGCCGGGGTGCCTGTTTGAGACCGTAGAGCGACTTCTTTAAGTGACAAACATGATTGGGGAAGCGCTTGTTGACGAACCCGGGGGGCTGGTGCATGAAGACAGTCTCGTGTAAGTCGCCATGTAGGAATGCATTCTTAACATCCAATTGGTGAATTGGCCAAGACCGTGAGACAACACGGTTTGAATGGTTGCTGGTTTAACTACTGGGCTGAAGGTGTCATCGCAGTCTATACCCACTGTTTGAGAGTTGCCATTGACCACTAGGCTAGCCTTGTACCGAGCTAGTGAGCCGTCAGAGTGGAATTTATGCCGGAACAGACACATACACCGGATGACCGGGCTGTCCGAGGGTCTGGGTACTAATTCCCAAGTGTCATTATCCATCAATGCAGTAAATTCAGCTTGCATGGCATGCAACCAATTCGGGTCATCAAAGGCAGTAGCATAAGTCTTTGGAATGGGGGATGGTGTGACAGTGGTAAGGGCGGCGGGAGTGGTGTCACGAGATTTGGACCGGGTAGTGGATGGGGGAGGAGTTGGATTTGGGATTGGGATTGAGATTGGGATTGGGATTGGGATTGGTGGGACGGCAGGTGGTTTAGGCCTGCGACAGTAGGTTATTGGGAATTTAGGGGGAGGTGGAGGACGACTGGTAGATGGCTGGAATTGGAATCCAAGAGGGATTGAATCATCAAGGAAAGTGTAGGAGGTAGGGGAGTTGAAGATGGTGTAAGGGAAGGTTTGTTCATCAAAGGTGGCATGTCGTGATATGTGGACCTTTCCTGTTGTGGGATCGAAGCAGCGGTAGCCACGGTGATCAGGTGGGTAACCGAGGAAGATGCACCTGACCGATCGTGGATGAAGTTTGTGGGGTTGGGAGGCGGATGCATTGGGGTAGCAGGCACAACTGAAGGTGCGGATGGTCATAGCGTGGGTGGCGTAGGTAAAGGGCGAAGGTGGGTGTGTAGAAGTTGAGTCTCTTGGTGGGCAAGATGTTGTGGAGATAGATGGCTGTGTGCAAGGCTTCAACCCGAAACGAAGGTGGTAGATGGGCATGAATGAGGAGGGCTCGAATGACGTCGTTTAGGCACCGAATCATGCTTTCGGCCCGGCCGTTTTGGGATGAAGTTTGCGGACAGGAGAACCGAAAAAGGAGTCCGTTTTGATGAGCAAATTTTTTGATGATTGTCAAATTCCCCACCTAAATCGCATTGGAAAGTTTTTATTGATTTGTTAAATTGAGTTTGGATTTACTGGTGATATTTGACAAAGGTGAGAAAAGTATCGGATTTATACTTAAGTTGGTAAACCCATACAAAACGAGAAAAATTGTCGATTAGGACCATGTAATATTTGTAACCGGATTTACTGATGATAGATGAAGTCCATAAATCGCAATGTATTATATCAAAAGGTGCAAATGTAAACGAATTAGATAAATGGAAAGGTAAACGTTTACTATTAGCAAGATGACATGAATTACAAAAATGAGATAACTTGTTCTTATTACAAGGAAAATTGAAATTGCGACATAAAATATCTAAAATTTCATGACCGGGGTGGCCAAGACGGTCATGCGAGGGAAGTGTTGAAGAAGCAAGATAGCAGGCTTGTTGAGGTAGTTGTGGAGAAGACAGTGGATAAAGATCTCCTGAACTGTTGTGACGAGAGAGAATCTGTTTAGTGTAGAGATCCTTCAAAGAAAAACCAAACGGGTCAAATTCGATAGAAACATTATTATCACGAGTAAAACGTCTAACAGAGATAAGATTTTTGATAATGTGAGGGCTATAAAGGACGTTTGGCAGTATGTAGGTGCGGTTTGGTGAATGGAAGCCAGGTAGCTGTGAATTGGTAAAGAGTTGCCATTGCCTACTAAAATGTTATTGCAAGAAGGATTTGAGACGGGGAATAAGAGCTTACCCGGATCATGTGTGAGGTGGGAGGAGGCACCACTCATCAGTGTCCATGATGTCAGAAGTCCAGGAGGCAGAAGATGATGGGCCTTGTGTGTGGGCAAAAGCAGCACTTAGGTCTGAGGGGCACAAAGCATTGAAATCTCCATAAGGTGGTGGGTTGTGGCTGGGAAGAGGAGGTTCAGTGTGTCCAGCAAATTGGGCTTGGGGAAAAGATGCAAATGGGGCATGTGGAGTTGGTGGTATGGTGGAGGTTTGCGATTGGGTGGTGGAGGCCGCCAGGTGGATTGTGTTGGGTAAGGGCATGGTGGTGGAGTCCACCACGCCCAATTTGGATATGAAAGCTGGTTGGAAGACCATGGGGAAAAAGTGGAGTGACCATTCCCTCTGCCTCAGCCGCGGCGGTTCCAGGAGCCACGACCCCTGCCACGGCCACGTGAGGGTGAGAAATGGTGATCAGGGTGTTAGTGGTGTTGATTTGGTTGTGGTTGTGATGGTGCGTCAGGTGCTGTGTGAGTGGTGTTGATTTGGTTGTGGTTGTGATGGTGCGGCAGGTGCTGCGAGGACAGTGGAAGAGGATCCTTGATGGGCTTCGACTCTAATCACTTCATCTTTAAGCATGGTGATGGCCTGATCCCAGTCCACGCCATGTTGATTAATGAGGGCGGCTGTGGTGTTGTATTCAATGGGTAGACCCCGAACCAGTTGAAGTTGGTCCACATCGGCCAATTGGTTTGCAATATCAGATAGTTGTTGACAATAGTCGTCAACTGATGAGTAGGCAGAGAGGTTGAGGTTGCAAAATTTCGTTTCAAGTGCTGCGGCTCGTGCCTTTTTGTTGCTCAAGAAAATCTTCTCCAATTTCTTCCAAGTCGCGTAGGCGGTAGTTGTGGTGTCCAGAACGCGGGTCAGGAGGTCTTTGGAACGCGTCAAGTTCTAGCCGTTGTTCGTAATCAGTCGACTTCAGATCGGGTGCAGCATAGCCATCAATGTGACCGGAGACTATGTAGGCTGTTGCGTAGAGACGAAACAATTTGACCTAGGAGGAGTGCGTGACTTTTGTTCCATCTAGGGTTCTTATTTTGGTCTGGATGTTGGTAACCGAGTACACCGGGTGAAGGGCGGCTGGCTTGTGCGGTTGCTCGGTCGCCTCCTTGGTCATGTTTGCCAGTAGGGCAGGATTTTTGGTAAATCAGAACCGTAGCTCTGATACCATAAAAGATGGTTATGAGATATAATTTTTGATGATGTTATTGAACCTCGAGATCCCTTTAAATAGGGAGATACAAAGCAATATAAAAGGAATAGCTATACATCAAATAACTATAAAATCTCACTATGATTTATCTAAATCTAATTCAGAAATATATATATAAATATATATATAAAATACGGCTAATAAAGAAACCATACGAAATTTTAAAGGGTCGAAAACCAAATTTAGATCATTTAAAGGTTTTTGGATGTGTATGCCATGCCAAAGTTCCTTCCAATCATTTGAAGAAATTGGATGATAGAAGTCAAAGATTGGTGCATCTTGGTGTTCAACCTAACACCAAGGCTTACCGTTTATTTGATCCAATAAACAAGAAAATTGTGGTAAGCAGAGATTTTATTTTTGAAGAAAATACAAGGTGGAAATGAGAAAATTATTTGGAAGAGTTTGACATTGACACTCAAACTCCTGGTTGGATGGATTTTATTGTGCAAATAAATCATGAAGACATTGAGAGTATGCAGCCAAATAGTGGAGTAGCCACTGTAGCAGAACAAAACACACTTACAAGTGCTCCAACAGCAGCTGTTTCTGAGCTAAACAGTCCACTCACAGCACCAAACAGCCCAATAGCAGCTGAGTTCCAGCCTGATTTTTGAAACAGTTCAGCCCCAAGCAGTCCAGAATATGCTGTAGCAGGTCATGGGCGTATGCTACCCTGCTTATCTACTGATCTTGAAGGTCCAGCAGATCCGTCCAATGCAGAACAAGAATCTTATGATGATAGCCCTATTCAAGGTTAAAAGCTTTTAAATGAAGTTCTTGATACCCACCCTTTTACTATCATGATCTTCTCATGATGGAAGAAGAACCAAGGTGTTATATCGAAGCTGTTAGAGATGCTAAATGGAAGGAAGCAATCATCAAGAGATACTCTCGATTGAAAGAAACGATACATGGGAGCTGGTAGAATTACTGCCCGGTCATCAACATATTGGGTTAAAATGGGTATTGAAAGTTAAAAAGATGCTAATGGAGCTGTTACGAAGCATAAAGCACGCCTAGTAGCTAAAGGCTATGTTCAAAGGTTCGGGATCGATTTTGAAGAGGTGTTTGCGTCAGTAGCTCGGATGGAAACTGTAAGGTTGTTGGCTTTGGCAGCTCATTTTGGATGGAATGTTCATCATTTGGATGTTAAATCTGCATTCTTTCATGGTGATCTTACGGAGGAGGTTTATGTGTTCGTAAAGGAAGGAAAGGAGCAGCAAGTTTACAAGTTGGTTAAGGCGCTATATGGTTTACGCCAAGCACCAAGAGCTTGGAATACTCGTCTAGACAGTACCTTAAAGCAGTTTGGTTTTGTGAGGTGTAAACATGAGAATTCTGTTTATCGAAAGGTAACACGTTATCGTTTATTACTTGTGGGTGTTTATGTAGATGATATGATTGTAATAGGAGAAAAGCAAGATGATATAGCAGCTTTCAAAAGGCAAATGGAGGCTTGCTTTGAAACGAGTAACCTAGGTCTTTTGCGCTATTAACTTGGTATTGAGGTGAATCAAGGTAATCAAGGAATTTCAATCAAACAAACTGGATATGCTGATAAACTTTTGAAACAGGCAGGTTTAATGGAGTGCAATGCAACCAGGTTTCCTATGGAACCTGGTTTGAAGCTGACAAAGAATGATGGAGGGCCAAACGTAGATGCAACTGAGTGTAGAAGGCTGATTGGTAGCGTTCGCTACCTCGCTAAGACGAGATCTGACTTTTGCAGTTGGGTATGTGAGTTGATTTATGCAGTCACCAAAACAGTCTCACATACAAGCTTGTCAGGTGCTATATGGCTGAGAAGTTTATTGTCAAGAGATAACATGTTGGAAGGAGGAAACCGTGACACTAAGAGTTGATAATCAGTCAGCTATAAGTCTAATGAAGAACCTAGTGTTTCATGGGAGGAGCAAACACATAAATACATGCTATCACTTCGTAAGAGAGTGTATTGAAAGAGGAGAGCTTAAAGTTGAATATATAAGTGGAAAGTTCAGAAGGCGGATATTCTAACCAAGGCTTTACCAAGGTAGAAGTTTGAAGAGATGAACGAATTACTAGTAATGAAGATTATCACTTAATCATTGAAAGATTAAGGGGGTGATTATTGGATTAATCTTGCAAATTAATAATAAGTTGATTTTTTATTATTTAGCATAAAGGTGTAGTATTTACAGCTGTTTACCATCTGTTTTCCTTCTGTTTTACAGCTGGTAATTTACCAGCTGGAGCTTTCCTAGTTTAGTAGAAGTTTACCTTGTTTAATTTATCTTGAGGGTTAAGCTTTCATCCATAAACAAGCTTAATCTTCCCTTTCATAATTTGTACTTTTTTCTTCTAAGTAATTTTAAGAATCCAAGAGCCAAAGCGGGCCAACTGTTTCATTCATTTCTGTTCTTTTTTTTGTTTGGTGTTTTGTGGTTATTATTTTGATCCAATTGGACTTTACAATATCAATGTTTCACAAAATTATAATAATAATCTTATTTTCAGAATTAAATAACAAAAAAACATACCCATTAATATCCCACTGTAGGGCTGGCAATTTCAGACACGAACACGTTAACACGACACGACACGACACGAATTTAACATGTTTCGTGTTTACTCTTAACATGTTTCGTGTCTAAAACAGGTCGACACGTTAAGACCTGTTTATTTTTCGTGTCTAAACAGGTAAAACCCGCTAAGACCCGTTAAGACCCGTTAAGACCTGTTAAGATCTATTAAGACATGTTAAGATCAGTTAAGACCTGTTAAGACCCGTTAAGACCCGTTAAGACCTGTTAAGACCTGTTTAAAATTTAAAATAAATAATATAATAAAATATATGGTCATATGTGTAACCAATTAGCTTCAAAAATTTCTAATGGTTAACCTTAGTTCTTTAACAGGTTCTTTAACGGGTTTTAACAGGTTTCTTAACAGGTCATTTATCGTGTTAATTCTTAACTGGTTCCTTAACGGGTCTTTTCGTGTTTACGGGTTTTTAACGTGTCGTGTTCGTGTTTGAAAAACCAGACACGATAAGAATTCGTGTCGTGTTCGTGTCTTACCAGTTCGGGTTTCGTGTCTTAACGGGTCGTGTCTGACCCGTTATGACAGCCCTATCCCACTGGGATGGTAGGGTGTAAGAAGGGTGAGATGTGGGCAAACATTACTAGGCTGCTTCAAATGAGACCTCTAGCTCCAATACCCCCCCCCCCCCCCCCCCCCCCCCCTTTTTTTTCCTTCTTTTGCAGTAAAAAAATACTACTAACAATTTTCAGAATGATTATGTACTAAGTATACACTTTGGGAATTCGAGGATTTTGACTTGTTTCCTTCGAAGTTGATTATTTTATGTTTTAGCTTTTTAACCTTTTCAAGATAAAACAAAACCAAATCATCAATTCATTTACTATCGCCATCCAGTGCCAGCCCTATAGCTTTTTAAAAACCAAGGGCTTCAGGGGTCACTAAATTTAGAAGCCCCTCACTCAAATAATTAGTTGCAAAACTTGAGCCGCCAGGTGTCACCATTTTTACAATTATCCATTCTTGTGCCCTTTTTTTGTTTATTTTTTATTCTTAATTTTTGGGTAATTGCTTGTTTGCTAACACAAATTAAATCAGGTGGAGCCTGCTGTTGGTGCCGCTTTGCTTGCGTGGAACGTCCTAAAGAAACAGTTGTGATCTGGAAATTGACAAACAGTCAACAGTGTCCAGATGTGATAAGTTTAAGATTAAAAATAAATATGATGTTCAGATTGTATAGTTGCAGAGAAGGATACAGAAAAGCTCAAAAAGCAAAGAACATAATTTTTAATTGCACAAGTGTTTATATAACTGATTTCTTTCATGATTTTTAATCACATAATGTTTTTTGCTTGAAAAATTGGGTGTTATGCTGATCCACAAAAGTGGGAAATTAGATTGGGTTGGATGAACTTGTAATTTCTTAGTAGATTTTTAGGCACTAATATCATGTAACTCATACCAATCATTATTGTTTGTTTTGTCACATGAGGTGACACCTAAACAAGCTTCTCTATAGAGTTCCCTCATCCATTAGAGGCGTTTAATAATTGTTGGAAATTAATTCAACCGCATAAAGCAAAACAAGCTGGTCGGTTTGAAATCCAAATATTTTAGTTCATGATTTTGCGGTTAAATTGAAACTTGAACTAGCCCGTTTTTAACAAGTATTATATATATTTTTTTTAACGCTGCCAAGTATCACTGTTTAAATGGGCATATTGACACCACCATCTATGAGGAAACCCACATTGGGAAAACCCCTAGCTCAACCTAGAGCATTTTTTTTTGTTTTATGTGGGACTCGAACCCAAAACATCACATTCAGAAAGTCAAGGAGGTACCATTAGGCTATAAACCCTTTGATTCATAACAGTATATATATACTATACAAAGTGAATAATAATATATATATGTGTTAATAATAACAATTAAATAATTTAGTGTTTTAGGACAGATTAATGGTATTCACGACCATTTTTTTTTGTGTTTTTAGCATTCTTGATGGTATTAACGTCGCCGTGACAGAGCGTCCATATCGTCAAAGTGGCATGAACTTTTTTTTGGCAGAATCTTGTGTTTTATTGTGACACACGGGTTCTATGCCATTTTAAATTTTTTTAGTATTATTTATTTAAACTATTGTTCTTTATGTCTTAAGATTATTTTTTATGATGTCACTCTTGTCAAATGATCGTATTAAATCTTTTTTTTTCCGACAGTAACAATTGAATAACATCACAAAAGAGGGATAATTTTGTAAAATATTAACAAAGTTTCTCAAAATGTTTTAATTATAGTTACTCAACTTTAAGCATTTTTTTTTGGCTTTTTTATATTCATTCAGTTATACGAATTTTTTCTGTAAATATTTAAATTGTCTAAATTAATTAAAATAAATGAAACATTTGTGTAAATTTAATAATGTTTAATTATTGTTTTCTAAATTTGACTTAAATTTAATTTAATAATTATGTAACTTTGTTAACAATTCATGAATCTGTTTTCTTAACCATTATATCTTAGTTTAAGTTAATTAGAAAAAAATTTCATTTATTATTAATAAATATTCATATATGTTTCATTTAACTTCATTAATTTTAAACAATTTTAAACATGTTTCTGAAAATAAAGGACTTCAGAAAGAACAAAAAGACTTTAAATAACTTTAGTAAAACACTAGAAAAATTTAATTTAATTATTATTAGGTGGTGTTTTTCCTTTTAAAATTAGAACTAAGGGTTAGAACATAATTCAAAATGGACTCAAATATCTAAAATGAATAGCATCATGCAGTTTCTATTAAAAACTAAAATTAATTAATAAAAAAAAACCAATAACAAAACCAATGAAAGGTAAAAGGTACATGACTCATGCAAGGTACTTGTGCAAATTTCAAAACAAGTTAAAATGTGTGAAATCACACACACTACAATAACTAAATAGATAAATTCAGAATCAAATGTAGAAAAAGAAAGTAGCAGGAGACAAAACTGGAGCTCAAATGTATGCCTAAATTGGACAGGGTGGGATCTCAAGAGTCAGACCAGCTTGAATTTGTCCCCAACCGATTAATCGCCAATGCTTCTCCACTCTCCTGCTTAAAGCAATCTTCTCACCTTTGCTCGTGCACACGGGTGATGTCAGCTGCAGTTTTGCTAAATCGTTCTTAACCGCCAACACACGCGCCCCTGTTGACATTGATCCTATGTTGAGCATTAGTATTTCTGCCTTTGACAGCTTTGATACCTTCCCTTGCTTTTCTGTTCCTTTTGTCTTCACACCCAGCAGTCGGCGCAAAAGAAAAAAGTTCACCTACAAAAACCATTGGTAGAGTTTAGAAGCCTCAAAAAGAATGGGTCAGGTTGAATCAGAATGGGTCATTTTTATTACAAGGCAATGTAAGAAGAATAGATGGATCGAAGGACCAAAAACATTTCAATCAGCACACAGATTAATTGAAAGAAAAAGCTAAAGATGATTAGTACATTATTCTCTATTTATAGGACAAAATTATTAAATAAAGAAAAAAAAACTGAAAGTAAATGTCTTAATTGATGACTAATTATTTTATCTTTGACTCCAATCTACTCAATCTACTGCCTTGATTGCCTCCAATATATAACCACCGAAATAAACTAATATTCTCTCCCATAATTCCTGTCTTTATAAAAAATTTCTCTAATCTTCAAAAACTTCATTCTTGGTAGAGCTTTACTTAAAATGCCAGCCTTTTTGTTCACTGCCGCTAACATAATTTTCACCAACGCATTTTCAATGCACTCACGGATAAAATGATACTTAGTCTCAATGTGTTTGCTACGACAACGGAAGACTGGGTTATTTATCAACAATATTGCAGATTAGTTGTTGACACGGATTGTAATTGCTTCTATTGTTCTTTCTATGATTTATTCAAACAGGTCTTTCAACCACGCTAATTATGGTGAACACTAGAATGAGAGGGCAGTTCAATTACTGAGCACATCAGCACGTTGAATTCTATGGTCCTAGATTATGTCAGTGGAAATCAAATTCAAGGATGAGATTTAGGCCTTATTATTGTTGTCTTCACTGCAACGATTACTAGTGCAGCCAACAAGTTTACTTTTGAGGGGATTCAAGATCAAATTCTAGGCAAGTGAACTACGAAATGATGGTAGATGAAAAAGGAATAGCTGAGGTAGTGCGAACCGAACAAGAAAAGGAGTTGGTCTAGGACTCGTAGACTTGTGGCACGGATCATTTGTACAACGTCTTAATACACCAAAATATAAAACTATAGGGTTAATTTTAATAACTATAATTTTAAGTATGAATATGATTTATAGGCATGGTGGTGTATAATGAGATTTAGGCCTTATATAAAACTATAAGGTCAGTCAACTCTTAACCCTAAAGCCTGTTCAATTTTTGTTAACCTTAGTTTTCATTCTCTATATATTAATCTTGCACTTGTAATGTTAGTAAAACTTAATAAAATATCCTAGTTACCCCATTGATGTAGGTCAGTTTAGACCGAACCACTATAAACCCTTGTGTTCTTCATTGCTTTCATGGGTGTGTTTGGATTCGCGTGTGAAATCCCTAACAAACCTCTCATAAAGAACTATATTGGTGGGATTTACTAAGTATGTTAGTTTTTTTGTAACCTGTTTCTAGATAAACGGGTTTAGATGCCACCTCTAAATAGAATGATGTAATATACTTATATCACAACCACAAAAAAATGATACAGCCACTTCGTTTTGGTTACCTCTAGTTCGACATAAACATCAGGAAGAGACCCAACCTCCCCAAGAACTTGACCCACCAACCGATCAGCACGGGTCAACATAGGGTCCATTGTTGTTCCAACCCCAATAAGACCTCCAGGTACAGCAAATTGAAGCTCATTCTGCTCTGCAAATAGTGACACTATTCTTGAGTAAATCGGGGTGCACTTGATGTTGCCACTCTCATCCTTAACAACAATCCCTGGACGGACCTCAATATGCTGGTTTACCTTCAACACACCCTATAAAAAACAATAATAATTATGTAAAAATTCTATTTATATTTTTTATTTACATGAATCTTCTTAAACATAAATAGGACCAACATAAATAATCATAATAAGAAAGGAAGAACTAACCTTGAGGATACTTCCACCAGCAACACCACCTTTTATTTCATCAACCTCAGATCCAGGCTTATTAACATCAAATGAACGAATTACTATCATATTTGGGGGGGAAATGAAGTTCCTCTCTGGAATGGGAATCCGTTTTATTATGTACTCGCAAACCACATCAATATTATATCTAAGCTGAGCTGACACGGGGATCACTGGTGCACCATCAGCAACGGTTCCCTGATATCATCAATGCTTTTTTTTAAATCATCCAGTAAATGACAAATGATAGTTAAAATGAATTCGGGTCAAACAAGATTTTTCAACATGAAACAGGTAACAATTTTAGTCCAACTTTTTAACTTTCTGTAAATTTAGCCTGTCAAATAAGATCATAAACATTAGATTATTTAAAATAAATGACCACAGAGAGAATATCACACTTTCGGGAAGTATCAACAAGTATGACACGACTACTATTAAGCTGATACTTTCTTTTCATTTGTTTGAAGCGTGTGAGGTATAACATACCGAAATCAATCCATTCATAAGTACAAAGATCATAATTTTCAGTGATTCACATTAATGAACAAAAAGGGAAAAGTGGATCATGGCAGATAACCTGGATAAATTTCTGAATTGCCTCGTGTTGGTTAACGGCTGTATTTTCTTGAATTAAATCAACCTTATTTTGAAGAATTATAATATGTTGGAGCCGCATAATCTCTACAGCAGCCAAGTGCTCAGAAGTCTGAGGTTGGGGACAGCTTTCATTTGCTGCTATGAGAAGTAATGCTCCGTCCATGATAGCTGCTCCATTAAGCATAGTGGCCATGAGAATATCATGTCCCTGTAGAAATAAAATAAGAATATCGATAGTCAATAAGAAAGAAAAAATAAACAAATTTAAATACATAAATAGTGATAAAACATTTTGTAAATTTAATGTTCTGCGCAAAAGACTAGACTGCAGTTTAACTCATGATTGTACCTGGCTAATATTACAACATTAGTGCTGCAGCTGACTCATGATGTTTTATATACATCAATAGTCTATTCTCATTATTTATGCATACATTTTAGCTGCCAGCATGGATTATTGTTCTTTATTCCTAAATACTTACAATTGTAGGCAATCATGTTAAAATCCATCATCTGTAGGTATACTTCATATTCCGTCATTTCTTTAAAATAATTTACTTAAAACTCCAGTTGCTAACTATTGTTTGTTATTTTATGAACATAGAAAATGAAAAGTTAATGCGTGATTTACATTAGTCAGAATGGATTATAACACTTTGTCAACAATGCTATTTTATGAATTTCATGTTTAACTCCTTTTAGTCTGGTGTTCTCTTTCCATCTATACTATGACAAGATAATTACGTATACTGTATACATCAGCATCCGTATGCATTAAAAATAAGCATTCAGTATTTCAGTCTTCACAGCATGCAAACCAACATGTTTTCTATGACTTTTTCTGTAGTTTCTTGTTTTTGACTTTATGATTTTATTTGTGGTATAGCAGGTTTGTCAAGTTTGGCAAACGTTTCTTGCTTTTCTACTTAAAAACTTTGTTGTCAAAAGCCTTGAGGCATGCACCTAGTCATTAAAAAAGCCCAGCCACAAAAACACCTCTGGAAGGACTATGTGCAGATCTGCACTTTTTTAATTTTGGTTCTGATTTTTTTGGATTTGTTTTGATTTTATTTACAAAGCTATAACTAGAAAAATACACAAATTAACATATACAACAATGGTTTTGAACCTTTGATATTGGTTCTGAACATTTGGTTTTGATTTTTGAACATTTGGTTTTGGTTTTTGAACATTTGGTAATGGTTTTGAACATTTGGTTTGTGTAAGAGTATTAACTTCAAATGCATAATATAATTTTCTTTTTCCACCTATGCGTGCTTTTTTTCTCAGGCTATCACCTTTTATGCGCCTTACGCCTAGCCCCCAGGCGAGACCTTTGCGCCTAGAGTGCGCTTGTCGTCTTTCACAACATAGCTTAAATGTAGTTTTAACATTTCTAGTGTCATTTCATTCCTCCATTGATGCCAAAACTTAAAAGTATCAGAATATACTAAGAACATCGATGATCAATATAAATAGTCAGGAGAGAAGTTGATTATGAAGTCTGAACTAAGGGTGCTAATTGATGGTGTTACTTATAAGATAAGAAAACATGGCAAATTTCCTGACATAGCTTGATTTATCATGTATGCTTCTGAGGCCTGTTCAGACACTGTTTTCTACAGGCCTATATCAAAAAGACAAAACTGTGTTACCAGTTACCAACATTTCTCATGTTTTAACAAATACGATTCAAATGCTGGAAATTAGTCAACGGCAATTTCTCAAGCATAGCAAAATAAATTATGACTTCAACAAGTCTTGAAAAATAGAAACTGAATCACATTAATATTAACTTTCCATATTAATCTAGGCCTGTTGAATACTTACCGGACAGTCAACAAACGATACATGCCTCATCAATTTCATCTTGCTGTTCTCAAATCCAGGCACATCACAAGGAGGGTTGTCTTCTTTTCCACTTCCATAGGCCCTGCAAAAAATTTGAAAAAAACTTGCATTAATATGCTAGGCAAAGCAAAAATACTAATGTAGCTTTATTTGCACACTTACTTGTAACACATGGGTCGAGGGCACCTTTCATCTTCACATTTGTATATCTTTGCATTGGCATACCCAAGCTTAATGGTAATGTTACGCTCCAGCTCATTTTTGAAACGAACCGTCTAAATAAAATGATAACAAACTGAGGTTATTAAAAGGGCTCTCTATAAAAATTTAAAGACGCAAAAAATCAGCAAAACACGTCCCAAGCTCATACACTATACACTATACTACTATAGCAAAGAGAACACAAAGGTTAATCACATATAATCAGACCACATGTACTTTCAAATAACAATATAACTCTAAGAAGTGATTACTTAGTGCTTCAACACAAAAACAACAATAGACTAACATGCCTTGTGCAATAATCAGAGTCTAGTTATGTTAGTTACAGATTTTTGTGTTTTCTTGTAAAAAAGCGTGTGCACACAAGAAACAAACATACCCAACGAATTCCCACTTTTGAATGGGATTTGGAGGGGGAGAGATGAAGACAATCCTTACCCCTACCCCAAAATGAGGTAGAGAGGCTGCTTTAGAGGAGATCCATGGATCATGATTAACTAATCAAACACGCAAACACAAAACCACAAACCACATAACACGTAGAAAGACAACGTGGAGAAACCGATGCATATAAAGCCAATAAAACAAACTAAGCTGCATACCAATGAAAACTAAAAAACAAATATAACCTACGACATACACCACGTAAACATGCAGATAACATATATATCAAACATACCAACATGTCAAACAAGCATTCCCTAGAACCAATGTTCTACCTAAAACTAGAATCGCTAACATGCATGGCTACATCCTAAACAATCTAGTAGTCTCTCGCCTTTATTATATGCCTTCAGAAACTCCTATAACTGATCATGTCCTCAGAGATGTGCCATGCTAACAAATCCTGACGAATCTACTCATCTCATGTCAACCTAGGTCAACCCCTGCACCTTTTACCCTCTACGGACTACGATGATGTTCTTTACTCTTCAAATAGGTGCCAACAAGTTCTCCTCACATGTCCGAACCATCTCAATCTTTCTTCCCTTACTTTGTTTGAGATGCAGAACTTCTCGCCGAACGATTGAAGTAGGTACCAAAGAAACTAAACTCTTCAATTTATTGAATACATAAAAACGATTACATCCCAGGCTATTTATAGCCAAAATAAAAAGATAAAATCTTAACTAATTAACCAAAGACTCGGACTTGATAAACCAAATACAAAATTTACACAACAATAAAATAGACCCTCTACTTTATCCAAATTACAAGTTTAAACTAACACATTTGTGTTCGTTTACGTTCGTTTATGTTCGACTAAATTCATTTATTATATTATTCATTATATGTGTTCTATATTTTTAATTTTTAATTTTTGGTTTGATACCATAATATTTAAGTTATTTTTAGTTTAATACAATAATATTTTAATTTATATATTTATAGCTGATTATTTCCAATGCTTGAGATTAAGAATGTTGATTTTATTGTTTAAACAATATGTGTATGTTAGCGTTCATGAACCGTTCGTGAACAAGCTAAATTCCTTAATGAACGAACACGAACAAGAATTTTCATTCGGTTAGCATTCGTGAACCGTTCATGAACAAGTTAAAAGTTAAACAAACGAACAAGAACAAGGGCTCGTTCGTGTTCGTTTACATCCCTACACAAGGACACGTTACCCCCAACCTTTCTCAGATGACTTTGTCCTTATTTAGTCAAGTTTTGTGTGTCCACACATCCATCTTAGCATCCTTATCTCCGTCGTCTCCAACTTTCGCTCCTGAATCTTATTATTGACCAACCACCACTTCCATACATCGTGGCTGGTCTAGTTGTGACCCTATAAAATTTACCCTTTAGTTTTTTTGGGAACATCTTGTCACATAGGATGCTCGTATATGCTCTCCACCTATACCAGCTTGCTTGGACAAGGTGAGCTACGTCGCAATCCATGTCTTCGTCACTCTAACGAATGACCACATGCATTTAAACTTTTGTTGTTTGTAGCACCTCTTGGCCTCCAATAGTCACATGCTCATCCTCGTCTTCCTCCTTGTTGACCCACTAAAGTTACAATAGAGATACTTGGTTTTGACCTACTGATGCGCAAGCCTTTATTCTCTAAGGCAACTCGTCACTCTTCTAACCTCGTATTTAAGTCCTTTTTATTTTCAGACACACACACACACATAGTGATGCATTCAAATGAGAATCAACAAATTGTTGAGAACTAAAAAAAAACCATTTATAACCATATGATTTAAGATACATAAAAGTAACTTCCTTCTCCTTAAAATTTTAAAATAAAAATGGCTATAAATACTTATTTTGGTTCTCAATTGAATATCCATATATATATATATATATATATATATATATAGAGAGAGAGAGAGAGAACAGAGTTAATAATAACTCATTTTATCTCATTAGCCAGAGATAACCTGACAAGTTCAATAGAAATCGTTGGTTTTTCTTTTTCAAATATCATTATTACACATATACAACATTTTCTTTTTTATGTGTATGCATAAATTCACATGTGTTTAGGAGTTTAAACTGTGTAAGGGTTTAGATTTTGCAGCAACGTAAGTTTTTAGATAAAAAAAACTTACATTGATGTAAACTCCAAAACACACGTGAATTTATACACATACAATAGAAGAAATAGTTGTACATGTGTATTCGAAAGAAACAATGATTTTGATTGTTCTTGACATATTATCTTGGGTTAGCAAAATAAAATTGGTTATTATAAGTTCCAAATCATGTATGTTATATATAGGGCAGTGCTCAGATAATAACCCAGTCTTATAGCGATAACCGCGATAACCTGGACGATTTTTTTCAAATATTATTGCTACACCAAATCTTTCTTGTTTTATGTGTATGTGTAAATTCCCGTTCGTTTAGGAGTTAACACAGGTGTAATTTTTTATCTAAAAACTTACAATAATGTAAGAGTAAGGAGCTGTTTGTTTGCGTCCGAATAGGTCTTAATCTGAATTGTTCAGTTTCAGACCGTTTGTTTTAAAAAAAAACATCTAAATGGAATGAAAATGTCTAAATACAAATCTGAATGATTCAGACTTGGAAGTTAGTCTGAATGCGAAGAAAAGAGGGGTTGGCTCACCACCACCATCATCATCTCACTCTCTGGTCAGTTTTATATCCATAAAAGTAGTCTTCACTCAACTCACCTAGGCCACCTGATTGCCACAACCAACACTTGTTTCTTTGATCAATTTCATACTCTTTCAATATTTTCATGTCACATGATAACCTCTACTTCAAGTTTCCCATTGATTCAGGAGCCTTACTCCTCAAGGTAAAAGCTTTCGTTGCTTTATTGGTTTTTTAGGGTTTAGTTAAACTTCTAAACTTCTTAAACCCTGTAATCACATGTCCCCTTTTGATGATTGTTTACGATTAGGGTTATCATCTTAATTTGTACCAACTCCCACCATATCAGAGTATTGATCTGAGTTTGAAGTCCATACTATTGTTGATTTTGCATTGGAGATTTGAAACTTCGTGTTAATTGATGATGATTTTGTGAGAGTTAGATTAGAGTTGACACCTTAAATTATTGACTCCCGTTGAACTACTAAAAATCAGTATCAATATCAAATCAGATCAGTATTGATATCAAATCGGCTTAGGGTTCACGCATAGTTGTTCAGATGTTCAACCAAACAGTCTTAACCAGTTCAACACTTAATGGTTCAGACTTTCATAACCATTTTTAGACATATTACCGATTCAGCATTTAATTGTTCAAACCTCTACCAAACAGCCCCTAAGACCTAAACCTTTACACCGATATAAACTTAACAACATGAATTTACACATACACATAACAAAGTCTTATACATGTGTAACATTGATAATCAAAAAAAAAAATTAAAGATTTGGAATTATCTTCACGTGTTATCAAAGGTTATCATTGTAAGGGTAAATTATTATTCATTCACTGTCTTTTTAACAGTAATGAATAACAATGATGACAGAACAAATTTATCAAGAAAAATGTAGATTACAAAAATAACTAGAAAAAATAGAAAAACAAAGTAGTTTCCCTCCTACAGGTACTCTGATTATTTATTAAACTGCTATTAACAATAAACTATAAAAAAAATATTACCTGCACACCAGATATTGCTTTTACAACTGTTGATTTACCATGAGCCACATGCCCAATAGTACCTGTTTAAACACACGCAAAACACCAATTTCAAGCAACATAAAAAAGTTTAAACATGCTATGATGAACAAATCGAACAAACTTTCAAGTTAAACACATTAACTTACCAATATTAATCGTAGCCTGGCGAGATATGACCTCCGGGGAAAGCGGATGCAGCGTTGCTACATCCAGCTTGCTTAAATCCTGCTCCATTAGTCCTTTTCGAGCCATATTTACTGTTCCTGACGGATTTTGCACTGTTCGAAATCAGAAATCGTAGAAACCCTAAATTAAACACACAACCTGAATCAAACAGCAAGCGTCGAATGTTTACTAATTTTTAATGCGTTAAAAAGAACAAAAGTAACAATTAAAACTGAAAATTAAAGAATCCTAAATCTGCTTTTACAGAAATCAAAATCTAAGCAAGAATTTGACCTTTTTGTGTGAGCAAACTCCGATTTGCGGAGACTTTGACGAGATTCTGCAATTGATTGAAGCTGGCGGTGGCCAAGGTTATGGATGATATTACTGAGTAGAAACGTTAGGGTTTCATCAAGGTTCTATTACTTACTATAGCGAAGCAGTAACTAAGCATCATTGACAAGAATATCATGACTTGGTAACCATGGTTTGGGTTTGGATCGGGTTGAATAATCTAGCAAAGTGGGTCGTTTTTATTTTTTGATTTCTTAAAATAATTTGTTTATATGGTAAGTTAGTAAATAAAATTTCTAAATAATAAAAGTTTACCGCGTGTTACAGTGACATCGAAGCATATGCTAATTTGAATATATAATACCAAATCAAAATATGTTATATATAAATCAACTTGTTTTCGACTAACGAAAAACATGAGTTGTGTCTGAAAAAATTTTACATCGAAACATTGAACAAGTCGAGTTTATAGCAACACATACATAAAACTTAATATGTAAGAAATCCTTTTTTTTTAAGTTGACAGATGAAAATAACACATTCTAAACTTTAGAAACTTGAGGGGTCAAAGTGGGTAAATATATAAAAGAAATGTATATTGTTGCGTTACAGATAAAAAAACATTATGCTTAACATGTTACGACGCAAACAAAACCTAATAAAAGTAAACGACAAAAAATATAAAAGAGGTAAAAGAAAATAAACTCTGCATTTAAGATTCGAACCTTAAACAACACATTTGATTACCAAAAGCGCTAACTTGTCACACCCCGGGCCGGATCGATAACCCGTCAAGCGGAATAGTCCCGATGCGTGATTTGAATCGGAGTGATCAGATTGTTTACATTGCACATGATAATATGATAATACTAAAATACATTGAATAAAGAAAATTAAATTATAACTGTTTTATAATTTAATTTTATTACAACTTGACTTGAACATCTAGGATATGACCAAGATGTCTCACAAAAATTGCTTGCAAAAGAGCAGGTTTTGGATTTTGTAGCTGATGAGGCTTGGTAAGATTCCATGCAGGGGTTGTAGGTTCCTTTAAGGGATTCTATTTTTCTCTCTCTAAAAGCCATCCTGCTTTCACATGTTCTTCACGTAAGAATATGTAAAATCTGTCAACACTAGGTTGGCGAGTTCACGTTAGTATTTAAAAATATTAGGTTTTGTAAAAGGTTTGATGAAAATTATTCCATTTGCACTGGTTTTGAAAATGCTGTGTAAATGGTGTTGAAAACACGAATGAATTACACAAGTGTTCGATCTGAACCTCATTACTGACACCATCCCAGATAACCAAAGGTAGTTTATATATAGGGCATACGTAGAGCTAAAGCCCAGCCGGCATCCCACCACCCCTTCGATAATCTACGAGGATGTCCTTAATCGAAATCAGACCTCATCACTTATGTACCTCTATTCGACACGACACGACAGATGTTTTGGAAAAAGAAATGTCTTAAGAAAGAAGTGTATGCGTTGTCTCCTGATATAGGAGACATGTTTTGTTTTGTTTGTTTGAAAATCACACAATTTACACTCCTTTCTGGTAGTTTAACATTGTTTGTTGTAAACCCATTTGAAAATCATTCAAGACCAGGTCATGAACATTTGTTTGTATTGAAAACTCAAAATTGTTAGTAGTGTGGTATGTCTATAATATCACCTATGTGATCATTTACCAAACCTAACTGATATGCCCTTGTTGATAACTGATCCGAGTAGTTGTTTTATGTATGTATGCGTGTAACGTACCAGCCTTGACGCTGGAGGTTGGTTAGACCTATGGTACCATCTACTTTACCGTTGGTTGACCCGCGTCAACTAATGGTAAATGACTCTATAAGGGACTTACTTGAGAATCCTTAGCGAATTCTTGATGTGTATTGTTATGTGGATACATGCTCTAGTTGATTACCCTAGACAGATACCATACAAATGTGTTGTTTGTTTGTTTGTTTCGGGATGTGTAACATCAGCTCTCGAGCTATGTCCGTTCACCTCTTGGTTGGTCACAAAGCCTCGAACTGTCATGATTAACAGACACTTCTGTACAGCTGTGCTCCAAATCCTCAAAATCATTGTTTGAGTTTGAAAACTTTACTGATGATGCGATGAATGCTCAGTAAAATGTTTTGAAAATACACTTATTTGAGTAACATTCGAATAAGAGGTTGAGAGTTGGTTTTCTCTGTTAAATTATTTGAAAATAACTCTTATTCGAATAATATTCGAATAAGAGGTTGCATGTTCTCAGCCCCAAATAATTTGGAAGGCAATAAGTTAAAGAAAAAGGTGTCTATGAACTCACCTGGGTTATGGGTCGTCAATGCACTCACTCGGTATGTTCTCTTGGTTCGAATCTTGTGTTATCATTTAGTTAGTAAATTGTTGGATGGTTGTGTGTTCTGTGTCTTGATGTGATTTTGGAAAATGTGTTTTCATTTTGTAACATCACTGTATTTCGGGTTGTCCAGACCAGTGTTGTAAAAATCGCAATTAGGCGGCCGATTAATCGGGATTAATCGGTAATCGGCCCCTAATCGATTAATTTTAAGCTAGTCGGCCAATTAATCGGAAATCGGTCCTAGTCGGTCCAAGCCGGTCCTAGTCGCCCTAGTCGGTGTTAATCGGAGCTAGTCGGAAATCGGTCCAGGTTGAAAAATCGGCCCAAAATTCCAAATTTTTGGCCCAAGCCCTAAAAAAAAGGGTTTTTCTTTCCTTTCCCAGCTCCCGATCGGAAAAATCTCCTGCAAAATCTCATTCTCTCCTGCAAAATCAAAGTCGATCTCCTGATAAATCCAAAATCCAAGCCTATCGAAGTATCGAACTGCATCAGATCGAAGTCAGCATCAAAATCCAAGTCAATTGCTGCTGTTCAGTTCGCTTGTTATTTCTTGCTGCTATTTTTTTCCAAACGGCCAAACTCCCAAAGGCCAAAGTAAGTTTTTGACTTTAATTTCTTTTTTGTTGCTATTTTTTTCCAGTATTCTCGTAATCTCGTTCTTTTCTTTTTGCTTTAATTTCTTTTTTGTTTTTATTTTTGATAATTAGATTGCTGCTTGCTGTTCAGTATAGTAACATGAAATTTCTTTAATGTTTTTGTTATACATTAGGCTTGTTAGCAATTGTTAGTTGTATCTTGTATGGCATCAATGGAATCCACTGCTAGCCAAGGACTTAAACGAAATTCTGATGACATTGGATGGGAATATGGAAAGTTGGTGGATACAAATAAATTAGATAAAATTCAATGCAATTTGTGTGGAAAAATTGTGTCAGGAGGGATTTATAGATTGAAACAACATATTGCGGGTATAACAGGGAATGTTGCAACTTGTAAAAAGGTAATAAAGGAAGATCAAATAAGGGTTCGAAATGCTATGAATGATGTCAAGAACAAAAAGAAGGCAAAACAAGATAGTGATGAAACTTTGAGAGCCAATGTGAACATCAGTGATGAACCAATTGACCTTGATGATTGTTTTGGAGAATTGAAAGAAGGTCGATCATTTGGTCCTATGGATAGATTTGCAAACATAAAAAAAAATAGCAAACAAAGCAACCTTGACAATGTTGTTCGAAAAGAACAAATGATGCGTGTAAAAGAATACATATGTAAGTGGGCATATGAATGTGCAATTCCATTTCATGCCTTTGAAAGGGATAGCTTCAAAACATTGGTTGAGGCAGTTGGTCAATTTGGACCTAATGTCATGCCTCCTACTAGGTATGAGATGGGAAATACTTTTTTAAAAAAAGAGGTCGAAAGGACAAAGAAAGAGTTGAAAAAATATGAAGAAGAATGGAAATTTTTAGGATGCTCTATTATGACCGATGCATGGTCTGATAGAACAAGAAGAAGCATCATGAATTTGTGTGTGAATTCAAAGCTAGGTACTATCTTTTTGTCTTCTAAAGAATGCTCGGATGAAGCACATACAAGTGAAAACATTTTTGAATATGTTGATAAATGCATTGAAGAAGTTGGTCCTGACAATGTCCTTCAAATTGTGACTGATAATGCATCTAATAATATGGGGGCTGCAAAATTGTTGAAGGAGAAAAGACCTACAATCTTTTGGACATCATGTGCGGCACATACTATTAATCTAATGCTTGAAGGTAACAAGTTTAACAATTTTGGTTATTTCAAATTTCTTTTATTATGTATTTATAATTTTATTTATTTTTATGAAGCAATTGCTGGATTACCAAGGTATAAGAAAACTCTCGATCAAGCTAAAAAAGTAACGGTGTTTATATATTCTCATCACAAAACGTTGGCTATGATGAGAAAATTTACAAACAAAAGAAATATTGTGCGACCAGGAGTTACAAGATTTGCTTCTGCATTTCTCACTTTGCAAAGCTTATCGGAAAAAAAGACTCAACTAAGGCATATGTTTTCTAGTGAAGAATGGGAGAAGTGTAAGTTTGCTAAGACGGTCAAAGGGAAATTTGCTTATGCAACAGTAATATCTCCCTCATTTTGGAGTGGTGTGACAACATGTTTGAAGATTTTTGCCCCGTTAGTCAAAGTCCTTCGAATGGTAGATGCGGATTGGAAGCCTTCTATGGGTTTTATATACGGTGAGCTTGAAAAGGCAAAAAATGAAATTAAGAAAGCTTTGAATGACAATAAAACTGCATTTGATCCTATTATAGATATCATCTCCAACAAGTCATCCAATAGACTTGATACGTGCTTACATTTGACGGCTTACATTTTAAACCCGTATTATTTTTATAATAATCCGGAGGTACGAGATGATTTAAATGCCAATGATGCGGTTGTTGATTTTGTTGGTGTTTTATTTCCCAAAGACTATGAAAAGCAAAAGGAAATCTTGTCAGTCGAGTTGCCAATCTACAAGCGTAAGCAAGGAAAGTTTGAACGTCCAATCGCACTTAAAGGATGTGAAGTTAACGACGATACATTTGATCCGGGTAATACAAATTTTAAAAATTAATAATATATTTGTCAATTTAATAAATGTTTTCATAAATATTGTAGCAAATTGGTGGGAAACATATGGCAACTCAACTCCACATTTGAAAAGGATTGCCATGAGGATACTTTCTTTGACTACGAGTTCATCGGGATGTGAAAGAAACTGGAGCACATTTGAAGGGGTTAAACATTAAACTTTAATACTATAGTAAATGTTTTCCTACTATATTATAAATTTATTATTGAATTTTTTGTTTACTTTTGAACTTCTTAGGTACATACTAAAAAAAGAAATAGATTAGACCCAACAAAATTGAATGATCTTGTTTTTGTTCAATTTAATGCCAATTTGATGGAGAAAAACAAGAAAAGGAAGATGAGAAATCATGAGGTGCTTCTAGCTAATGATGGTAGTATGGCAAAAGAATGGGTTGTTGATGACGCGGATGAAGAAATTGAACCGGGGCTAACATATGGGATGGTTAGTGAAGCTGCTGGTGTTGATGAAGTTTTGGGTACTCGAACAAGTGCAAGGATAAGTACAAGGGCAAGTGCATCTAGGGAACTTTTTGATGAAGATTTTGAGTCAGATGATGAAGAGGAAGTAGAGGAGGTGGAAGTAGATGAGGAGGATGATTATGAGTCGGATGGTGTTGAAATTATTGAACAATATGGGCAGGATGACGATGAATTTTGAACTGTTTGATTATGGAAGTATTTGAACAATTTGATTTTGGCAGTATCTGAACTATTTGATCTTTGAAGTATTTGGACTAATATAGTAATATGTTAATGTTTGAATTTTTAGATTTGAATTTTGAAGTATTATATTTAATTATTTATATTTATGTGTGTCTTTGTGTGTATATATATATAAAATTTTGAAAAATTCTACATAAAAATCCCAATCCGATTAATCCCGATTAATCCCGATTAATCCCTAGTCCCTACCTCGCCGACCGACTAGCGATTAGCGATTTTTACAACACTGGTCCAGACAGGTTTGATTGTACTGTTAAGACCTGATATGATAATTATTAATGATGATGAATTATTGGATGTTAGTATTGATATTGGTATACATATTGAGAACACATTATTATAGAGTAAACCATGGGAGGTTTAGTTCGAAACACAACTAAATAGAACCAGAGAGTTTACTGCAGTTGAACTCACATGTTATGGATGGTTGAATTGGAATGGTAGTTGTATAGGATTCTATAATCAAAGATAGGCAAGGATATAATCATGGTCTATCGAAGAGGTGGTGGGATAGCGGCTGAGGCAATTGCGACTGACCTCTACGTATGCCCTATACTGTCACACCCCGGGCCGGCGGGAACGGATCGGGTTTTCCCGTCGGGCGGAAGGTTCCCGGGGTGCGATATCTTGAGTGATAATCAAATGATCAGATTGTTTATATAGCACATGATAAATAAATGAGAAATGCTAACACATCCATGATATAGAATTACAAGATTAAATTACAATGTATCGTTCATAATTTAACCAAGTAAATCTATCAAAAGAATCAATGAAACTATATCTTGTATCTGTACAAGATATACAAAAAATGATTCATTGTTTTTGTCATCAAAAAGCATGCAACACAAAATGAAGCTAGGTCTTCTAAAAGTCCTCTAGCTTAGTCCGTGCGTCTAAATAGCTACACCTGTTCATCACCTGAAAAACATGCATTTAAACAAAGTCAACACTAGGTTGGTGAGTTCATAAGTATGTTAATTGAAAACCTTGATTCATTCACATGCACAATCACAATGTTTATAATGTTACTTGTATGTCATTTGTTTCACTTGTTCACCCAATGGCTTCTCAGTAGTTATATTTACAAGTAATATATCATCCTAGTAGTGATGCTTATATATAGGGCATATGTAAGGGAACTAAGCCCTAGCCAACATCCCACCACATCACTACTAGAACTCCACACTACTTGCAATACAACTATTGATTTCCATTCCCAAATCCACATGTTCATCTCATTCTTAATCACCTGTGATATCATGTATAGAATAATATGATGATGTAATTGTAGTTATCGAACTGTAGTTTAGATAACCATAATATATGTTAAGGATATTAGATTTATCAAATCTATTCCTTGTATTATTCTATAATTGTGGAGTTAACTGTTGTTTCACTTTTAAATATTAAGAGTGTTAGTTAACCAATTGTAATTTGTTCTTGACTTATAGTGCATAGAGCCTAAAAGGAATCCATTGAAATCCTCACGTAATCAGATTTCAATGCATCCGATTTACCTCTACCACTTTGTGTACCCATAGACCTCATCGAACCAGTTACTAGCAATATGACATGAGAATATAAATTACTCAATCTACTAGACAACAAGAAACGATGGATTAATTACTTATCATTGCAGATTAATATCACCATGTGTCGCTTTCCAGAACCTGACTTGAAGTCGCCCTGTCACCGGTCATACGTTACCGGCCAATGAATCAATACGATCAACATACTAGCCCTACAAGCTAGAGGTTTGTCAAACCTATGGTACCACTATGCTATCGTCGGTTTAGTCACGTCAAACTAACTGGTCAGCGAATTATAGGGACTTACATGATCAACTTGTATAAATGGCACATGATTGAAGTGATATAATACAACAGGTCAATAGTAACTAATTGTAATTGTGTTCATCTGTGTTATTGTTCTCATTGTCATATGTTCTTCGTGTTATTAACAAAGTTAAATAAGAACTTGTCTTATTTCATTATATTAATTATTTGAGTGAATGATGTTGTTATCATGAAGTTACATTATCATGATTATCATTCTTGGTTCCATGTTCTCTTGTAATATGTGTTGAGTTGTAAAGCTAAGTGTTAAGAGGACTCGTCCTATTACACTTACTTAACTCTTGTGTCGAATGTTATTACAAAGATACATAGTATCTTATTAACATTCCTATGTTTGCCTGTGTTTGTTCCAATGTTTGTTTATGTAAGAATAATTAGGTGTCATAAGATAAAATCTTACAACTATGTTATTCTAATGTGTTGATGAACTAATAAGATATATTATCTTGTTCATCTGATTATCCCTGTCATGTCATAATCATACAAACATGCATACAATGATAAGCGATAATAAACAATTAAGTATTATCTAAAATCAATGTAATAACAATATGTTAAGCAAAACTTTTAAGTAAATAAAAGCAAGCATGTTTCTCAGCCCCGAGAGTTTAAAATCAGTTAAGATTAAAGAAAAAGGAGCATATGAACTCACCTTGTTGATGTAGTGGTTGACTTAGCTTAAATGAAGATATGCCCGCGCTCTTTCTTGTATTTGTAGTAGTTCTCACAATCCTGTATTGTTTTCACGTTGTATTTATCTTATAAGTATTGATTGTAATTGATTTATGTTCGTGTGTGTGTTAACCCTAAAGTTGGTCAACACTCGCGTGTCTCGGCCATTGTTCTTCATTCGGCCCATTTTGGTTGTTATAGACTTACATAATCCTTGATTCATTTGAA
Organism: Mikania micrantha; assembly: GCA_009363875.1. Taxonomy (NCBI): domain Eukaryota; kingdom Viridiplantae; phylum Streptophyta; class Magnoliopsida; order Asterales; family Asteraceae; genus Mikania; species Mikania micrantha. The sequence goes on from CM018686.1 coordinate 4,048,430, forward strand.
TTACACTTGAAATCACTTGTACGTTTACTAAAGCTACTTAGTTTTAATTGTTGGGAGCTTAATTCCACAATCTTGTTAACTTGTAGTAGTTTAGTTAAATAATTTCATGCCTATTATCAAATAAATTAGTTTAATGTGTTGACTTTTCTCCTTAATCATTGGGCCGAATGTGGGCTTTGTCTTGGACTCACGAATAAGGTTTCGAGTCCGATAACGTATGTGGCCGAACAATCCCATTGGGCCGCAGTAGTGTAGTGGGCCAGAAAGTGTCTTTGGGCCAAGGAGTTTTACTGTTGGGCCCACACAATTGTTATTGGGCCGAACTATTCTATTAAATCGTATGATTTGGGCCAAACTATCGGGGCCGAATCTGTTTAATGGTCTAGACATTTGTTCTTGGGCCGATTATGTAGATCAAATGTCGTGGGCTGAATAACTGGGTTGGGCCTAAATGGCTAGACTGAGCCTAATAGAAGAAAATGGGTCGTGGGAAGGATGTGAGCGGCAATATGTTTTGGTCGAGCAAGATTTTATGGGTTATGCTACTATTCCAGCGAACCTCCGCCTTCATGGTTATAGGTTCGTTCCATCTTTGCAAATGGTTCGGAACACACCATTGGCTCGGCTACTGACCGAGGGTTCGGCTACAACACATAGGTTCGCCGGGGATGTTCGAAGGGTTGAGGGTTCGTGAGTCTTCATGAGGTTCGGTTGGCTTTAGTAGCAACAAAGGTTCGCTTGCATGGAATGGTTCGTGTGTAGACCATAGGTTCGCGGCAGAATGGTTTGGTGGCTTCCAGTGGGTTCGGCTATCACCAATGGTTCGGCAAAGGGATTCGCCGAGTATAAGAGGTTCGGCTATGGAGCTGCATTCGTAAACAGGTTCGCATGTTTGAGAGGAGGTTCGTTGAACATGAGGTTCGCCACTGTCTCAAGGTTCGTGGAGTCCAACTAGGGTTCGTCCAGACATCTAGGTTCATTGTGTATGACGTGAGGTTCGTGATGATGGTTCCAGGCAGCAACAAGGTTCGGCTGTGCTCAGGTTGTTTCAGTGGAGGTTCGGTCGACCTCATCCTGGTGAGCTCGCCACTGTGTGACACCATCATCAAGTCTCAATCAATTGCGAAGCTATAGCCATGGTAGTAAGTGTGTTCTCGAGTATGTTAGGTTCGGGGAAAATGGTGTAGAACCGATTAACAACTTGGATCTAACAAAACTCTTAAAAACCCTAATTCCCGTGATATTTCTTGGATCATACTTCGTTTTTTGGCTGGGTAAATCTCTAGATCGATTGTACTTCCTTGTAGAGGAGATCAAGAGCTACGCATGGGTTCAAGAATCATCGAATTTCGTTGAGAAACAAGTGAGTTATGGAGCTTGGAAGATCATTAATGGTGGTTTTTCTTGTAGTGAGAGAGATGGACGGGATAGTTGTTTTAGAGAGAGAGAACAAGATGAAAAATGAAGTAGAAAGCTTCATTTGATGTTTATATACCCCGGGGGTATTCGGGTTCGTTTCGGTTGCTCGGTTCGTGATTTCGTCGCGTATCCGGAATTTTACGTGTAATTCATATCTTTTAATTAAAAGAAGTTAATTTATTTATTTTGATGAGTTTCAAAATTGTAAAATGTTATTTATTTTATTTTATTAATTTAAAGTCGTTCGCGTCGTGTTTTCGTTTTCGTTTCGTCAGATCGCGTCACCATCGTGCGTATTCGTTCGAATCGTCATTCGAACGAACACGATGATGGTTTTTGCTTTCTAACTTTTGTCTTCTACTTTTCAGTTATCATTTCAGAACGTTAAACTCACAGGTATGTTTGTGTGAATCGTCACCCACACAAACACACCGTCAGTTCGTTATTCTGAAACGACACTGCAACATTGTTTTAAATTGTATTTCCTCACTGTCAGGCTCAACTAACCATCCTGTTTTCACATTGTTTTCACATTGAATTGTCGGCCATCTGATTCCTGTCATCTATGGATATCAGATCGCAACCGATTTGTTCTTGTTATTTGTTTGAACACCGTTGTATCTCATGATTTGTTGTGCTAACTGTACTTGAGTTTTCACTTAAATACACACAACTAATGTTTCAAACGAGGGTTGTACTTACAGTATTTAAGTTTACACGAAAATGCGTACAACTGTTTCTTGTATTTTGAATTCTGTTAATACAAGTACTGTTTACACACATGTATTTACACATAGTTACTGTTGAAAGTACACGTACCGTACGGACTTGCCGGTCGGTCAGGTACTAGTTGTCACATATACATAAACCATCTTCGGTTTATCATGATTATATCAGTGTTGATGCTTTGGTGAGGAGAATCCGAGGTTTTGGTTTGGGATGGAAAGGAATTATGAGTAGATTATTGTTTGGTTACTAAACATAGTCAAGGACACATGTTCATGGTTTATCGAAATAGTGGTGGGACGGTGGCCGGATAGGTTGCGACCTACTCCTACATATGCCCTATACATAAGCTTATTTCGGTCTATCATGGATGTGTCAGTGATATGGTTTAGTGGGATTGGATTGGGAAAAATATAATATTCAACATAATAAGATAAGGAAAGCGTCATTGAAAATGATTACGCGATGGTGAGGTTACGACTGTAAATTAAACGCGAGTGTTATTTCAGAAATATTAACTTAATAATGTATTCACGTGGGTGACGATTCACACGAATATAATTGTTAGGAATAATATTCTGAAATGATATTCCATAAATCGTAAATCGAATCGAAATACAATACGAGCGTCGGATTCAAAAAGGTGACGACCTTTACGAATACGTACGTGAGTAACGTGTTTCGACAAGATAACGAAATAATATTTAACGATATTAAAATAAGAATAAGAAATTAAAAACGTTTATTAGGAATCACAACATAAAACAAAGCCGAACAAATCGTTTTATTATATAAATAATTTAACGGAAGTTAACGAAATTATTTTACGAAGCATCATTAAATTAAAAATTTACTTTTATTAAAACGAAGCATACTAATTAAAAGTATTATGTTTTAAATATATGTTTACGAGAAGAACCGAGCATTAAATGATTTTAAGCGCGTATTAAACGAGACCGAGCACGCGGGGAGAGCCCGGGCTATAAAAGCCCATTCCTTTTTCTTCATTATTGCAAGAGTTCTCTCTCTCTTTCGAAAACAAAATTCGTCACTCTCTTTCTACCTTCTCTCTAAGAGAACTTCTTCGTTTTTCAACCGATTCGAGAGATCTTGGTGCCCAAACGTTCGTGTGATCGAGGGAACGAAAAGATACGAAGAAATCCAGCTTTTGAAAGCGATTCGAAGGTAAATCGAGCACTTTACTTTATGGTTTTTGTAAGAACAATAACCGGTTATATTCTTGTGTTGGAAGTAGATTATTATCAAGTTATTTCATTAAATCGAGCATGCATAGGAAAGAATCGATGGGTGTGACCATCTGCATTAGCTAGGACTTGATGGTGATGACGATGAACAGTAACAGATGCAGCTAGCCGCGAACCAGGTGGGCCGAACCCTGTCCTTACGAACCTTGGGCCTAGGCGAACCTACCCCTTAAACAAACCTCTCTGCTGCCAGCCGAATCTATGGGTTTTCCTGGATTAACCTAACCTTAGCAGCAAGCCTGGGCCATCACCGAACCCCTTAAGGGTCGAACCCGGTCTGAAACGAACCTGCATGGCGAACCCACATGCTGCGAACTTGAGATGATTAGCCGAACCTCTGGGCTGTTTGGCCCAGTTAGGGGCAGCAAACCTCCATCTCCGACCGAACCTACCTGTTGTCACAAAGCTGGAGGACCGAACCTCCATCTAGAACGAACCTTTGGTCAAACCTTTGCATGGCCAAACCAATTCATGGGCGAACCTCTAGTGTTGACCGAACCTAGAGGATAACTAAGCCAAAGGTTCGCTGGAACCATGGTTGACAAAACCAAATTGTTGAACTAGAAATTAATGGGGAATCAAAGACCATGGGTAAATCATGGATAATTATGCATGCATGAGGAATTATAACAACCACCACCTTTCCTCTGTATAGAAATAAAATTCAAAATTTTAGACTTATATACATTGAACATCCCATGAGCACAATCTAAGCATGATTTATTCAAACATAAATTAGAATTTAATGACTTAAATTGTGGTGGTTGGTTTAAATTAGATCATGCATGTATAGATAAGTGTATGATCAAGATTATCTATGAAAATACATATATGACCTCATAACAAGATTATCATTTCAAGATAGTTAAAACTTGGCAAGTCTAAACTATATCTTAATGAGAAACATTTATAAAATGCTGAGTATTCCATTTTAACTTAGATTGAATTAGCTAAGTTAATGAATACTTAGGATTTTAAAATAAACATATATGGACATTTAATAGTAATAAAATGCATATACTCATGAACACAAACACATATTAAATTCAGGTTGTTGAAGTATTATTGATTTCTCTTACGTGAGCGCGCATTTTACAAGATCACTGAATCTAAAGCATTCAGGTGAGTTCTCATAACCTCCTTTTAAAAGCATTTTGCTTTTAAACTCGAAGGTGGAACATGTATACCAATTTAAATATTATTTTGATAACACATGGTTGACACCTGGATTATCAATATGATATTCATATTAATGGATTATTATTGATTATGGATTGAGATGGATTATTACTTTGAGTCATTGTTGATTGAGTTGACTTAGGTCCTCCGCGATTATTGAGTTACTGTTGGTGAGTCGACTAACGTTCTCCTCAGTGACTCCACTGTTGGTTGAGTTGACTGCGGTCCTTCGCAGTGCATGTATTGACACTTATAGGAATATCGTTGGTTGAGTTGACTGCGGTCCTCCGCGATGATTCCGCTGTTGATTGAGTCGACTGAGGTCCTCCACGGTAACTTATATTGATATGATTATGATGATTGATGCTATTGAATTGATGTGATTGGTTGAACATATGTGGATAATTATTTGTGATTATTGTGTATGTGATTACTTGGATGGTTTGAATGTTGTGTTTGTTGGATTTTGGCAGAGTTGGATTATTTCGCAGTGCACATGTGGATTTTCTCGGGAAATTATAAACTTTTATAAACCCATTTATAAACTTTCATAAACATTTTATAAACGTTTTTGATCCATAAAAACTTATGATTTCTCACCAACTACTTCGTAGTTGACACTTGATTTTCTACATGTTTCAGGGAATGAGGAGAAGTAAGTAGAGCATGATAGCTCTACATCTTTTGGGGACATCATCACTTAGGTTCTTGGACATAGCTAAAATAACTGGAATTCTGAAGACTAGAGTTTAGTTAGTTTAGCTAAATGTTTTGTGAAATTGATGTAACTAGCTCATGATGAACATGATTTTTGATGTAATTAATTTGGTTGATTAATTGATATGTGATGATTAAATTAGATGCCCACGAGCTTATGAACAATTTACACATCCCTCGTGGCATCCTGACGTTTCCGCCATCGGTCGGGGTGTTACACATTTCGTTTTATTTTGATTAGACTCATTTCTCTCTAAAATAGGTGATTTTTCTACAAATAACTAAAACCATTTTGGTTACCATGATTTACATAGATCATTAACCGTATATTATGCTTAGCCTCACACAACAATGTCACTGATTGTTACTGGAATGGACTAGGACGTATTTAAACACCATTTTTTAGTTTAGGAGGATAGATATCAACATATTATATATATATATATATATGGAAGTGTTCAAATAATAACCCACTCTTAAAGCATTAACCCGAAATAACCTGTGAAGATGAAGCCAAATCTTGGATTTTTTTGAACATCATCGTAAGACATGTACAACACTTTCTTCTTTTATGAGTTTGCGAAAAATTATCACCGTTTGAGACGTAACAACGTTGTAAATTATGTTACATCTCAAACAGTGATGAATTTTCGCAAACTCATAAAAGAAGAAATTGTTGTAGATGTCTTACAATGATGTTCAAAATAAAATCCAAGATTTTGCTACATATTGACGGGTTATTTTGGGTTATTATTTATTTCATACACTAGTTAGTATATTCAGGATTTCATGCTTAGGTGATTATTACATGTTAACTGAACTCCTGCTATATATCTGATTCGCATATATTACTTGCTGATTATATGATTGATTGTGCCCTAATGATTCGATAAGGACATGCACGTGGTGTATCGTAAAGGGAGTGGGACGGTGGCTGAAGCAGTTGCGACTGACTTCTACATATGCCCTATACATATACCATTTACGGTACATTAGGTGGATGTCAGTATTGAAGAATAAGGGAACTACCCGTTTGGGAAATTATTTGTTTAGAAAAATTAACTGCTTAGGAAATTATCTGCTTAGGAAATTGCCTGTTTGATCTTTGATCACCAGACAAGGACACGCTCGTGGTATACTTCAAAGGTGGTGGGACGGTGGCTGGGGCGGTTGCGACCTACCCCTACATATGCCCTATACATATATCATTTGTAGTATATTGGGGGCCTGTCAGTGTCGGGAACTTAGGATATTATTAGGATATGTTGTAAGGTGTGGTTGATGAAGTGTTGGTTGAAATTGGTTTGGATTGACATATTGGATGATCATATTTGATGAACACATATAAAATCACTTATGAACACACTTATTGGACACGTGGGGTGAATAGGATCAACGAATGATACGGACACTTAATGACGAAATGGATACTTGGTATTGACATGGACACTTGGTGATAACATGAACGCATAGTGAGAATACTAACACTTAGTGATGGTATGAACACTTGATGAGAATGAATTATAGGGAGGATATGAACACTTAGTGACAATAAGAGCACTCAGTGATGATATGAACCTTCATTTATAATTATTAACATTGGGATTTAGTATGGACTTTTAGTGAACTTAGACACTAGGGGAAATTTAATGTCAGGTGAACTTAGACATTAGGTGAACTTAGACATTAGGTGAACTTAGAAATAGGCAAACCTTCATTTCAGGTGAACTTAGACACTAGGGGAAATTTAATGTCAGGTGAACTTAGACATTAGGTGAACTTAGACATTAGGTGAACTTAGAAATAGGCAAACCTTCATTTCAGGTGAACTTAGACACTAGGCGAACCTAATTGTCCAAGGGAACTTGAGACCACTTCGCTAAAAATTATCCTACCTAGGATAAGGTATGGGAAGTGAGATAATTGGAAGATACATGGTACACCCTAAATTCTAACAAGGGCATAATCGTGGTGCAATGCAACGGTGGTGGGACGGCGGCTGATGCGACTGCGGTCAAGTCTACGTATGCCCTATACATAAGCTTGTTGCACTGCATCGGGAGGTTGTCAGTGTTGGTATAGGGTGGGAAATGTTTGAAACTTAGGAATATTTAGTTAATAATAAGATATGACCAACTAGGATGCTTTAGTATAATATTAGGAGATTACTACTTCAAGTATGGGTTTAATGACAGATAGGAGAAAAATATAGTTCCTATATGTAATCCTAACTGTTGAAATGAACTCATTTGACCATTGTTTGTATAACTTACGTTGTAAACGGTAGTAACATGTTTCTAACATCCTCGGAAACATGCCGCCACTTCGTCACAACGAAGATACTACAAACTCGAATGATGGAGAAGCTAACAACGGGAATGACAACAACGGCTTTCAAGAGTTAGCAAATCTTATCTCCGGGTTGGGGACTTAACTGAATCAAGCCAACCAAACTCTCAATCAGAACAGAGGTGTTGCAAACCCACCAGTATGCTCTTTCAAACACTTCAACTCCTGTAACCCACAAAAGTTTACTGGTTCTGAAGGAGCCACTGGTCTGCTGCAGTGGTTTGAGAGTACCTTCATTAACAGTGACTGCCCAGAAAATCTGAAGGTGCGCTATGCCACAAGTGTTTTCCAAAAGAAAGCACTAACTTGGTGGAATGGCGAAAAACGAACTAGGGGAGTTGATGCTGCTCTAGCACTGACGTGGACTGAGGTCAAGAACCTGATGACCACTGCTGTCCTCGCAGTGAGATGAGGAAACTTGAGACTGAGTTCTGGGAACTCAAACAGGATAGGGGGAGAATGTAATCTACAATTCTCGCTTCCATGAGTATAGTCTGCTGGTACCTCATCTGGTGACACCATTAGAGAGAGCAATTGAGAAGTACATAGGCGATCTGCCTATGCAGATTCAATACACCGTCTACGGAAGCAACCCTAAAACACTGGAGGCTGCAATCCGTCTATTTGCAACTTTAACTGATAATCATGTGAAGGCTGGAACACTCACGAGAAAGGGAACGATGAAGACTGAAGTGAAGACAGCTGCAAAGGAAACTAAGACCGAAGTCATGACTGAGGCAGCTAGTTCATCCAAAAGCAGGAAAAGGAAGCGGAAGACTAGGAGTTATGCTGTTACTACTCCTGTCACTCAACAGTCCTCCAATAATTCCAACACAAGGAATTTTGGAGCCAATCCGCAATGTAATACTTGCAGAAATCATCATGCACCTAACTTGCCATGTCGCGTCTGCAATAACTGTGGCAAGTATGGTCATTTTGCTAACGTCTGTCAGAGTGCACCGCAATCTCAAAGGATGCAACCTGCACCGCTTGCACTACCAGCTCCGCATGCACAACCAATTCAAGCTGTACCTGTTCGCCAGGTGCCTGTACAGGCAAGAGCCTGTTACGAGTGTGGCGAAATGGGTCCTTTCAGAAATCAGTGTCCGAGGTTGATGGGAAACAATCAAAGGGTGGCAAGAGGCAGAGCGTTTCAACTGAATGTTGTAGCTGCTCAAGCCAACCAGGATGTGGTCAACGGTACATTTCTGATTAACAACTCTTATGCATCTGTCCTATTTGATTCTGGTGCTGATAGGAGTTTTGTTTCACATAATTTTGAATATATGCTTGGAATGACACGTACTAAGATAGACAAGCCGTTTAACATAGAGGTGGCTGATGGTAATACTATTGATATTGACACTGTTGTTATTGGATGTACGGCGAACTTAAAAGATCACGTTTTCCCAATTGATCTTATACCTATGCAACTTGGTAGCTTTGATGTTATCATAGGCATGGATTGGTTAGCCACCCACAAAGCAGAAATTGTCTGTCATGAAAAATTTATTCGTATTCCCTTACCTTCGGGTGAAACTTTAAGAGTTTTTGGGGAAACTTCTAGTAAGGGTCTTAAGCTGATGTCATGCACTAAAGCACACAAGTACCTTAGGAAGAAATGTATAGCATTTTTAGCACACGTTGTCGAGAAAAAGGAGAAAGGAAAGAGCATTGAAGACGTTACTGTGATAAGAGATTTTCCTGAAGTATTTCCAGACGACTTACCGGGTCTTCCACCAGAACGTCAAGTAGAATTTCGGATTGACTTAGTACCTGGTGCAAACCTAGTCGCCAAAGCTCATTACAGACTTGCGCCTTCGGAGTTACAAGAATTGGCGAGCCAACTACAAGAACTGACTGATAAGGGATTTATTCGCCCGAGCCATTCTCTATGGGGTGCATCGGTCCTGTTTGTCAAGAAAAAGGACGGGTCATTCCGAATGTGCATCGACTACCGCGAATTGAACAAGTTGACAATTAAGAATCGATATCCTCTGCCGCGCATCGATGATCTTTTCGATCAACTTCAAGGCTCGGTATGGTTCTCGAAGATCGATCTTAGGTCTGGGTATCATCAGCTTCGTGTACATGATGATGATATTCCCAAAACAGCTTTCAGAACAAGATATGGCCATTATGAATTTCTGGTAATGCCTTTCGGCCTTACTAATGCACCGGCGGTTTTCATGGATCTCATGAACCGTGTTTGCAGGCCATACTTGGATAAATTTGTGATTGTATTTATTGATGACATTTTGATATACCCCAAGAGCAAAGAAGAGCATGGCAACACCTTAAGTTGGTTTTGTAGATCCTAAGAGAAGAACGACTGTATGCCAAATTCTCTAAATGTGAATTCTGACTTAAGGAAGTTTAATTCTTGGGGCACATAGTCAATGAAAAGGGTGTTCACGTGGATCCTGCGAAGATTGATGCGGTGAAGAATTGGAGTACATCGAAGACACCAACGGAGATTCGATCGTTTCTGGGACTTGCCGGTTATTATCGACGGTTTATTTCGAACTTCTCCAGAATTGCTGTCCCTCTCACTTCTTTGACTCAAAAGAATAAACCATACGAGTGGGGACCAAAGCAAGAAGAGGCATTTCAGACCTTGAAGCAGAAACTTTGTGATGATCCTGTCTTGACACTGCCTGATGGAAATGATGATTTTGTGGTTTACTGTGATGCATCCAACCTAGGTCTCGGTTGTGTCCTCATGCAACGGGGAAAGGTTGTGGCATATGCATCGAGACAACTGAAAATTCACGAGAAAAACTACACTACACATGACTTGGAACTTGGTGCAATCGTGTTTGCTTTGAAGATATGGAGACATTATCTTTATGGCACAAAGTGTGTAGTCTTTACAGATCGCAAGAGTTTGCAACATATTCTCAATCAGAAGGAACTTAACGTGAGACAACGGAGATGGGTTGAACTGTTCAATGATTATGACTGCGAAATTCGCTACCATCCTGGCAAAGCGAATGTAGTAGCAGATGCGCTTAGTCGTAAGAGTCATGTTCAAATCCATAGTGTCCGGATGAACACTAATCTCCATAATGATGTTCTCACAGCTCAACAACACTCACCGACTCAAGATAGCCTAAAAGATGAGAAGTCTTGTAGGGCCGAGTTACTATTGGAAACTAAGGATGATGGTTTGATGTATTATTTGAATCGGTTGTGGATACCGAACAGGGATGATCTTAGGATGATGATTTTGGATGAAGCTCATAGGTCTCGTTACTCAATCCATCCGGGTGCTGATAAGATGTATCAAGACCTTAGAGCCTTGTACTGGTGGCTTGGAATGAAGAAGGATATTGCTGAGTATGTATCTAAGTGCCTTAACTGTGCTAAAGTCAAGGCAGAACACCAGCGACCTTCGGGATTGTTAATGCAACCAGAAATACTCATGTGGAAGTGGGAGAATATATCCATGGATTTTATTACCAAATTCCCACGAACCGCAAGCGGTAAGGATAGTATTTGGGTGATAGTTGATAGATTAACCAAGTCGGCTTATTTCTTACCGATACGCGAGACGTACCCTGTGCGGAAGTTAGCTCGTATCTATGTTGATGAGATCGTTAGTCGACATGGAATTCCCTTGAGCATAATCTCGGATCGTGATGCTCGTTTCACGGCACGATTTTGGGAATCACTTCATGAAGCATTTGGAACAAGACTGGATCTTAGCACCGCTTATCATCCACAAACGGATGGACAGACGGAGCGAACGATACCGACATTGGAAGATATGTTGAGAGCTTGTGTCATCGATTTCGGTGGCAACCGGGATAGCCATCTACTATTAGTCGAATTCTCTTATAACATCAGTTATCATGCGAGTATTGGTATGGCGCCGTTTGAAGCTCTTTATGGTAGAAAATGTCGGTCACCTATTTGCTGGACTAAGATCGGCGAATCGCGGATCACTGGTCCTGAGATTATTCAAGAAACGACTGACAAGATTCACCAGATTCGCGACAATCTGTTAGCTGCTCGCAGTCGACAGAAGAGTTATGCGGATAAGCGACGGAAACCTTTAGAGTTTGAAGTTGACGATATGGTATTACTCAAAGTATCGCCCTAGAAGGGAGTGGTACGATTCGGGAAGAAGAGAAAGCTTGCTCCACGATATGTTGGCCCTTTTAAGATCCTTGAACAGATCGGGAAGGTTGCCTACAAATTGGAACTTCCTCCTGAACTTAGCAATGCACACCCGACGTTTCACGTGTCCAATTTAAGAAATTGCTTTGCTGATCAAGATCTTCGGGTACCACTCGATGACATACGTGTCGATGATACTATGCACTTCGTTGAAAAACCAGTTGAGATAATGGACCGGGAGGTTAAGAAACTCAAGCGCAGTAGAATTCCAATTGTCAAAGTACATTGGGAATCGAAGCTTGGTCCATAATTCACTGGGAACGGGAAGATCAGATGAAGCTTAAGTATCCACATTTATTCACTACAATCACTCCAAGTTGAATTTCGGGGACGAAATTCCCCTAACTAGGGGAGACTGTAACATCACTGTATTTCGGGTTATCCGTAAATGTTTGATTGTACTGTTAAGACCTGATATGATAATTATTAATGATGATGAATTATTGGATGTTAGTACTGATATTGGTATACATATTGAGAACACATTATTATAGAGTAAACCATGGGAAGTTTATTTAGAAATACAACTAAATAGAACCAGAGAGTTTACTGTAGTTGAACTCACATGTTATGGATGGTTGAATTGGAATGGTAGTTGTATAGGATTCTATAATCAAAGATAGGCAAGGATATAATCATGGTCTATCGAAGAGGTGGTGGGATGGCGACTGAGGCAGTTGCGACTGACCTCTACGTATGCCATATACATAAACCATCTTCGGTTTATCATGATTATATCAGTGTTGAGGCTTTGGTGAGGAGAATTCGAGGTTTTGGCTTGGGATGGAAAGGAGTTATGAGTAGATTATTGTTTGGTTACTAAACATAGTCAAGGACACATGGTCATGGTTTATCGAAATAGTGGTGGGACGGTGGCTGGATAGGTTGCGACCTACTCTTACATATGTCCTATACATAAGCTTATTTCGGTCTATCATGAATGTGTCAGTGATATGGTTTAGTGGGATTGGATTGGGAAAAATATAATATTCAACATAATAAGATAAGGAAAGCGTCATTGAAAATGACTACGCGATGGTGAGGTTACGACTGTAAATTAAACGCGAGTGTTATTTCAGAAATATTAACTTAATAATGTATTCACGTGGGTGACGATTCACACGAATATAATTGTTAGGAATAATATTATGAAATTATATTCCATAAATCGTAAATCGAATCGAAATACAATACGAGCGTCGGATTCGAAAAGGTGACGACCTTTACGAAAACGTACGTGAGTAACGTGTTTCGACAAGATAACGAACTAATATTTAACGATATTAAAATAAGAATAAGAAATTAAAAACGTTTATTAGGAATCACAACATAAAACAAAGCCGAACAAATCGTTTTATTATATAAATAATTTAACGGAAGTTAATGATATTATTTTACGAAGCATCATTAAATTAAAAATTTACTTTTATTAAAACAAAGCATACTAATTAAAAGTTTTATGTTTTAAATATATGTTTATGAGAAGAACCGAGCATTAAATGATTTTAAGCGCGTATTAAACGAGACCGAGCACGCGGGGAGAGCAAAGGGCTATAAAAGCCCATTCCTTTTTCTTCTTCTTTATTATTGCAAGAGTTCTCTCTCTCTCTAAAACAAAATTTGCCACTCTCTCTCTACCTTCTCTCTAAGAGAACTTCTTCGTTTTTCAACCGATTCGAGAGATCTTGGTGCCCAAACGTTCGTGTGATCGAGGGGAACGAGAAGATACGAAGTAATCCAGCTTTTTAACGCGATTCGAAGGTAAATCGAGCACTTTACTTTATGGTTTTTGTAAGAACAATAACCGGTTATATTCTTGTGTTGGAAGTAGATTATTATCAAGTTATTTCATTAAATCGAGCATGCATAGGAAAGAATCGATGGGTGTGACCATCTGCAATAGCTAGGACTTGATGGTGATGACGATGAAGAGTAACAGATGCAGCTAGCCGCGAACCAGGTGGGCCGAACCCTGGCCTTACGAACTTGGGCCTAGGCAAACCTACCCCTTAACAAACCTCTCTGCTGCCAGCCGAACCTATGGGTTTTCCTGGATTAGCCAAACCCTAGCAGCAAGCCTAGGCCATCACCGAACCCTTTAAGGGTCGAACCCGGTCTGAAACGAACTTGCATGGCGAACCCACATGCTGCGAACTTGAGATGATTAGCCGAACCTCTGGGCTGTTTGGCCCAGTTAGGGGCAGCGAACCTCCATCTCTGACCGAACCTACCTGTAGTCACAAACCTAGAGGACCGAACCTCCTTCTTGAACGAACCTTTGGTTGAACCTTTGCATGGCCGAACCAATTCATGGGCGAATCTCTAGTGTTGGCCGAACCTAGAGGATAACTAAGCCAAAGGTTCGCTGGAACCATGGTTGACAAAACCAAATTGTTGAACTAGAAATTAATGGGGAACCAAAGACCATGGTTAAATCATGGATAATTATGCATGCATGAGGAATTATAACAACCACCACCTTTCCTCTCTATAGAAATAAAATTCAAAATTTTAGACTTATATACATTGAACATCCCATGAGCACAATCTAAGCATGATTTATTCAAACATAAATTAGAATTTAATGACTTAAATTATGGTGGTTGGTTTAAATTAGATCATCCATGTATATATAAGTGTATGATTAAGATTATCAATGAAAACACATATATGACCTCATAACAAGATTATCATTTCAAGATAGTTAAAACTTGGCAAGTCTAAACTATATCTTAATGAGAAACATTTATAAAATGCTGAGTATTCCATTTTAACTTAGATTGAATTAGCTAAGTTAATGAATACTTAGGAGTTTAAAATAAACATATATGGACACTTAATAGTAATACAATGCATATACTCATGAACACGAACACATATTAAATTCAGGTTGTTGAAGTATTATTGATTTCTCTTACGTGAGCGCGCATTTTACAAGATCACTGAATCTAAAGCATTCAGGTGAGTTCTCATAACCTCCTTTTAAAACCATTTTGCTTTTAAACTCGGAGGTGGAACATGTATACCAATTTAAATATTATTTTGATAACACATGGTTGACACCTGGATTATCAATATGATATTCATATTAATGGATTATTATTGATTATGGATTGAGATGGATTATTACTTCTCCGTGAGTCATTGTTGATTGAGTTGATTTAGGTCCTCCGTGATGATTGAGTTACTGTTGGTGAGTGAACGTCACAAAAATAAATGGTGTTATCCGCTAGCTAATCAGCTTGTTGTACCCTTTTTCCAAAGAACGTCACAAAAATAAATGGACTCAAGTTTCTAAAGTCAAGTCAAGGGTGCGTTCAAAATACTATCTTTGTCCAACGACCGTGTTACGTTAAAAATATGTCTAAAATTTCCCAATTATTGTCATGAATTGGTCATCCAAAGCATCACCTAGTGGATTTGAACTCATGCCTCTATTGAAGAACCCCAAGCCTTTAATCATTAAGGAACTTTCTACTTATTGGTTTTGTTTGAAAAAGAGTTAAACTGAATGTCAATGGTCTTATGTGTTTTAAATATCTAGAACTTTTTGGCCTTTTTATAACTGAATGTCAGCGGGAACACCGCCACCCGCAGCCACGGCTTCCGCCCGGGAGGGTTCCACGGCCCCCGCTCCCCGTTCCCTTTCTCTCTTTTCTGCTTTCTGATTGGTCCAATGGAATAGTGGGGGAAGAATTTTCAGCGGGGTGACCACTGTAGGGTTTAAGGTTTATAGTGGGGTGATGACGTGGCAAGAAATTTCGGTGGGGAAGGATTTCCAGTGGGGTGACCGCTGTGGATAGTCTTAGGGCTGTTTGATAATGTCTGAATCATTAAGGGGCCGTTTGGTTGGGTCTGAATCATTAAGTGCTGAATGATTAAGATGTCTGAATGGTTAAGAGGGTCTGAACCATTAAGTGTTGAACCGATTAAGACCGTTTGGTTGCACATCTGAATGAAAATAAAAATAAAAAAATTGTTAAAAACCCTATCTGTTTAGGCGGTGGTGGTGGCTGATTGGGGGAATTAGCGATGACATAGAACAGATGAGTAACAGCTTGCAGACCGGCGAGTTTCTTTTGGGTCTCTTCGGAATCGGATGTCTCACTGGATGTACTCGATCAGGTGATCGGCGTTCCATTTGGGGCGAGGCTGACGTGCGACGCCGTAGACCTTCCATGAGCCACCGGGTGTGTCGGATAATGGTAGGATCTCAGAGAGGCTATTGCCAATGATTTCGATGACTTCGACGATTAGAGCAATGCTATGGTATTTGGGTGGTACGTCGTCCACGTCGAGCTTTTATGTGGAAATTGAAATTGATGGGATTTTAGATTCAAATTGAAGAAGATGGCTAGGAGATTTGGAGATGGAGATTGGGAGATTGGATTACCTTTGCAGCTTCAACTGCTCCGGCCCACCACCAGCTCCTCTTGTTTGAGCCGTTCAGGTGGTGGTAGTAGAGGCCATTCAGACGTTGCCAATCTCATCTTTTTCTCATTCAGACTCCATCTTAAGTCTGAACCATTCAGACCTTGGTTCAAACATCAGCCCCCATTCAGATGCGTTTTTTTTCCTCCAAACAAACGGTCTGAATCTGAACCATTCAGATTCAGACATATTCAGACTCATTCAGATCCAAACAAACTGCCCCTAAGTGCTGAATAGTTAAGATGTCTAAATGATTAAGAGTGTTTCAACTATTAAGTGTTAAACCAGCTAAGACTGTTTGGTTGAATATTTAAATGAATATGCAGAATGACTATTTTACCCTTCTGATGTATTTTCTTCAGTATTCATATAAATAACAAAACAAGGAAAAAAATTCCAAACATGCTAAAATCCAAACATCCAAATTCACATGTAAACATAGCTTTTCTAATCATAAGTAAACTCAAATCAAACAAATCAAAGAGCTCAACATAATCTGACCCATATAAACACAACATGTCAACTAAAAGCAATCAAAACATGTAAACTTAAATCAAACAAAACATACAAACAAAGCTTTTCTAATCATAAGGAAACTTAAGTCAAACAAATCAAAGATCTTAGTATAATCCGACCCATGTAAACAACATGTGAACTAAAACCAAACAAATCAAAAAAGAAAATTATACTTGATAACCCTTTTTCATCAAAATTTTTTTTTTATTGTTATAGAAACCCCAAATTAACACCACAAACTTCAATTGCACAAAGTGTAATATGCATAGATGATCGAAGGATAGAAAAAAGCAAATGCTCACAGCATTTTGGAGGTCTGTTGGAGTGGTGGGAGTGGAGGTGATGGTGATCGTGCTGCGACCGGGTTAGTGCGGAGACCGAAGGTTAGTGCAGCGGTATCTGTGCAACGACCAGGTTCGCGCAGTAGTGACGGTGCTGCGACGAGGGATCTATTGACGATCGGGGGATCTTTGCGATTAGATTGGGAGGGGATAAGAGCCGACGATCGGAGATGGGAGAGAAGGAAGTAATGGAAGGCGGTGGGAGAGGAGGAAGCCGTCGGTGAGATTGGGAGAGGCGACCGGAAGGAAGAAACAAAATCTAGGGTGAAATGAGGGTATAAATGGCCACCCCTCTTTTTTTTTTTTTTTTTTTTTCTCTCTCTATTCGGTTTAAGATCTAAATGATTCAGAGCCTAATTCAGATGTTTTTCGTTCAGACGTACGAAACAAACGGTCTGAATCTGAATGGTTTAGATTCAGACCCATTCTGATGCTACTAAACAGCGCCTTAGTTGTTTATTGGTCATAATTATAACAAAATTGTTATGTGAATGATTGTATCATCAATAATGTAATAAACTGGATGTTTAATATTCAAATCTTATTTAAGTTGATAAGTGTTTGGTTGATTAAATTTAGGTTTCGTTAGTCTACGTATTTAGGCTCCATTGCTATCATAAAAATTTAAATAAACATTGAATTAAGATGATTTAGTACATGTTTGGGATTTTGTTTGAAATGACTTTTATCTTATTGACTTATGAAGAAGCTAATAAGTTAAAAAGATGTTTGGTAATTTGAAAAGCAGTTTTGCTTTTAACTTTTTGAGTATTATTGAAAAGTCATTTTTAAGAAGTCACATTTTGTGGATTTTAGAAGTTTTTTTAACTTTTAATGTTATATCTGTTAGTTTTTGTGGGAACTTATATATGCAAACAACTTATTCACTTATTGACTTTTCATACTAAAAAACTAATCCAAACACATTTTTCAAAAAGTCATAAGTTAATAAACACTTTTGATAAAAAAATATTTTAACTTAATAAGCAATCCCAAACATGCCCTTAGTTGTGCAAAATTTATGTGTAGGATGCAAAGACATGAAGTTGGAGATATGTATACTATTCGTGAGTTAGAGCATTTACGTGAAGGTGTTGATCAAAATTTATACTCACCTGATGTACAAAATAGTTTTAAAATATTTGATTTGTCTAACCACAATTTAGTACTAAAGGTTGGTGTCCGAATGATGTTACTATCAAATTTTGATCAAAAATGGTTTATGAATAGGACTCAATTAAAAATTATCTCACTTAGAAACTTGTATTATTAGAGTACATGTGATATCCAAAAGTCGTCAAGGTTTCAAACATTCTTTCCTATAATTGCTTTAACATCATCATAATCATATAAGAATATTTTATTTAAATTTCGAACATGACGTTTTCCTCTTGACGTATGCTTTGCAATGACAATAAATAAAAGTACAGGTCAATGTTATCAAGAATAAGTATACAAGCCTGTGTAAATAACCAAATACATGAGTTGACAATCTGGTATATACATATATGTATATGGATTTATTCATATAAGAACCAACATATTGTAGAGAACTAAAAAATAATCATTAATTTCACATCACACCCTCACCTTCGGCGTAAATGTGGGGATGTAAGGAAATATCATGAACACGTTAATTTCAAGATTTTACTAATCATGCATTTAAATTTATAATACAACGCTGTAAATACGATTGGGTTTTTTTGTTATAAATACGGTTCGGTTAACGGTGTTAAACGGTTTTTGGTTTTTCTGAACACCCTAACTACCAACACCTGTTGCATCTCTTTACGAAGATTGAAGATTAGGGTTTGAGAAAGAAATTAAGAAATGAAACTCTGGATTCGCTTATAACTTTAAGAGTAAATGATTTTTAAGAGGGAATGATAAGTGTGAAAAATGTTAAATTGATTTAGTGGCATAAGTTAAATGCTATAATAAAACATGTTAATTATGTGTGGCATATATAAAGCGCCACTAAAAATATAATTTAATGGCATAAATAATAAGTGCCACAAAAAATATGAGTCAGACAAATGTGGCACACTCAAAGTGCCACAAAATCCTATAATAGTGACACAAAAGTTAAATGCCGCTAAAAACATGTGCGATTAGATGACATTTTATTTGTAGTGAACCCAAAATATCAATGTTCTTTTAACACGTCACTGGATATTTATAATAATACAGTCCTATCTTGATACAAAAGAACAAAACATAGAAGTATTCATATGCATTATAAGGCTTGACTTGTCCTCTATGATAAAACGTATTGCTTTTCTATAATTCATGTAAAAAGAAAAGTCAACATGTATGTTAGTAATTTAATAGGTTTTACGACATGATAAAACATTGATGTTCACTCTACAAGTAACAAGTAAATAGATACAATTTACGTAAGTCCACAACCATACCTTGTGCCTTCTTGTATTACCCTATTGCCAATGTCTTACCACAAAACATTAGTTAAGGTAGAAATACACCATTCATTTGATGTTAAAATTATGGTTGGTAGTATTAAACCATGAATGGAGATTTGTCAGACATCACTAGTACTAACTTATACTAATACATCATCTCAAAATATTGAGTTAAATGGTTGTGTTCGTTACCAGGGACTTAGTGTGATAAATTATTGTTTCGTGTAATATACATCGTGTAATGTGCACAAGTATAAAGTGAACAAATTTATGTGTCAAATAAGTATTGTGACATGCATAACTCCAAATTATAAATAGAAATAGCATAATACGGACTATGAAACTCACTGTTAGGGTAGTGTGAAATTGATTCTTGATTTTTGCTGGATCGATAAATTTTCTTACTCAGCCCCTACAACGCCAGGGGATTTGTTGAGATTTATGGACTATACATCATTCTTATAATATTAGTCACCGCTGTTGCTTATATTTGTTGGCGACTTGTTATTATCGATCGTGTCCAAGTTATACGTTGTATATTGGCGATGTTACATCTGTCTTGAAATAATATTTAAGACTTAAAATGATTAGGTTGGGATATTTTGAATATTTTGACATTATGATTGTGTGTATTTATAAAGTAGTTCAATTTATATAAAACAAGGCCCGGGTTACTGAATTTAATATTTTAGGAGGGTAATCTACATTTAATATTATTCTTTTATTCATTTTTGGTAATATGTATCCAAGAGTATTTATATATGATCATGATCCATTCTTATAATTCTTTATTCATTTTAATCGTTGTCAAAAATTCCTCCAAGCTTAATTCACCAAACGTATGTGGATTAGACTTAGGATGTTAAATTGTACCTTGTCATAAATTCAGTTTTTTGGACAAAGAATCTCATAAGAAATTTAGTCATGTATTGTATTTTAAGAAACCAAATGTCTTCAACATATCTACATATAAACCATTCGTTTGGGAGCAACTAAAAGGTGATACTGTAACATTCCGACCGATGGCGGAAACATCGGGACGCCATGAAGTGTAGATTGTTCATAACACAAGATATATAGTTGTAAATAATTCAAACGTCACATTCAATTTATCATTAAATTCAAAAATTTAATACATTGTTTCAAAATTCAAACCCTAACTATTACTTCAAATGAATTCTAAGCATTAAACATAAATAAACTCAATCCAAGCTCAATAAATTAGCTAAATGGCGTTCTGTCACACCCCTAAATTACCACTTGCGGTGTCAGACCGCTGGGTGTGACATGGCCAGGATCAAAGCTCTTAGTCATATAGAACGACTCTATATGAATTTGTAAAGCACACAGTTTTCATAAAAAATACTCAAAGTAGTTTCATTTGTAAGCAGCGGAAAATGCTGATTGTCATGCAGCGAAATGTAAGATTGTTAAGACATAAGATTGTTTAATAATACATGATTATAAAATGATCAAAATAAAAACTTAGATGCATGCAAGACTCTTCCTTGGTGTTTCAAGCGCATCCTAGATCGTGCATTCAGTTACCTGAGAATACATGCTAAAATGTGTCAACATAAAGTTGCTAAGTTCACAGGTTTAAGTAATGTAAAACAGTTAACGAGATATATACTGGAAATGTTAAGTTGTAGACCAATGGTCCCGAGTATATGTGTTCACCTCTACTGAAACTAGACTGTTAGATGCCCCCGCCAAGTCCATCGTGAAACTATGGCATAGGTCGATATTACGCTCATCCTGACCTCCGGTCAGAGTTGTCATCGAGCGGGGTTTGCCAGACACTGTAGTACTACGTAATAACGCCTCGTTCGTTGTTCAACTAACAGTAAGGTTGTGTGAGGACTTTGTTACGATATAATCACACTCAAGAAGTTGTTTTACAACATACCGGTCATACACTTAAATAGTTGTTGCAATGTATTCTCACCTCAAAGTTTAAAATAAAACAGTTGCCATAGAAAAGTGGGGCTGTAAACTCACCTGAGTTTAGTAGTTGTAGTTATTACGTGAACTTTGAGTTGTTCGTCTCTAGCTGTTACCTATATCACATAGGTGTTGTGAGTTCGTGTTCACTGTTACGTCCGTGTTCGTGTTCGTGTTCGTGTTGGTCTTACTAGATCATGTTTGTGTCCAAACCATTCTAAGTTGTTGTGTTGGCCGTGTTTGACTGTGTTGACCATGTTTGAATCAACGACCCGTTGGTAATTCATTTAGTTTTAGTGTTTGTTCAACATGTGTTAAGTGTTGTGTAATACGTGTAAACACATATGTTTCGTTCGACGGATAACTTACTCTTTATAGTAACTTTCCATTTTAGGCAGGTTTCTATTTTAGGCAAGTTTACAGAAATTACCTTTTAATTATTCTAGCTGTCACACCCCCAAATTTCAACTAACGAAATCTTACCGTTTAGGGCGTGACAAAGCAGGATCTCAGTCATAAGACGCAGCGAAAGACCTCTATATGCTTTTCAAACATAAATTTGGTCTAAATTGTAATATCAAAATTTCAACATTTGCGGAAGCGTTTGAAAATTTATAACAAACATAACAGTTTGCAAAATGTAAATTACAAGTTCAAAGTCTTAAATAATTAAATCCAAAACACTTGAGTTAAACTGTATGCATGAGACTCAAAGGTTGGTGCATACATAGGTTTGAATAAAGTCAACACAAAGGTTGGTGCATACACAGGTTTGAATAAGTAATCACAATTTTGAACAACTGTTTGAAAAGTAATGTTTGCAGATAACATAATCACACATTGCATAGTCATGATAGCTAGCCATTTGTACTATTTACATAAGCGGTCGACACCGAAGCTGATTGTTAGAATGTTGATTGCCTTTCCACTATTGTCTAGCACAAACAATAGTAATGTTTGAATTGACTAGTTAAACACTTGAGTAGACCTACAATCTACCAAGTAAGGTTTGTCAAACCTAATAGATCTATCTTCAACTACCACGATTTGCACTACGGCAAACTAAACGGTTCGATATGTAAGGACTTGTAATGCTATGTTCGCACTTATCGTAAATAGCTAACTCATGCAAGTGATATGTATCTAAAATGTTTTTTTGCGCATGTTTTCTCCCCCAAAACAGTAAAATGTAAAAAGGGGTCGTGTACACACCTGTGAATGTGAATCGAATGATCAATTATGCGTGAAATCGCGTAGACGATCTTCTATGAAGAATCTGTTTTATAACAATAACGTTGTGTTATTGGGAATGTCAAATCGTATTCGTAATCACACACGTGTCAACACACGTATGTTAGTTAGTTTGAAACGTACATACAAAGTACGTACAACTTTGAGTTCGTTTATTTAAATCGTACAAGTATATACAATTTTGTTTAAACATGCGTAATAATACGCGATCGTGTTTTTCATCAAAAATATAAATTTTATTTTTTCATTATGTTCTAAATTCAAATCTGGTTCCAACGCAATTCGAAAGGATCGATTTGGAGTTAAAATGAATAAATTATGATCAAAATATCAAAATTGGTTTTTATTTTTAAAAAAATCAGTTGAGGCAAGGATCGAACCCTTGACCTCCTCCTCATGGCATGCCCATCTTACAATCTCCACCAGCTTGGTTTTCGCAACAGAGAACCGATTCAGTTCTTTTAATCCCCAATCAGTCGGGTTCCCCTTTTGAAACTTAACCGATCCAACCTTGGTTCCAATTGCACCCGATTTAAACCTAATCGATTACTGAACCAAGGGGCTATTACTCCACAGGTCTAGGCAAGTTCACCCATGGTCTCAATTTGTTAAAGCAATTGACACAATCAACAAAATGATGTCTAAAAGGTTTCGAACCCATGTTCTAAAACCTCCTATGTAATTGATTCGAATTCATTTATGTTAAACTATAAAATTATAGGGCTTTTCATTCTTATATCAGAAAGAAATTATCTGTGTTTAATCGAATTCTTGGTTCTTGTTTGTTTAAAACTCCAATTCGTTTTTCACTTAAAAACGTGAAACCGGTTCGTGTCCAATTCGAGGTGCTTTGATCAAATTAACATAAAGCTTTTGTTATAGAAGAGATTCCAAAAGTATCTTAATAGTTTAATATATTCAAGTATCATATTTTTTATAATCAAAAGCCCCAAATCATTTTACACGAAGAACCCTAACAATCGTTCTCATACAATTCGTTATTGTTTTTTGAAATTGGCATATGGTTTTCAGTAAAAAGAGAGTTCCGAAACTCTCTTTAAAATTTAATTTGATTTTAAAACTCGTTTGAATTGAAACCCCCAAAACGTTTTAACTCAAGAACTCTAGAATATGAACTAGATCAATTCGTTATAATGTGATGCAATTGTCACAGGGATTTCTTTTAAAATGATATTCCGAAGCTGCTCATGGGTTTCAATTTGATTATCGATTTCAATTTCGTAGAAATGCCTAAATCGTTTTCTAGTATGAACCCTAGAATCTAAAATCGTATAATTTGATTTTAGAACTCGAAATTAGCATAGAGCTATGCTTAGTCGGCCCTTTTAGCATGTGTGGGTGTAATTTGTTACCTGATTTGATGTCTAATTGAAGTAGGCTTCATGTGCTTGACTCCGACGACCTTCGATGCTCTTCCAGTCAAATTGATGCGGGTAAAATTTTCAGAGAGTGCCGAATAGTATGCGTGTATGTGAACTTTGATCATTTGTGATCGATTATAGCCAAATTTGAACGGTTTTGTCCTTAACTTCGACGGTTACAACTTTTGGGTTAATTTTTGGATTTAATTCGAATGTTAATGGATCAATAATGTGTTATAACGGTTAATCATCATCAATGTGATGATTATTGCTAGTTTAATTCGGTTAATTTCTAAATTTTAATGCAAATTCGAATTTAAGTTTGATTTTTAAACGAATTTTGACTTTTAAAAGTCAAAATTGTGTATTTCTTCTAATTACATGCTTAATCCTTATAATTTAAGTGTTTATACACTTGTTTTGATCAATTTCAGTCCCTATGGTTTGATTTTATGTAATTTCATAAAATTCCCGTTAGATTTCTGTTAACGGGGTTAATTCGAAATGCTGAATTGTCACACTAGCATACTTATTTATCCTATATGATCATTTTATCACATAACACATTGTTACAAGTTATCACATAAGCATATTTCCCATTTTAAAGTTACTAAATATATAAATTTCTATATTTGACATGTTTAAATCAATTCAAGTATACAAACGTCTTTATTTAAATCATAATATACTATTTTCAAACATAGTTTGCCCATTAATCATGAAAAAGGACATAATTTGCAAAATAAAGTTTCTATTATTAGTAAGTTATCATATTTCTGAAGTTTTAACATAAAGAATCACAACAACTTTCATATAATCTTAAAAAAGTAGTTTGAATGATTTACCATCATATAGTATGCTCATTTATCACATTTCACATAAATCCCCAAATTAAAGTTACCTATTTTAGTAAGTTCGTAAATATACTCTTTTTTATCATCATTAATCATCCTAATGTATTTATAAAATCATTAACAACATCAAGTTACTCATATATGACCAAAACCATTATGCATGTATGTTATTCATTGTTAAAGTTTCTAAAAATAGCAATATATGAACATGTCTTTCACACCATCAAATCAAACAGATTCATCTTGTAGGTATCATCTATACTAGTCCCAAATCATCATTCAAACTCATCTATTTCACCAAAATCATAATCTAGTACATTTTACTCAACAAAACTTTCCTTTTATAGAAATATTAGCAAATAGTCATCAAATAACCACGATAACTAAGATATTCATTGCAAACACTTCCAATATCATAAATAATTATTCATTATATCTGGTATCATCTAAAACTCCATGGATTGTCATTGCATGTTATCAAAAAGTTTCTATTCATAGTATTATTAAGCAAATATCATCAAATGACCCCATTTCAACCAATAGATGATTCTAATACTTCAAATCAGTAATAAAAGGCCTTAATAACAGATTAACAAGCTCAAAATTTCATGCATGTGGTTGATTTAATGATGCATGTGGCCATCAAGGCTTGCATGTGAGTGTGTGGGTGTTTTTAGTGTAATAGAACATGTGAAACTACCTTCTAAGGCTCCAAACACTGAGAACAAGTTGGGATTCAGCTGCATTAACAATAAAATTTGTCCAGAATTAGCTGATGATGCTTATGGTGAGCTCCCTTGGTGTTTCTTCCTTGTTCTAGAGCTTGAAACTTGAATGTAGCTTCAATGTGGTTGCCAGGGGGTTGATGGTGGTTTCTAGAGGTCAAGAGCAGAGATTCATAGTGTATTTTAGTCCGAATAATGGCTGGAGTTGGAGAGAAAGGTGAAGTAGTGATGCAAAATGAATTGAGATGGTCCTTAAAACATTTCAGCGAACTGGGTGCTTCGCGTACCGCCAAGGTGGCCCTAAGGTGTCTTGGCGTACTGCCAAGAATATAATATTCGGGTTCTCTCCAGAGACACGACGCGTATCGCCATGGTGGAAGTTGATCGGTCGCAGCGTACCGCGAAGGGATTTGGGAACTGAAATTATGCAGCCTTTCTTCGTGTACCGCCAGGGTCCTCCTCACAGGGGCCCTTGGCGTACTGTGAGCACGTCCGAACTAGCCCAATTGGCCCAATTTTGTTGTTTCAAATTGTTTTTCGAGTTTTTTCGTTAACGTTCATCGTTTCTTGACTATAATCATAATTTAGTTCATTATAGGTTCATATAGAGCTTAGTTGTTGTTCAATTATATCATTGTTCGTGTGATTCACCAACGTTCATTAATCAAGACACGTGTGTGCGTTTTTCGATAATTCATCGAATTTTCGTTCAGCTGTTTATGTTTGGAGTACCGTGCCACGTGTCACTCTAAATTAACCCAATTATAGTGCCACGTATGTAATAATAAGCTAATTTATTATTTAATTAACGTAAGCTTACTAATGAGGCAGTAAGAAGTCGTACTTTTTCAACAAAAACCCTGACGGCTGTGGGCCGTAGGGATCTCGGTACCATTAATACCACGAGGGGTACCAAAAGAAAGTGGTTTGGCAAAATCAAAACCAAAGCTCTGGCTGAGACTAGCCAGAGGGAACCAAATGTGAAAAATTACGGTGTGACTATTCTAGAGAGGAAAGCATATACCTGGAAAGCGCTCGAATGTAGCAAGTGTCCATATCATCATACAAACCATGTCCTGTTTGTGCAAACTGTAACCGAGTCGGACACTACACCATATACTGTAGCTTTCCTGCTCATCACCTAACCCAAGCACCAGGACAAACCACTCAAACAAACCGGTCATGATCTAAGTGTGGAAGCCTTGACCATTTCATAAGAAACTGTCCGAATAATAACACCAATCAAGGGAACGAAGCTAGGGAGAGCTTTCCTGATTGGTGCAACAGAGGCTAGACATGATGCAAATATTGTCACTGGTACGTTCCTTCTTAATAATTTATACGCATCAGTTCTGTTTGATACAGGGGCAAGTAAGAGTTTTATCTCTCCTGAATTTGCATCACTACTTTCATTGCCTACTGTGAATCTAGAAAATCCTTATGTGATTGAACTTGCTAATGGCAAGTTGATCAAAACTAACAGTGTTATTCAAGGGTGTTCCTTGAATATGAATGATCACCTTTTCGATATATATCTACTTCCTATTGAACTTGGAAGCTTTGATGTCGCTATCAGCATGGATTGGCTTTCTGATAACCAAGCGGAAGTTGTGTATCAAAACAAGGTGATCAGTATTCCATTACCTTATGGTAATACACTGATAGTTCAAAAAGAACGAGCTGGTGGAAAACTTGGTATCATATCTTGTATGCAAACTCAAAAATGTTTAAGGAAATGTTGTCAGGCCTTTCTAGCACATGAAACGTAGAACTGTTCTTCACAAAAACGTATTGAAAATATTCCGGTAGTCAAAGATTTTCCTGAAGTTTTTTCTGAGGATATATTAGGATTACCCCTAGTGAGACAAGTTGAATTTCATATTGACTTGATTTCAGATGCAACACCTGTAGCTAAAGCTCTTTTGTGACAATCCGACTTTTTACACTAACCTTGTTAACGAGAGATGGTGATATCATAGGCCCAACAGAGATAGTGTGGGCCCAACAGGACAGATGTAGGCCTTATAAGGCCAGTGTAGGTCCAATAAGACCAATGAAGGCCCAACAAAGTTCAGTAAGGCCCAATAGGGTCAAATGAGGCCCAATGTAATCAAAGTAGGCCATTAAGGCCCAATTAGACTAAACATAACTAAGGTAGGCCCAATAAGGCTCAGGGAGGCCCAATGAAAGCCAAAGAAGGCCCAGTAAGGTCAAAGTAGGCCCAATGAGTTTAGTGTAGGCCCAATTGCAATAATGAGGTCCAAATGGATTAATTTAAGCCCAATAGTATTCCAATTGAAACATTTAGTGGAAATTAGGGATTTTAGGCTCAATTTTGTTAATCGAAATGATATGTTGTTGATCCGGAATAACCTATGGGAGTTAGGAATTAAGAAAAATAAATTCCTAAGTGTTAAGTTGTTGATGATTAAACTTGTAATTGATTTTTAGTGTCAATTTTGACTTCCACAAGTCAAAATTCGGCCAAAATAATTGGGAAAATTCGAATTGTGTATTAATACAAGGTTAATAGCCAAATTAATCACTCAATCAGTACACAATAATGATGATTAACCGTTATCATTAGTTATTGAGAGCATTAAACCTCGAATTTAACCCGATGGTTAATCAAGAGTCGAAACCGAAAATTTATACTATCAAATTCGTATATACCGACTATAATTCGAGAAATTGGAACTCCAGAAGCTTTGGTCGGCATTATTAGGCTCTGTTTCATACAAGAATTCGAATCAAGAAGCCACAGGAAGGAGTTTGATTCAAGAACTCGACCGGAATTGATCTAAAAGTCGATCCTCTTCAATTGGTTATCAATCAGGCAAGTAATTACTCCTACACACTCTAATATGGTCGATTAAGAAAAACCATATAATAATTTTGGGTAAATACATCGAATTGATGGAGTTTGATTTCTAGGGTTCATGTGAGAAACCGATTTGGGGGTTTCTGTTTAATCGGGGAGTATAATCAAATTAAACTTTACTGTCAGTTTCAGAATAGACCGATCAACATAACCTCGATGTTAATTGTAGCAAACAACATCAAATGTTATGAAATCAAGTTCTAGGATTCTAAGCATATACGGGTTTGGGGGTTTTCAACTTAATGAGTATTAGAATCAAATTAATTTACATGATAAGTTTCAGAAGACTTCGATTATGCTAGTTGGCATGATGATTGCAGTTTAGAATGACGAATTGTTAATGATCAAGATCTAGGGCTTTTATGTCAAACGGTTTGAGGGATTTTGGGTTAAATGGGCTTGATAATCAAATTAATCGGATTGGACATGTTCGAAATGATATTGTGAATGATAACCATATGATTGTTTAGGTCAATTTGAGTGAAATCGATCAAAACAAGTTGTAAATATTTTGCACGAGTTCGAAACTGTTTAAGAGGTAAAAATCATATGTTTTTGATTGAACAAGATCAATTAAAGGTATCTATGAACTCGTTTTAACATGTGGGAACAAAGCCCTAAAGATTCGGGTTCGAATGTGGTCGAATTGGAGCCGAATAGGTGTTCTATGCTTCGGCTATAATGGAAAAGGGGGAAACCGATCAGATTAGGTTTAAAAGAATTTAATTTCGAATAATGGATGCGATACCCTAGCGGGCGAGATGGTTAGATGCGAGTGTGTTAGAGTTGAGGGTCGCGGGTTCGAGTCCCGGCCCAACCATTTTTTAGATTTTAAGGTTATTTTAGTATTTTGACCACATTTTATTCGTTCTAACTCCGTCATAATCCGTTCAAGTTGCGTTGGAACCGTAACGAGAATATGAACGCATTAGAATGATAAAATCTATATTTTAACCCGAAAACGAAATCGCGTATAAGTACGTTTATTTAAATAAAATCGTATAGGATTTTATTTAAACGCTTTCAAAGGCACGCGTACTCACGTATGCGTATTCCTAACACTTTAACATACGTATGTTGATACGTATGTGATGTCAAGCACAAAACGACAATCCGAATAACTTTAGGTTATTGTTTAAATCACAGATTCTTCGTAGAGGATTTCTACGCAAGTTCACACGTATTTGATCATTCTGCTATTATCAAAGGTGCGTACACGGCCCTTTCTTATTTTAAACTGTTTTGGGGGAGAAAACATGTGCAATAAACTATTTTAGATACATATCACTTGCATGAGTTAGCTGTTTACATTATGTGACAACATATCAACTTGAAAGTCCTTACACACCCCGAACCGTTTAGTTTGCTGTAATGCAAAGCGTGGTAGTTGGAAATAGATCTATTAGGTTTGACAAACCTCACCTGGTAGATGGGATCTACGCAGGTGTTTGACTGACCAAACACAATTTTACTATTGTTGTGATAGACAATAGTGGCAAGGCGAAAACATGCTATAGCATGGCAATCCGTCAGCTTCGGTGTCGAACACGTATGTAAATAGTTTATATGACTAGCTATCATGACTGTGCATTTGGGATTATGTTATCTACCAACTTGTTATTCAAACTGCTGTTTTGAACACTATGATTATTTAAAACCTGTGTTATGCACCAACCTTTGTGTTGACTTGATTTGCATGTTTTCTCAGGACGCTAAGGCGCGCGTTAAAGCTGGCATGGACTAGGAAGATAGAGTCTCATGCATTATAAACACTTTGAATTTGAATTTGAACATTTGAATATTTAAGTACTATGGTTTGTAATGTTTACTTTACAACTGTTTATGGTTTTTTTAAACGCTTCCGCAACTTTTGGTAAACTCTGAATGTTATGTTTTAAAGACCAAAGTATGTTTTGAAATTCATATAGAGGTTTTCGCTATGTCTAATGATCTGAGATCCTGGTTTGTCACGTTCCCAAACGGTATGATTCCGTTAGTTGAAAATTGGGGGTGTGACAGATTGGTATCAGAGACTTTGGTTATAGCGAACTAGGTTTGCATTTGTAGACTTAGACTATGACTGTTAGACATTAGACACATCTGCTTATACGTATTGCTTAGAAATTACATATGACATTATGTAATTGACTTGTTTACGTATTCCATGGCACTGTACTTACATATGGTATTATGTAACAGGCATGGCTTCATCATCAGTCCCATATATTATCATTGATGATTCCGAGGACGAGGAGCCGATAGTTCCGGCACCACCATCATCACCACCACCACCTATTCCATCACCTCCACCGTATGAGATGGATGACTCCGATCCAGAGGAGGATCCGGAGGAGGACCCGGAGGAGGATCCGGAGGAGGATCCTGACGAGGATCCTGACGAGGATCCAGAGGAGGATCCAGCTGAGGACCCGGATGAGGATCCGGAGGAGGAGGAGGAGGGCATTCAGCAGATCCCTGCTGAGGGACCTTCCACACATTCACCACCAGTACTAGATGCTCCTAAGCCTAAGAGGCAAAGGACGGACGCTGAGGAGATCGCCAAATTGCGCGAGGATCTGGAGGTAGCAGAAGATAGGATAGCACAGAGATCTCAGGAGTTATGGGATGCTATTGAGAGGCAGGATGATCTTACCCATCTAGTTCACGATATGCGGGATGAGATGATCAATTTGATTGGTCGTCTAGAAGAGTCAGAGAACCGAGAGGAGATTTTGGCAGGCAGGATTGAAGCTTTGGAGGATTTAGTGGCCTCTGAGAATGAGGAACAGGATGAGGATGAGGAGGAGGAACCAGCACCAGTTGTTGATTCCGATCCTGAATCCACCGTTGAGGATGATTGATTGTTTTTCTTTTCTTTCTTGTTTCATTTAAACTTATTAGGAACGGGTTGTGTTCCTACATTAGTGGTTTGAAAACTTGTATTTCATTTCAAAAGTATTGTACTCAAAGAATGTTTCTATCTATTGAAGAGTTATCATTTATTTTCAACATTCGTGTTGATTTATATTACATGTTGTGTTTGTTGTTTTACTTACACATGTCACAACATTTCTTGTAAATAGGAAACAAATGGCTGAGGGAAACGTTCACATGACAGTTGCTGAGCTCAACGAGCTAATCAACAGCAGAGTTGCAGAGGCAATAGCACAGTACGCACAGACACACAACACAGGGCCACAGGGTCCAGCTGGGGGATTGGTTAACCCACAAGTTTGCACGTTCAAGATGTTCTTGGACTGCAAACCTCACAACTTCAAAGGGTCGGAGGGGGCCATAGGACTTCTCCGATGGATTGAAAAGGCAGAGTCTGTGTTCGAAATGTGCAACTGCCCTGATGACAGCAAGGTGAAATTTGCTACTGGAACATTGGAGGGTCCAGCACTGACTTGGTGGAACTCCAATGTTCAGAGTCTGGGGTTGGGAGAAGCAAATGCATTGACATGGAATAACTTGAAAACTTTACTACAAGAGGAGTATTGTCCTCGTAGTGAAATGCAGAAGTTGGAGGAGGAATACTGGCACCTCAAGATGGAGGGGTCAAACATTGAAGAGTACACAACCAGGTCACACGAGTTGGCCAGACTGCTACCACACATGGCTACTCCAGTCAGTAAGTGGATTGAAAGGTACATTGGAGGACTAGTGCCTCAGATTCAAGGGTTGGTTACTTCAGCAAATCCCACCACTATCCAACAAGCTGTTCGTCTAGCACATCAGCTTACTGACCAGGCAGTGTTACAGGGGACTCTGCCCAAACGAACATCTGCTACCAAGGTGGGAGATCATAAGAGAAAGTGGGAAAGTAATAACTTCAAGGGTAACAACCAACAATCATATCAGCAGAACAGGAAGCATGACTCAAACAAGTCCTATCATAATTCCAGCAGTGGTCAGCAATCATCATCATCGGGGGGCTATGTTGGTAAACACCCCAAGTGCAACAAGTGTGGGTATCATCATGCGGGTAACCAGTGTGACAGAGCTAAGTTCCAGAGGTGTGGCAAGATTGGGCATGCGGCTAAGGATTGTCGCGGGGAACTACAGAACAACAACAACCAGAACAATAACCAGAACAACGCTCAGAAAGGTTGTTTTGAGTGCGGCAAGATGGGGCATTTCAAGAAAGATTGCCCACAACTTAAGAAAGGCGGGGACAATAATGGCAATGGTAATGGAAATGGCAACGGTAATGGAAATGGCACCAATAACAACAACAATAACAACAACAACAATGGTGCTAGAGGCAGGGCGTTTGTGATTGGAGGACGTCAAGCGCGGGAGGATCCCAACATTGTTACGGGTACGTTCCTCTTAAATAATCACTATGCCTCTATGTTATTTGACACTGGTGCCGACCGGAGTTTTGTATCTAGTTCACTTGCTAAGTTGCTAAATGTTAGTCCCACTACCTTAGATAGTCCCTATACTGTGGAATTAGCTGATGGTAAGTTAATTGTAGTGGAAAACATTTATAAGGGATGTATCCTTAATTTGATGGGTCAAACATTAGAGATTGATTTGATGCCTATTGCCTTAGGCAGTTTTGATGTAGTCATTGGCATGGACTGGTTGTCCAAGAACCAGGCTGAAATTGTATGCCATGAAAAGATTGTTCGCATACCTCTTCCGCAGGGAGAGACATTATATGTACAAGGCGAGAAGAGCAGTACGCCACTGCGTCTCATATCTTGTATGAAAGCACACAAATGTCTGCGGAAAGGTCATACAGCAGTTATAGCACTTATAACTGAAAAGCCGGTAGCTGAGAGGAAGCTTGAAGATATACCTGTAGTTTGTGAATTTCCGGAGGTATTTCCAGAAGACTTGCCGGGATTACCGCCTATCAGACAGGTGGAATTCCGAATCGATCTTACACCAGATGCAGCACCGATAGCTAGGGCGCCTTATCGACTTGCACCGTCTGAGATGCAAGAATTATCCACACAATTGCAAGAATTGTTGGATAAGGGTTTCATACGACCTAGTTTTTCACCATGGGGAGCTCCAGTATTGTTTGTAAAGAAGAAGGACGGGACTTTCCGTATGTGTATCGATTACCGGGAATTGAATAAGGTTACTATCAAGAACCGGTATCCGTTACCCAGGATTGACGATCTGTTTGATCAATTGCAAGGTTCGAGTTACTACTCGAAGATTGATCTCAGGTCGGGTTATCATCAACTAAGAGTCCAGGAGGAGGATATTCCGAAGACAGCATTCAGGACACGCTATGGCCATTATGAGTTCTTGGTCATGCCATTTGGGTTGACAAACGCTCCAGCTGTATTCATGGATCTCATAAATCGCGTTTGTAAACCTTATCTTGATAAGTTTGTCATTGTTTTCATTGATGACATTCTCATCTATTCACAGTCTGAGGAAGAACACGCTGAACATCTTCGATTACTATTGGAATTACTGAAACAGGAACAATTGTACGCTAAATTCTCGAAATGTGATTTCTGGATGCGGGAAGTACAATTCTTGGGTCATATAGTCAACGAAAAGGGCATACATGTTGATCCAGCGAAGATTGAAGCGATTAAGAATTGGGAAGCGCCAAAAACACCTACCGAGGTACGACAATTCCTTGGTTTGGCGGGTTATTACCGACGATTCATTGAGGGTTTCTCAAAGATCGCTCAACCACTTACAGCTCTTACGCACAAGGGAACAAAGTATAACTGGACGGATAAACAGGAAGCTGCATTCCAGTTATTGAAACAGAAACTTTGCAGCGCACCGATTCTGTCCTTACCGGAAGGGACGGAAGACTTTGTGGTGTATTGTGATGCATCTGCACAGGGATTGGGATGTGTGTTGATGCAACGTGATAAAGTGATCGCTTATGCTTCCAGACAACTACGAACGCACGAAAAGAATTACACTACTCATGACTTGGAGTTGGGAGCAGTGGTTTTTGCTTTGAAAATTTGGAGGCATTATCTGTATGGAACTAAGTGTACCATTTACACTGATCACAAGAGTTTGCAGCATATCTTTGATCAGAAGGAGCTTAATATGAGGCAACGACGATGGGTTGAGTTGTTGAACGATTATGAGTGTGCGATTAAGTATCACCCGGGAAAAGCTAATGTAGTAGCTGACGCTCTGAGCAGAAAAGACACAACAGGGGCAAGACGGGTTCGTGCACTTATGATGACGATACATACCGACTTACCTGACAAGGTACACAGTGCTCAGATTGAGGCCTTGAAAACGGAAAACTTAGTACCGGAATCTTTACGAGGAATGGAGGAACAATTGAATGTTAAACCTGATGGAATTCGTTATTTCATTGATCGAATGTGGATACCTTTGTATGGAGGTTTAAGGGAGCTCGTGATGGATGAAGCACACAAGTCCAGGTATTCAGTCCATCCGGGATCAGATAAGATGTATCATGACTTGAAGGCACTGTATTGGTGGCCACACATGAAGGCTGATATTGCTAAGTACGTTAGCAAATGTTTGACTTGTTCGAAGGTCAAAGTTGAATATCAGAAGCCATCTGGTTTACTGCAACAACCAGAGATACCGATGTGGAAATGGGAACAGATTTCGATGGATTTCATTACTAAGTTACCCCGTACACCGAGCGGTTGTGATACGATATGGGTAATTGTCGATCGATTAAACGAAATCTGCGCACTTCTTAGCAATCAAAGAAACTGACAAGATGGAGAAATTGACTCGCATTTACATTAAGGAAGTAGTAGCACGGCATGGTGTGCCAATTTCTATCATATCAGATCGGGATGCCCGGTTTACTTCCAACTTTTGGAAATCTCTTCATAAGTCATTGGGGACTCGCTTGGATATGAGTACCGCTTATCATCCACAGACCGACGGTCAAAGTGAACGAACGATTCACACGCTTGAGGATATGTTACGAGCTTGTGTAATTGATTTTGGTGATAGCTGGGAGAATCATTTACCGTTGGTAGAATTCTCTTACAACAATAGTTATCATACAAGTATTCAAGCAGCACCGTTTGAAGCTTTGTATGGTCGCAAATGTCGTTCACCAGTGTGCTGGGCTGAAATTGGTGACAGTCAGATAACGGGTCCTGAACTGGTGCACGAGACGACAGAGAAGATAGTTCAAATCCGGAACCGTATGGCAGCGGCTCGGGATCGACAGAAGAGTTATGCAGACAAACGTCGCAAGCCGTTGGAATTTCAAGTAGGAGACCGAGTTCTTCTAAAAGTATCACCTTGGAAAGGTGTGATACGATTCGGCAAGCGCGGAAAGCTTAGTCCACGTTACGTAGGACCTTTTGAGATTCTGAAAAGGATTGGTCCGGTTGCGTATCAACTCAAACTACCGGATGAACTCAGTGGAGTTCATGATGTTTTTCATGTGTCAAACTTAAAGAAATGTCTTTCTGATGAGACATTGATTGTACCGTTGGAAGAAATACAAGTAGATGAACAGTTGCGATTCATTGAAGAACCAGCTGAAATCATGGATCGAGAGGTCAAACAACTGAAGCAAAGCAAGATTCCAATAGTCAAAGTCCGATGGAATTCAAGACGTGGTCCTGAATTCACATGGGAACGGGAAGATCAAATGATGAAGAAATATCCTCATCTATTCAAGACAGCTACTGCTAATACTGAGAGCGTACATTAAATTTCGGGACGAAATTTCCTTCAACAAGGGGATGACGTGATGCTTCCACACATCAACACTGCAAATTTCAAACTGTAAGCACAAACATTTTATTTATTCAATTGATTTTGTTACAAACATTTGTGCTACATTACATTCTATATATTTTATGTGCTACATTTCATATGTTACATGTTATGATAGTACATACACGATTAGTTATATACACTTTGCTATGTGCGGGGTTGCATAGTACAAACAGTTATACGATTAGTTATATACACTTTGCTATGTGCGGGGTTGCATAGTACAAACAGTTATAGACACTCACTATGTGTGAGGCTACACAACACAGTATGATCAAACACAAAAACAGTCACAGTTAGGTGAACTAACTAGTGTACACGCAAACAGTCACATTGAACGATCACAATTGAGTTGTGATGTTGCAAGCATTAGACTTTGTGTGTGAGTACACACAAGCACACAGAATGATCAAATCACACTAACACGTACGATTTAAACTCGTAAGTAGTTTCCTAACTACTCTTAATACTTACTAATTTTCGGGACGAAAATTTCTTCAACAAGGGGATGATGTGACAATCCGACTTTTTACACTAACCTTGTTAACGAGAGATGGTGATATCATAGGCCCAACAGAGATAGTGTGGGCCCAACAGGACAGATGTAGGCCTTATAAGGGCAGTGTAGGTCCAATAAGACCAATGAAGGCCCAACAAAGTTCAGTAAGGCCCAATAGGGTCAAATGAGGCCCAATGTAATCAAAGTAGGCCATTAAGGCCCAATTAGACTAAACAGAACTAAGGTAGGCCCAATAAGGCTCAGGGAGGCCCAATGAAAGCCAAAGAAGGCCCAGTAAGGTCAAAGTAGGCCCAATGAGTTTAGTGTAGGCCCAATTGCAATAATGAGGCCCAAATGGATTAATTTAAGCCCAATAGTATTCCAATTGAAACATTTAGTGGAAATTAGGGATTTTAGGCTCAATTTTGTTAATCGAAATGATATGTTGTCGATCCGGAATAACCTATGGGAGTTAGGAATTAAGAAAAATAAATTCCTAAGTGTTAAGTTGTTGATGATTAAACTTGTAATTGATTTTTAGTGTCAATTTTGACTTCCACAAGTCAAAATTCGGCCAAAATAATTGGGAAAATTCGAATTGTGTATTAATACAAGGTTAATAGCCAAATTAATCACTCAATCAGTACACAATAATGATGATTAACCGTTATCATTAGTTATTGAGAGCATTAAACCTCGAATTTAACCCGATGGTTAATCAAGAGTCGAAACCGAAAATTTATACTATCAAATTCGTATATACCGACTATAATTCGAGAAATTGGAACTCCAGAAGCTTTGGTCGGCATTATTAGGCTCTGTTTCATACAAGAATTCGAATCAAGAAGCCACAGGAAGGAGTTTGATTCAAGAACTCGACCGGAATTGATCTAAAAGTCGATCCTCTTCAATTGGTTATCAATCAGGCAAGTAATTACTCCTACACACTCTAATATGGTCGATTAAGAAAAACCATATAATAATTTTGGGTAAATACATCGAATTGATGGAGTTTGATTTCTAGGGTTCATGTGAGAAACCGATTTGGGGGTTTCTGTTTAATCGGGGAGTATAATCAAATTAAACTTTACTGTCAGTTTCAGAATAGACCGATCAACATAACCTCGATGTTAATTGTAGCAAACAACATCAAATGTTATGAAATCAAGTTCTAGGATTCTAAGCATATACGGGTTTGGGGGTTTTCAACTTAATGAGTATTAGAATCAAATTAATTTACATGATAAGTTTCAGAAGACTTCGATTATGCTAGTTGGCATGATGATTGCAGTTTAGAATGACGAATTGTTAATGATCAAGATCTAGGGCTTTTATGTCAAACGGTTTGAGGGATTTTGGGTTAAATGGGCTTGATAATAAAATTAATCGGATTGGACATGTTCGAAATGATATTGTGAATAATAACCATATGATTGTTTAGGTCAATTTGAGTGAAATCGATCAAAACAAGTTGTAAATATTTTGCACGAGTTCGAAACTGTTTAAGAGGTAAAAATCATATGTTTTTGATTGAACAAGATCAATTAAAGGTATCTATGAACTCGTTTTAACATGTGGGAACAAAGCCCTAAAGATTCGGGTTCGAATGTGGTCGAATTGGAGCCGAATAGGTGTTCTATGCTTCGGCTATAATGGAAAAGGGGGAAACCGATCAGATTAGGTTTAAAAGAATTTAATTTCGAATAATGGATGCGATACCCTAGCGGGCGAGATGGTTAGATGCGAGTGTGTTAGAGTTGAGGGTCGCGGGTTCGAGTCCCGGCCCAACCATTTTTTAGATTTTAAGGTTATTTTAGTATTTTGACCACATTTTATTCGTTCTAACTCCGTCATAATCCGTTCAAGTTGCGTTGGAACCGTAACGAGAATATGAACGCATTAGAATGATAAAATCTATATTTTAACCCGAAAACGAAATCGCGTATAAGTACGTTTATTTAAATAAAATCGTATAGGATTTTATTTAAACGCTTTCAAAGGCACGCGTACTCACGTATGCGTATTCCTAACACTTTAACATACGTATGTTGATACGTATGTGATGTCAAGCACAAAACGACAATCCGAATAACTTTAGGTTATTGTTTAAATCACAGATTCTTCGTAGAGGATTTCTACGCAAGTTCACACGTATTTGATCATTCTGCTATTATCAAAGGTGCGTACACGGCCCTTTCTTATTTTAAACTGTTTTGGGGGAGAAAACATGTGCAATAAACTATTTTAGATACATATCACTTGCATGAGTTAGCTGTTTACATTATGTGACAACATATCAACTTGAAAGTCCTTACACACCCCGAACCGTTTAGTTTGCTGTAATGCAAAGCGTGGTAGTTGGAAATAGATCTATTAGGTTTGACAAACCTCACCTGGTAGATGGGATCTACGCAGGTGTTTGACTGACCAAACACAATTTTACTATTGTTGTGATAGACAATAGTGGCAAGGCGAAAACATGCTATAGCATGGCAATCCGTCAGCTTCGGTGTCGAACACGTATGTAAATAGTTTATATGACTAGCTATCATGACTGTGCATTTGGGATTATGTTATCTACCAACTTGTTATTCAAACTGCTGTTTTGAACACTATGATTATTTAAAACCTGTGTTATGCACCAACCTTTGTGTTGACTTGATTTGCATGTTTTCTCAGGACGCTAAGGCGCGCGTTAAAGCTGGCATGGACTAGGAAGATAGAGTCTCATGCATTATAAACACTTTGAATTTGAATTTGAACATTTGAATATTTAAGTACTATGGTTTGTAATGTTTACTTTACAACTGTTTATGGTTTTTTTAAACGCTTCCGCAACTTTTGGTAAACTCTGAATGTTATGTTTTAAAGACCAAAGTATGTTTTGAAATTCATATAGAGGTTTTCGCTATGTCTAATGATCTGAGATCCTGGTTTGTCACGTTCCCAAACGGTATGATTCCGTTAGTTGAAAATTGGGGGTGTGACTTCTTTATCATTTAGCACCCTTAGAAATGTAAGAGCTTTCAGGTCAATTACAAGAACTATTAGAGAAAGGTTTTATTAGACCTAGTTTCTCACCCTAGGGAGCACCAATTCTCTTTGTGAAAAAGAAAAATGGGTCGTTCAGAATGTGTATTAACTATAGGAAAATCAATAAATTAACAATCAAGAATTGTTATTCGGTACCATGTATTGTTGATCTATTCGATCAGTTGCAGGTGCTACTTATTTTTCAAAATCGATTTAAGATCCGGATATCATCAGTTACGAATTCATGATGATGACATTCATAAAACTGCTTTCAGAACCCGTTACGGACATTACGAGTTTTTAGTAATGCTATTTGGGTTTACAAATGCACCTGCAGTTTTCATGGATATGATGAATCGAGTATGTAGACCTTATCTCGATAAGTTTATGATTGTATTTATTGATGACATTCTCATTTACTCCTGAAACCAGCAGGAAGATGCTCAACACTTGAAATTAATATTTGAACTTTTAGCACGTGAGAAACTTTATGCCAAATTCTCTAAGTGAGAATTTTGGTTACGGGAAGTTCAATTTCTTGGACATGTTGTGAATGAGAATGGTATACAAGCGGATCCCAGCAAGATTAGAGTTGTGAAACAATGGGAGACACCACGAATCCCAACTGAAATACGTCAATTCTTAGGACTGAAAGGTTATTACAGGCGATTCATTAAGAACTTTTCAAAAATAACCGTACCACTAACCACTTTAACGCAGAATAATCAACCAATTATATGGGGTTCTCAACAGGAGGAGGCATTCCAACTGTTGAAACACAAACTCTGCAACACACCTATACTTGCATTACCGGAAGGTACAGTTAACTTCATAGTATATTGTGATGCTTCTCGTCAGGGTATCGGGAGCGTGTTAATGCAGAAAGATAAAGTAATTGCTTATGCTTCTTGACAGTTGAAAATACATGAGAAGAACTATATCACACATGATCTAGAACTTGGTGCAGTGGTGTTTGCACTTAAAATTTAGAGACATTATCTATAGGGAACCAAGTGTATCGTATATACTGATCACAAAAATTTTTAATATATTCTAGATCAAAAGATGTTGAACATGCGACATAGGCGATGGCTATAACTTCTGAATGACTACGACTGTGAAATTCGCTATCACCCAGATAAAGCGAATGTCGTAGCCATGCCTTGAGTCGCAACGAACGAGTTAGATTAAAGAATGTCGTAGCCAGTGCCTTTACGTGTGAGAGCATCAGGGGTGACTATTCAAACCAATCTAATTCCTCAGATTAGAGAAGCCAAGCAACAAGCTTT
This sequence comes from Mikania micrantha, assembly GCA_009363875.1. NCBI lineage: Eukaryota > Viridiplantae > Streptophyta > Magnoliopsida > Asterales > Asteraceae > Mikania > Mikania micrantha. The sequence continues at coordinate 4,089,555 of CM018686.1, forward strand.
GCAAGAAACAAATTACCCAGCCGAGGAACTAAGAGGATTAGACAAGCAATTAGAAACCAAGACTGATGGAGTACTGTATTTCAAAAGACGAATTTGGTTTCTTCTATTCGGTAACATTAGAACAATTATCTTGGATGAGGCGCACAAATCCAGGCATTCTATTCATCCTGGTGCTGATAAAATGTATAAAGGTCTTAAAAACATTTACTCGTGGCCTGGGATGAAGAAACATATAGTTGAATACGTGGATAGATGTTTAACATGTCTCAAGGTTAAGACAGAACATCAACGACCTTCTAGGTTATTACAACAACCTGAGATTCCCATGTGGAAATGGGATTAGATTTCTATGGATTTCATTACTAAATAACCCAGAACATCACGTAATCATGACTCTATATGGGTTATCGTTGATCGGCTTACTAAATCTGCACATTTCGTACCCATTCGAGACGATTAATTCATGGATATAATGGCTAAACTCTATGCACCTAAGATTGTATCTCGACATGGGGTACCAATCTCCATCATTTTAGATAGAGATAGTCGATTTGTGTCATGATTTTGGCAAAATCTTCAGAATGATCTGGGCACACAAATCAATATGAGCACAGCTTATCATCCACAAACGGATGGACAATCCGAACGAACAAATCAGACACTGGAAGACATGCTTAGAAGCTGTGTGATTGATTTCGGAGGTAGCTAGGATATTCATCTTCCACTTGTTGAATTTTCATACAATAACAACTACCATACCAGTATTTAATACGCTCCATTTGAAGCTCTATGGACACAAGTGTAGATTCCATATCTGTTGGTCGGAGGTAGGCGGAATTCAGATTATAGGCCCATAATTAATTCAAGAAACTATTGACAAGATCACACTTATTCAAGAACGAATCAAAGCTGCACGCGATTGTCAAAAGAGTTATGCTGATAATTGTCGTAGACCTCTAGAATTCCAAATAGGCGATCAAGTCATGTTGAAAGTATCACCCTGGAAAGACATATTCAGATTTGGAAAGCGAGGTAAACTCTCACCAAGATTTGTAGGACCATTCAAAATTCTAGAACGAATTGGAACAATAGCTTACAGACTTGAATTACCTCCTGTACTTAGTAACATTCACGATGTCTTTCATGTGTCAACTATGAAAAAGTGTCTAACTGATGAATCATTGATCGTACCTCCTAAAGAAATTCAAATTGATGAAAAAATTCAGTTTAGTGAAGAACTAGTAGAAGTGATGGATCGAGAAGTTAAAGTGTTGAAGCGAAGTCGCATCCCAATTGTTAAAGTCATATGCAACTCTCAATGCGGACCAGAATATACTTAGGAACGTGAAGATCGTATGAAAGAAAAATATCCCCTTTGGTTCTCATAAATGATGGTCACCAGATAAGTCTTCATTAAATTTCGAGACGAAATTTCTTTAACAGGAGGAGACTGTGGCAATTACGTTCGAGGATTACGTCATCATTAACTGAAAGCACATGTCATCATGCTTGAAATCCATGTTACTAGAACGATTGTGATTATCATGATTTGATAGTATGCGAGAAATCATGAACAAGGGCAAAAACCATGCGAAAAACGAAGTTCCAGATTCTCCGAAATCGTAAAACGAAGAAAAATTCGAAATTATAGCACTCCGGGAGTCTTTGCGGTACGCAAAGGCTAAATTGAGGATCCTTGGCAGTACGCGATGAGTCCAAAATATCTATTGGACTCCGTATTTTCTTCACGGTATTCCAAGCCCCATTCCACTTTCCAAAATGTTAAACATTTTTCTTTCTCTCGAACCTTCACACACACATCCGTACAGATCAACTTTTAAGCATCAAAACTCAAGTTTGAAGCCACCAGATCATCAAGATTAAATTGGGAAACGATTCTACAAGTCTTGATCTTTATTTGTAGCCAAGAAATCCGTCCGATCGGGTAACGATTCGTTTTATCCTATTAGTTTGATAATGGTTACATTAGATCTTGGTTTTGAATGTAATGCAATAGTTATTATGGTTGATTATTTCCTAGATGATGGCTAGGAATGGTTAGAAACGAAAAACTAGATATGTTAACGGTTAAATCCTTGTTTTGATCCGTTGTAATGCTCGGTTATCATGAAACTATATCTTAGATTATAATTGTTTAAACCATTTGATTGTAACAATGCTTGTGATTGTCTTGATTATTCTTTTAAATGCGAGATTAAATCCAAATGTTTCAAATTAATGACAAGCATTAAGATAATCATTGGAATAACGATACGATGTTTATGATAACAGTCAGATTAGTACATTGAACATGGTTATTAAACCTACTCTAATGTCATGTTCTTATGTTTCATGATATTTAGGTAATCAATAACAAGGATTGACTAGTCCTTAGCTAGAAATACATCTAGAAACTGTTGCAGTGATTTAATCAGCAATAATACCTATTTGGTTTATCTGAAATTATCCTGATTAATATAGTGAGTCATCAGGCTTGTATTAGGAACCTGAATCGGTATAGGTTCCCACATTATCATACATTGTATGTTCTATTAAAACAACTAATTAAAGACCCGATATCAGTTTGATGACTCAAAATACAATGTCTTTGACATTGAACGTTCAGAAAGATCTAATCAGTGACTCAAAATACAATGAAGAGTTTAATTACACTCAGTGTATTAAGATTAATACCACCATGTGTTGTTTACCAATGTTATGATATAATACAAAAAATCTTAATAGTAATTAGCTGTTGTTATGTGTTCTCCCATTGTCATTGTCTATGTGTCATTTGTTCTCAGTGTTATGTGTTCTCATAGTCTTTAACAAAGTGTTATAAGAACTTGTCTTATTACACTATGTTAGTATATGTGGTAAATGATATCCTCATCATGAAATTATGTTATCATGATTATCATTCGTGTTATCACTTGTAATTGTCTCATGTTACCTCATTGTTATCTCAATGTAAATAACAAAGTGTTATAAGATCAAATCTTACTTCACCTATGTTATTCAAATGTTTGGATGGATTCATGAAGTTATATTACCATGAAATATCCTTGATTTGTCATTGTTGTTAATGCACACACAAGCATACACATTGATCTTGATAAAGTGTGATAATAAAGATAAAATATTTATTATCTAAATCACATGATATTTGAAATAATGTACTAAACTTTTTAAGTAAAAGTGTTAGCATGTTTCTCAGCCCCGCATATAAAATCGAAAGATTAGAAAAGGGGCATATGAACTCACCTTGTAATTGATGTGGTTGACTAAGTAATCTAAAAATGCACGTACTCTTTGTTGTTGTGATGATGTTGTATTCAAAACCTGTGTTGAATGAAATGCTGTTTGAACTTATAAGTACGAGTTATTAATTCGTAGGTTAACCGTAAAGTTGGTTAACTTTTATGAGTGTTTGTTATTTGATTATTCCTTGAACTTATTGGATAGTATGACATACTAATACTAAACCAATTTATATTAAGATTAGTACGTAATACATTCTTTGTTTATATGTTTGAATTTGTTATTAACCTTAACCATTTGTAAAAGTGTTAAACTCATAATCCACCAACTTTGTAGTAAGTCGACCAACTTTGTAGTAAACTTGGCTAACTTATTATTATATAAGTAAAGCCTATGGTTACTTTGATCAAAATACGACTTAGTTATAAACCTTTAAAATGTTTTAAAACCATTTATATGCTTTAAAAATTTGTTTTAAGGCTTATCTGTGTTTTTTAACGAAATTTAAGTTGTATCGATGAAAGTAGCATAATCCTTCGCACCCAAACCCACTTGGTTCTCGATTAACACTTGTTTGAGTTGTTCTCGGTTTATATAACCAAGTGTGGTGGTGTTCTCGGCTTCATGTGTGAGTTCTTGAGTGTATATGGGTTCTCAACTGGTTATGTAACCCATCAAATGGGTTCTCGAATTTCCAAGAAAAGAGGTTCTTGACTTTATGATTCCCAAAACTTGTTCTCAACTTTTATGCCTAAATTAGATGGGTTCTCGACTTTGGCCGGGGGGGGGGATATGGTTCTCGTCCTTTAAGGGTTATCACATAAGGGTTCTCGACCAAGGTGTCCAAAAAGGGAATGGTTTTGGACCACATGGAAGTGTTCTCGGGTCATTCTTCTTCAACCTCCCGTTCCCAGACTTGCGTATATTTGCAGGTTTCTTAAAACCCCTTTTTTCAGGTTATTTTTGCTTAGAAGATTCAGAAAAACTCATTTAAAGGTGAAGAAATACTTTGGTTAAAGTTTAAACTAAAGAAAACCCTAAATAAAACTTGTAGATTTACCCCAACTTGTGATTTTTAGCTTGTTTTCTTCATGAGTTATTCTAATACCTGACTAAAGATTCGTCTTGGTTGTTAGATCTTCATGTTTGGTGGAGTTTTGATGAACATTGGAAGAGATTTGGATGAGGGTTTTTAGAGAGAAAGAGTGTAGAGAGAGTGTGAAGAAACGTGAATGAGGAGAGGTGTGGGTAGGTGAAGTCTTAAATGTAAGAAATAAATATTTTTAGACTTTTTGTACTCACTCTTGTTTCGGTTGCTCGGTTTTTACGTTTACATCACGTTTAATATCGTAACGCGAAATTTACGAGCTTTAAATAAATAGTTTTCTTTTAACGTTTTTATGGTGGTTATTCCTAGTAAATGTTTTTATATTTATTTTCTTTATTTTATTTCAAAACGTTTATTTTATTTGTTTCGTCAGATCGTTTCGCCTTCGCGTGTACTCGCTTGAATCGTCACCCGAACGAACATGACGATGGTTTCACTTTCTGATTTTTGTTTTCTACTTTTCAGTTATCATTCAGAACGTTAAACCCACATATATGTTTGTGTGAATCGTCACCCATGCAAACACACTGTCAGTTTATTATTCGTGAATGATACTGAAGTATTGTTTTGAATTGAATTTCTCACTGACAAACACGACTAAACTTAACTTTTTTCAGATTGTTATAAATGATTTGCCACTGTTTCTCATTGAATTGTAGGCCATCTGATTCCTGTTATTTGTGGATATGAGATCGCAACCGACATGTTTTTGCCATTTATTCTCACAATTGTTATTTCACATGTGCTGTTGTATAATTTATATTTCAATTATCATTGAAATACATACAACTGTTAATTGTTTTCATAGCCTTGTTGTCACACAACTGTTTAGCACATAGTATTTACACATAGTAAATAGTGAAAGTACACGTACCGTACGGACTTGCCGGACGATCTGGTACTAGTTGTCACAGTTTCCCCTTGTAAAAGAAATTTCGTCCCAAAATTTAAGCAACATTGTCGGATATTACTTCTTTAGTAAACATATGGGGATAATTTGTCTTCATGTGATCCTCACGCTCCCTGGTAAATTCTGGTCCACGCTCGGAGTTCCAACGAACCTTCACGACAGGCATATGGCATCGTTTCTCGTCTCTTTACTTCACGATCCATAATCTTTACAGGTTCTTCAATAAAGTGTTGTTTCTCATCCACTTGTATCTCCTATAATGGTACGACTAGCAATTCATCAACGAGGAATTTCTTGAGATTTGACACATGAAACACATCGTGTACCCAGCTGAGTTCATCAGGAAGTCGAAGTCTGTATGCCACAGGACCAATCCGTTGTGTTAAATCGAATGTTCCGACATACCTCGGTGCTAACCTCCCTTTAGCCCCAAAATGAACTACGGCTTTCCATGGGGACACCTTCACATGACCCGGTCACCCACTTGTAATTCCAAAGGCTTTCGCTGTTTGCCTTCGTAACTCTTTTGGCGACTACGTGCTGCTTGTAATCTTGGTTGAATCTGGGAAATCTTGTCAGTTGTTTTCTGAATAATTTCAGGCCCAGTAATCTTGTTGTCTCCCATTTCGGTCCAACAAATTGGAGACCGACATTTTCTACCATATAGTGCTTCGAACGGAGCACATCCAATACTGCTGTGGTAGCTATTGTTGTAGGAGAACTCAATGAGTGGTAAATGCGTGTCCCAACTTCCACCAAAGTCAAGTACGCATGTCCTCAACATATTCTCTAGGGTTTGGATTGTTCGCTCGCTTTGACCATTTGTTTGTGGATGGTAAGCGGTGCTCAAGTTCGCACTTGTCCCTAAGGATTGTTGCAATAATTGCCAGAACCTTGATGTAAATCGACTGTTGAGGTATGAAATAATAGATAGTAGCACACCGTGATGCACTACTATTTCATTGAAATAAAGTCTTGCTAGTTTCTCCATCTTGTAATTCTCTCGAATTGGTAAGAAGTGTGAGGACTTGGTCAACCTGTCAATGATGAACCATATGAAATCATGTACGCTGGAAGTCTGGGGTAGCTTGGTAATAAAATCCATAGCTATTTTTCCCACTTCCATTGTGGTATTTCTTGTTGTTCCAGAAAACCTGACGGTTTCTGATGTTCAGCTTTGACCATGGCACAAGTGAGGCACTTACCAACATAAGTTGTCACACCCCCAAATTCCCACTCGTGGAGTTAGTCCACGTGGGTGTGACGTGGCCAGAATCACAGCTCAAGGTCATATAGAACACCTCTATATGCGTTTACAAATACAATATTTGACATACTAGTTTGACTAAAATAGTTTGCAGCGGAAAAATAAGTCATATTGCAGCGGAAATATCTTAAGTTAAATACATGCAGCGGAAAATAATTGTTTGAACAGCGGAAGCTAAATTGTTAGACAACACATTGTTTAATACATAAACTAAATGAAATTGTTTCCAAAGATCAACAGAAAACTTAATGCATGCGGGATCCTATGCTCAATCCCCTAAGTGTGCTCCTGTATTCCCCGATCCTATCAGTTACCTGAGAATACAAGTTTAGAAAAAGTGTCAACATAATGGTTGGTGAGTTCACAGGTTTTGATATACATATAGTAATAAAAGTGTGTCATGCTGTTTATCAAATGTTAGTACCGAGCCCCAGGCTCCAAGTCTCAGTGCGTCACTACCGAACTAGACTTGTTTGTCCTTGCCTCCACTGTGTCTCTTGCACATAGTAAGTTAGGTCAGAGTTTCACGGGTTATGAAACTCAGTCAATATTGTGCCCCGTGGGGTTAGTCACACCCAAACGGATCCATTCAAATCTACCACGTTGTTCGTACATTAACGGTAAGACTTTGTGAGGGCTTGTCACGAGTTCAACACTTAATGTCTGTCTAATAAACCAACATACACATAAAAATGTTTGTCATAGTATAAATGTTTGACTCGATGCAACTAGTATTCTCCCCCTATTTAAAAGCGTTTGAAAAGAGTGAAGAGGGGCCGTAAACTCACCTTAGTGAAATGAACGAAAGTATGCGTAAACTCCTCGGGTAGTAAGCGCGTCGGTCACCAGCAACCTATATCGTATACCGTACGTGAGTTTGTGTAAGTGACCGTGCTAGTGTTTGTGTTAGTGCTCGTGTTTGTGCTCAACAACCCTTGGTTGTTCATGTTTGTCTGTGTCGGTCCACAATGACCGTGTTTGCTCGTGTTGGTCCACATTGACTGTGTTTGACTGTGTTGGTCCACAATGACCGTGTTTGATTGTGTTGGTCCACAATGACCGTGTTTGATCAAAGTTTACCGTGTCAAGTTAACGACCCGTTGGTGAACCATGTGACGGTTGTGAATCGTGTAACGATCGTGTGAGTGCTCGTAGTGTGCAAAACGCGCAAGTCGCGTCTATGGTCAACTTACTAATTATAGTATGTTTCCATTTATGGAAAGTTCACAAAGCATAACGATTTTTATAGTTCTAGCATGCTTGTTAGTCGTACGTGATCATGTTAACACATAGCACATTATCATACGAAATCACATAAGTCATTTATATTATGTTTGCACATAAAAGTTTCCTAAAATGGAAAGTTTCCATTTATAGCATACGTGTTATCGGAAACCATCTAATTTAGCATTCATTCATCATGTTAAAACATAATAAATCACTTAGCATGTTCAAATCACACGAAATGTTCATACGTCAGTTTTTGTAAAAATAAAGTTACTATAAATAGTAACTATGTAGTTTTTGCATAAAAATGACCATCTAAACATTCCTAATCCATTTTTATGTCGCACATCATCATAATAACCCATTTAACATCATTAACGCATACCAACATAATCCAAATCATCATCTATCAATATATTGACCCGAAAAGTTACTAAATATAGTAACTATGTTGAAAATGACCATAACCACATCAAAATCACATTCCTAAGTTTCTAATCATCATAATATCATTCAAATAACATGTTCACACACATGCATGTTCACCATTTTAACCATATCACCATTTTTGAAATAAAAAGTTACTAAAAATGGAAATAATCATAAATAAACCATTTTTGATTATTTCAACATCATCTATCCATGGAATAAGCTTTAATATCATTCATAAACGTATTGAAATACTCATAATCATTCAAATAGGTGTAGATCATGCATGCATGTCAAGATCTCATCATTTTATGACCAAATCATGACATTCATACAAAGACATCATCATAGATATTCATAAATCCTTACAAAATCATCATAGATCATCAAGAATCATAGTAAAACTAGCAAACCCAGATCATAACCTCGTGCATGTGCACTATGGGTGCTTGCATGTGGGTTTCACCCATTTCATGTGAGTGTAGATGTGAGGAAAGTGCATATGGTTCAAGGAAACTACCTTTAAAAGCCTCAAATGGTCGAGATAGGGACTCAACAGCTCCTGGAGCTTCTGGACTTGCTGGTTTCGACAGGAAACAAGGAAGGTGGTGGTCTTGACGTGCTCTCCTCTAATCCCAAGCCTTTAACCTTCACTCCTAAGCTTCCCAAGGTGCTTCAATGGCTTCTTCAGGCTAAAATGGAGGTTTTCAGAGGTAGAAGATGACTTGGAGTGGTCTGGTGGTCGAGATAAGGGAGTAGGGTGGCTAGAGAATGATTCTATCTTGGTTTTATAAAGATTTGCCGTCTGACACTCGTCGCGTACCGCGGAGAGGGGTTAAAAAGGTGCTTCGCGTGTCGCGAAGCAATTCGGGATTCAAATTTCCCGAAACTCGTCGCGTATCGCGGTAGGTCTTCTTAAGGTCCATCGCGTACCGCGATGGGTTCACAGGGAATCCAATAGGCCCAATTCAATGGGTTTGATCCGTTCGTCGTTGTTTTCACATTTACGAACTATCGTTTGGCCTCGTTTGAACTTCCAAGTTTAATGTGTGTGTGTTTCGTGAGTTTTCGAGTGTTGTGTTACACAGTGTGCTTGACGTTCACTAACGTTTGTCTGTTTTGACACGTGTGTGCTGTTTCTCTATAATTCCTTGAATTATCTTGTTGTGTGTCAGTGTTCGTACTGTCGTGCCACGTGTCACACTAAATTAAACTAATTCTAGTGCCACGTATACAATAAACATTTAAATAAACATTTAAATAAATAAGATGCTAACTTGGAAATTACGAGGTGTCACATAAGTAGCCACATCCTTTTTCATACCTGGCCACCAATAAAATGACCAAAGATCTTGGTACAACTTATCAGCACCAGGATGAACAAAATAACGTGTTTTGTGTGCCTCATCAAGAATAAGATTCTGGAGTTCATCTACTGTTGGGATCCATACACGATCCTGATAATAGATAACTCCATCTTGTTTTGTCTCAAAATGTTTCTCGGCTGCACAGTTGAGCTCGTTCCTCAAATTTTTTTCTTGCCACTGCGTGTTGTTGTGCTTGTAGAATTTGATCTCTCAGACTTGTTTGCATAGTCATTCCCATTGCTCTTACGCGCAAGGGTTTGATTCTTTCCTTCCGGCTCAAAGCTTCAGCAACAACATTAGCTTTTCCTGGATGGTATTTGATCAATCAATTGTAATCGTTCAGAAGCTCAACCCAACGTCTCTGTCTCATGTTAAGCTCCTTCTGATCAAATATATGGTGTAAGCTCTTGTGATCTATGTAAATTGTGCATTTGGTACTGTAAAGGTAATGTCTCCAAATCTTTAAGGCAAAGACAACAACTCCCAATTCTAAGTCATGCGTCGTGTAATTCTTCTCATGTATTTTCAGCTGTCATGACGCGTAGGCAATGACTTTGTCTCATTGCATTAAAACACAGCCAAGTCCCTGATAGGAAGCATCACAATAAACTACAAAGTCATCATTGCCTTTTGGGAGTGTTAAGATTGGAGCATTGCACAATCTTTGTTTTAAAGTCCGAAACGCCTCTTCTTGTTTCGGTATCCAAACAAATGGCTCACTTTTCTAGGTTAGCTTTGTGAGTGGCAAAGCTGTCTTAGAAAAATTCGAAATGAATCTCCTATAATAACCCGCCAAGCCCAGAAATGATCTGATCTCAGTAGGTGTTGTGGGAACGTCCCAATTCTTGGTTGCTTCAATATTGGCAGGGTCCACATGAATTCCATTGTTGTTAATCACGTGATCCAAGAACTGAACTTCTCTTACCCAAAATTCACATTTGGAGAATTTAGCATAGATTTGTAAATTTGTTAAGAGTTCCAAGATTGTTTTGAGATGCCGTTCATGTTCCTTCTCATTCTTTGAATAGATCAGTATATCATCAATAAAGACAATAACAAACTGATCTACATACGGCTTACACACACGGTTCATAAGATCCATGAACACTACCGGTGCATTCGTCAACCCGAATGGCATCACCATAAACTCATAGTGTCTATATTGAGTACGAAATACTGTCTTGGGTATATCTTCCTCTTGAATATGAAGCTGGTGATAACCTGAACACATGTCTATGTTAGAGAAATACTGAGCTCCCTGTAATTGATCAAATAGGTCATCAATGTTTGGTAACGGGTACCGGTTCTTGATGGTAGGTTTGATAAGCTCTCTGTAATCAACACACATTCTGAAGGATCCATCCTTTTTCTTGACAAACAAAACCGGAGCTCCCCATGGTGAGAAACTCGGTCTGGTGAACCCTTTGTCAAGTAAATCCTGAAACTGATAGGACAATTCATGCATTTCTGATGGCGCATGCCTAGAAGGAGACTTTGCCACAGGTCCCGCTCCTGGAATCAAATCGATTCGGAATTGTACCGATCGCTCATGTGGAAATCCCGGTAAATCATCGAAAAACATGTCCGCAAAGTCTTTCATAATCGGTACATTTTGAATTTTGATGATCTTCTTGACTTTTTCCACTATGTGAGCGAAGAATGCGACACACTGTTTCCTTAGTGGAAAAAGTCAAGAGCCCTTGGTTGAATTCTCTTGGGGCAATCTCTTGAGAAATGTCCAGGTTCGCTGCAGGTTTAGCAAGACTTGTTATCAGCAGTTGGCATCACCACTGCATTGTTGTTCCTGTTCAGGGTCCTTATGCTCTTGCATTGAGTGACCCAATGACCAAACCTCCCATAGCTAGTGCATTGCCTGCACTAGATGGTTGGTTGATGATACCGACACTTTGTACATTGAGGAGCCATTCCAGTGTACGACCTCTTGATCTGTAGTGGTGGTGGTTGTGTTGCTTTTTGAGCATGAATGGTCGCAACATAGTTCTTGACCACTTTTTGTTTCTTAGCCGGATGTCTGTCCGGCTTCTTTGATGTTCCAGCTTTGGCTGCTTCAGCCTCCTTCTTCAGTGCCCCTGAGGCAACCATTACATCAATCAATGTTGCTAATAGTGTTACATCCATATTTAGGGTAGTTGGGTGGGAAACAACCACACGTCCTTGGATACAAGCCGGTAGTCCACCAACATACCGCTTGATCCGTTTCTCCACTGTTGGCACTATATCCTGTGCCAATGTCACAAACTCGTGAAATCTGGTGATGTAAGCCAGATGCCAGCACTAACCTCGCATGATTGAGCAGCTCAGTCTCAACCTTCTTTAGCTCATTTCTTGGGCAGAACTCGGCCCTCAGTAAAGTCTCAAATTCCTCCTAAGGCATAGACAAATGCCACATCTTGTCCCCTGGTTTGGACCTGTGCGCTCCACTAGGTCATTGCTCATTTGTTGAATGAGCCTGCAACATACCTCACTTTATGCTGATCAGGATAGCCACTGATGTCGAGGGGTTGTCTCCATCTTCTCGATCCATTGGATCAAGCCAAGAGCTCCCTCACTACCACTAAAGTCAAGTGGCTTGCATCCTACAAAGTTCTTGTAGGAGTAGTCCTGCTGATTTCGGGTGTTGCCACAACCTTCTCCCGATGAGTTGCCAGTGTTGTTTCTGTTGTTGGAGTTAATCCTGTTCATCACGTCGGGAATCAGTTCCCTTAATTGAGTAGTAAGCAGAGTGGCCAATGCGATGGTGGCAGGATCTAACTCATGGTTCCGATTCTGATTGTGAGGTGGAGTATGTAGGGGCGGAGGAGGTGGTGGCGGTGGTGGTGGAGGTAGTAATGGTGGAGGTTGCCTTCTTGGCGGCATTCTGATCACAACCGAAAGAACATCGGTTAGTGCAATGATCAAATGAAGAAGACACACGCAAGTAATATGACCAAACCATGAGGGTCCCTAGGTTATAGTCTCGGCCAAATCATTTAAGTAATATGACCTATATTTCTCTATAACCATGGCTCTGATACCAATCTGTCACACCCCAAGCCAGTAGGCTGGATCGACTTTCCCGTCGGGCGGAAGGTTCTCGGGGTGCGATATCGTGTGATAATCAAAATGATCAGATTGTTTACATGGCACATGATTTGTAACGAGAAATGCTAACATGACATTGACATATAATTACAAAGTTAAATTACGTAATTTCGTGTAAATAATTTAACTAAGTAAATCTACCGAAAAAGAATCAGGGAATTTTTATCTTGTAGCTGCACATAATTTACAAAAGATGATTCACAACTATGTCATCCAAAATATGCACAACAAAAAGTAAGCTATTGGTCCTCTATAAAGTCCCACTAGCTTATTTCCTAATGTTTGGTGACAAAACATTTTGTCACCTGAGAAAACATGCATTTAAACAAGTCAACACTAGGTTGGTGAGTTTATAAGTATAGTAATTGAGAATACACACAAGTCATAGTGTCACACACAAGTCTTATTGATATTGTCTTATTTTGTCTCACAACTATTTCCTCTCCATAGTTACACTTACAAATAGTGTATCATCCAAATCAAGCATGCTTATATATAGGGCATACATATCACGAATGAAGCCGCCAACCCACCACATACTTGACTGAATTCAATACCACTTGTACTGCAACAATGGATAACCATTATCGTCTCACATGTGTTTGTCTCATTTTATATCCAACCTGTAAATCCCAATTGATGTGTTCTCATCCTATAGAGTTATATGTATAAAATAAAAGTGTTTGAAGGGAATATGTTACCATTACCTAAGTTATGTTAATCCCTTATGGTTTTAAGGAAAATAGATTAATTAAATCTTATCCTTATTAATGTTCTCTCAATTGTAGGTGTCACACATCGGGCCGGCGGGAACGGATCGGGTTTTCCCGTCGGGCGGAAGGTTCCCAGGGCGCGATATCATGAGTGATAATCAATTGATCAGATTGTTTACATAGCACATGATAATATAAATGAGAAATGCTAACACATCCATGATATAGAATTACAAGATTAAATTACAATGTATCGTTCATAATTTAATCAAGTAAATCTACCAAAAAGAATCAATGTAACTATATCTTGCATCAGTACAAGATATACAAAAGATGATTCATTGTTCATGCCACCAAAAGCATGCAATATCAAAAGTATCTAGGTCTTCTAAAAGTCCACTAGCTAATCCTTGCACAATAGTGGTTACACCTGTTCATCACCTGAGAAAAACATGTATTTAAACAAAGTCAACACTAGGTTGGTGAGTTCATAAGTAAGTTAATGTAAAACCTTGATTCATTCACATACACATTCACAATGATAAATGTGTTACTTGTATGTTATGTGTTCACCTGTTCCCCCAATGGCTTTTCAATAGTTATAGTCACAAGTACTATATCATCCTAGTAGTGTTGCTTATATATAGGGCATATGTAAGGGAGCTAAGCCCTAGACAACATCCCACCACAACACCACTAGAACTCCACATTACTTGCAATACAACTATTGATTTCCATTCCCAATTCACATGTTTATCTCTTCTTTGATCACCTGTGTTCTCATGTATAGAATAATATAATGATAGCGTTGTAGTTATCAAACCGAAGTATTGATAACCAATATATGTGTTAAGGATATTAGATTATCAATCTGTTCCTTGTATTATTCTATATTGTGGGGTTAACTGTTGTTTCACTTTTAAATATTAAAAGTGTTAGTTAACTGTTTGTAATGTAATCTCAATGCAACGTATAGAGCCCAAAAGGAGTCCATTGTGATCCTCACGTAATCAGATTACAATGCACCCGATTCACCTCTATCCCGCTGTGTGAACTCAATGCCTTCATCGAAACTGTTACTAGTAATATGACATGAGAGAAAATAAATTCCTCAGTTTTACTAGTCCACAGGTAACGATGGATGATGTACATCTGTGTTATCTCTGATACGAATGATATTGTCATCATGAAGTTACGTTATCATGACATCATTCGCTTGAACCCATATGTTCACCATAACATCCTCTAGCCGTATTAAGAACAAGTCTTATTACCCTTAAGCAACATATGGTGGTGAAGTATCAATGCGATCATACTATCACATAGTATGTTTTTAAGGTGTAGATTAAGTGTTATAAGAAATTGACTTATCACACTTGATCAATTATGATGTGGAATGATATTAAAAAGATATTTTCTCTTCTAATCATTCATGTGTTGTGAAGTGTCACCATGTTTCACTGTAGTAGTTCTCATTGTTTGTTTGTGTATGGATTGTCTCAGTGTTTGCTAATGTAGGAATAACTAAGTGTTATAAGATATAATCTTACAACTATGTTATTCAAATGTATTGATGATTATGAAATTACTTTATCATAATCATCTGAGTTTCCCTGTTATCTCATGATCATACAAGCATGCATACAATGATAAGCGATAATAAACAGTTTAATATTATCTAAATCAAAGTATAAATAACATGTTAAGCAAAACTTTTAAATAAATAAAAGAAAACATGTTTCTCAGCCCCGAGAGTTTAAAATCAGTAAAGATTAAAGAAAAAGGGGCATATGAACTCACCTTGTAGTTGTAGGGTTGACTTAGCTTAAAAGAAAGATGACACGCGCTCTTTGTTGTTCTTGTTGTTGATTTCACGATCCTGTATTGTTTACACGTTATTGTAACTTATAAGTATAGGTTCTAATTGATTTGAGCGTGTGCAAGTGTTAACCTTAACTTGGTTATCACCCCTTTTTGTCTCGGTCATTATTAGGCCCAATTCAATTCGAATGACTTGATTGACACTCAATTGATTTAATATAAGTGTAGAGTATGATTGTAAGTTATGACTAAAGTTTTATTCTTTATGACTCCTTTGGTCTTTAACTTAGTCTTGTAAGGATTAAATGATCCCATATGTCATAAATCATTTTAACATACTAACCATCGATTCAATGATAGAACACGATCACCAATTCCATTTCCCATAATTGACATTCTTTAATAATTTAATTCACCAATTATGTCACGTTTAATCTCATTGGGCCGAATATGTGTGTCATTGGGCCAATTAGTGTCGCGGCCTATTGGGCCAAAATAGAATAGGATTGGGCCGAACTATTGAACTATGGGCCTCGTGTATATGTAGGCCAGTTAAGGGTTCTTATTGGGTCGGTCCATTGATGTTGGGCTAAACCAATAGTGTTGGGACCATCTCGTTGATGTGGGCCGAATGAGGGTTGGGTCCTAGGGCCGGGTTATTGTTGTTGAGCCAAACAAGAAAGTGGGCCGATGGTCATGGCCTTGGGCCAAACAGTGGGCCAATTAAATTGTACTTGGGCCAAAAGAGTGCGCCATAAACCTAAGCGTGGTCGTCTATTGAGTTTAAACTGATTGGGCCGACTAGTAGGCTACTGGGCCGGTAATAGGATCAATTAATATGCTAGGTTTTGTGTTGTAATAGCCAGAAACTAGCAGACGACCATCGATAACCAAAACAGCTGCATGAACGTGGTCCAACCACCCAGAGCAGCGAACCCTTTGGGTTCCCATGTCACTAGGTTCGTGAAGATCACCCAGGTTAGGGAGGCCTTGGTTCGTAGACTAAGGTTCGCCGTCTAGGATGTGAGGTTCGGTACTCCCTCGTAGGTTTGCCGGAGAGTTCGTGGGTCGGAGGTGTGCATGGCGGTTCACAGGTTCGCCTCAAGGTGTGTGGGTTCGTGAGTCACTAAAGAGCTCGGCCATGTCATGGGTTCGGCACTGTGAAGGTAGGTTCGTGAAGCAGAGGGGTTCGGCCAACTGTAGATGGGTTCGGCTGATGGCAAGGTTCGGCTGATGGCAAGGTTCGTCTAAGATTTTGCTGATCATGTGGGTTCATCTAACTGATGATGGTTCGGCTTAACAAGAAGGTTCATGACCCACTGGTTCGTCCAACTTGACACAGGGATCCACCGAACATGTCGCACCTTCCCATCATCATCCACCTCGATCTAGCCATCCTTTGAAGTCCTTTGCATGAGGGGGCTTCGCATCAGGTCAGTTTCAAGGGTCTTGTGGTCGTGAAAGTGGGTTTTAGAACCGGCTAGAGGGGTATTACAAACTCAAGATGAAAACCCTACTTTTCCGATTATTCAAGCTCAAATACCTCGAGATACAGTGGACAAATCTTCAGATCTGTTGTACATTTAGGTAGAGGACACCAAGAGGTACGCGTGGGTTCAAGAATCACCCAAATCGGTCAAGAAACGAAGGAGTTATGAAGGATTGAAGGTGGTTAATGGTGGGGAGAAATGGTGGCCGGATTTTCTTGTGTAGAGAGAGAATGAAGATGATGAAAATGAATTAAATGCCTCATTTAAGACTTTAAATACCCCACGGGTATTCGGGTTTGTTTCGGTTGCTCGGTTTGCGATTTTGTCGCGTAGCCGGAAAATTACGCGTATTTGATTGTAATAAATAAAAGAGAATTATTTTAGTTAACTGATGAGTTTCAAAATTGTAAAACATTATTTATTTTATTTTATTAAATTATTTTCGTTCGTGTCGTGTTTCGTTTTCGTTTCGTCGAATCGCGTCACCATCGCGCGTATTCGTTCGAATAGTCATTCGAACGAACACGATGATGGTTTTGCTTTCCGACTTTTGTTTTCTACTTTCCAGTCATCATTTCAGGACGTTAAACTCGCAGATATGTTTGTGTGAATCGTCACCCACGCAAACACACTGTCAGTTCATTATTCTGAAGCGACACTGCAAATTTCTGTTTGAATTATGTTTCCTCACTGTCGGACTCAACTAAACATCCTGTTTTCGCATTGTTTTCACATTGAATTGTCGGCCATCTGAATCCTGTCATCTATGGATATCAGATCGCAACCGATTTGTTTCTGTTATTCACTTGAACACTGTTGTTTCTCCTGATCTGTTGTGTTAACTGTACTTAAGTTTTCACTTAAATACACACAACTAATGTTTCAAATGTACGTTGTACTTACTGTATCTAAGTTTACACAAAAATACGTACAACGATTTCTTGTATTTAGGATTCTAATAATAAAAGCAATGTATATACACATAGAATTACACATAGTTACTGTTTATAGTACTCTTACCGTACGGACTTGCCGGCCGGTCAGGTACCAGTTGTCACAGTCTCTCCTTGTTAAAGAAATTTCGTCCCAAAATTTAAGCATAAAGGTCGGGCTTTACTTCTCGAACAGATGGGGATACTTTGCTTTCTTGTTGTCCTCGCGCTCCTAGGTAAATTCTGGTCCACGCTTGGAGTTCCATCGAACCTTTGCAATAGGGATACGGCTACGTTTCAGTTTCTTAACTTCACGTTCCATAATCTCAACAGGTTCTTCAATGAAGTGTAGTTGTTCATCAACTTGTATTTCCTCCAATGGTATGATCAATGTTTCGTCTGCTAAACACCTTTTGAGATTTGATACATGAAACACATCGTGTACTCCACTGAGCTCATCAGGGAGTCTGAGTCAGTATGCCACAGGACCTATGCGTTGAGTAATCTCAAACGGTCCGACATACCTAGGTGCTAGCTTGCCATTAGCCCCAAACCGAACTACGCCTTTCCATGGGGACACTTTCAACACGACTCGGTCACCCACATCGAATTCCAAAGGCTTACGCCGTTTGTCTGCGTAACTCTTTTGGCGGCTACGTGTTGCTTGTAATCGTTGTTGTATCTGGGCTATCTTATCAGTAGTTTCCTGAATAAGTTCAGGCCCAGTGATTCTGTTGTCTCCCACTTCGGTCCAACAAATTGGAGACCGACATTTTCTACCGTATAGTGCTTCAAAAGGAGCACATCCGATGCTGCTGTGGTAGCTATTGTTGTAGGAGAACTCAATGAGTTGTAAATGTGTGTCCCAACTTCCACCGAAGTCTAGGATGCATGTTCTCAACATATCCTCTAGGGTTTGAATGGTGCGCTCAATTTGCCCATCCATTTGTGGATGATAAGCGGTGCTCAAGTTAACACCTAAGGATTGTTCCAATGATTGCCAGAACCGTGAAGTAAATCGACTGTCCCGGTCTGAAATAATAGACAATGGCACCCCGTGCCTTACTACTATTTCATCAATGTAGAATCTCGCTAGTTTCTCCATCTTGTATGTCTCTCTGATCGGCAAGAAGTGTGCGGACTTGGTCAATCTATCAATGATGACCCAAATAGAATCGTATCCGCTGGAAGTGCGGGGTAGCTTGGTAATGAAATCCATAGCTATTTGTTCCCACTTCCATTGTGGTATCTCTGGTTGTTCCAGCAAACCTGAAGGCTCTTGGTGTTCTGCTTTGACTTTGGCACATGTAATACATTTACCAATATAAGTGGCAATGTCTTTCTTCATACCCGGCCACCAATAAAATGACCTAAGATCTTGGTACATCTTATCGGCACCAGGATGAACTGAGTAACGTGACTTGTGTGCCTCGTCAAGAATGAGTGTTCAAAGTTCATCTACTGCTGGAATCCACACACGATCCAGATAGTAGATAACTCCATCTTGTTTTGTCTTGAATTGCTTCTCGGCTCCACAATCGAGCTCGCGTTTCAAGTTGTCTCTTGCCACTGCTTCTTGTTGTGCCTGTAGAATGTGATCTCTCAAACTTGTTTGCACAGTCATTCCCATTGCTCGTACGCGTAAGGGTTTGACTCTTTCCTTCCGACTCAAAGCATCTGCAACAACATTTGTTTTGCCCGGATGGTATTTGATCACACAATCGTAATCGTTCAGGAGCTCAACCCAACGTCTCTGTCTCATGTTAAGCTCCTTTTGATCAAATATGTGTTGTAAGCTCTTGTGATCTGTGAAGATAGTGCATTTGGTACCGTACAGGTAATGTCTCCAATCTTTAATGCAAAGACAACAGCTCCCAGTTCGAGATCGTGTGTCGTGTAGTTCTTCTCGTGTATCTTCAACTGTCGGGAGGCATAAGCAATGACTTTGTCTCGTTGCATCAAGACACATCCGAGTCCCTGATGAGAAGCGTCACAATAAACTACAAAGTCATCACTGCCTTCTGGGAGTGTTAAGATTGGAGCATTGCACAATCTTTGTTTCAGTGTCTGGAATGCCTCTTCTTGTTTCTGAGTCCACAAAAAAGTTTCAGACTTCTGTGTGAGCTTGGTGAGAGGCAAGGCTATCTTAGAGAAATTCGAGATGAATCTCCTGTAATAACCTGCCAATCCCAAGAATGATCGGATCTCTGTTGGTGTTGTAGGCACATCCCAGTTCTTGATCGCTTCAATCTTGACAGGATCCACGAGAATACCATTACTGTTAATCACGTGACCCAAGAACTGAACTTCTCTTAACCAAAATTCATACTTGGAGAATTTGGCATAGATTCGTTCTTCCCTCAGAAGCTCCAAAACTGTCTTGAGGTGTTGCTCATGTTCCTTCTCGTTTTTTGAATAAATCAGTATATCACTATATCATCAATGAAGACGATAACGAACTGATCTATGTACGGCTTGCACACTCGGTTCATCAAATCCATGAACACAGCCGGTGCGTTCGTCAATCCGAATGGCATCACCATGAACTCGTAGTGACCATATCGGGTACGAAAGGCATTCTTTGGTACGTCTTCCTCCTGAATCCGGAGCTGATGATAGCCTGATCTCAGGTCTATCTTTGAAAAGTACTGTGCTCCCTGTAATTGATCAAACAAATCATCAATCCTTGCTAACAGGTACCGATTCTTGATGGTGAGTTTGTTGAGCTCTCTGTAATCAATGCACATCCCGAAGGTTCCATCCTTTTTCTTAACAAAAAGAACCGAAGCTCCCCACGGGGAAAAGCGGATGAATCCTTTGTCGAGTAGCTCTTGTAATTGATTGGATAACTCCTGCATCTCAGATGGTGCAAGTCTATAAGGAGACTTAGCTACAGGAGTTGCTCCCGGAATCAAATCGATTCGGAGCTGCACAGCTCTCTCGGGTGGCAGTCCCGGTAAATCATCCGGAAACACGTCCTCATAGTCTTTCACAATTGGTACATCTTGAATCTTGATTGTCTTCTTGTCTTTCTCAATCACGTGCGCTAGGAATGCAACACATTGTTTTCGGAGGTACTTGCGAGCCTTCATACACGATATTATCTTGACACTATGTTTCGCTTGGTCTCCACGAATCTCCAAAATCTCATTGTTCTCCACTGGAATGCGTAGTAGTTTATCGGAACAGATGAACTCAACTCTGTTAAGAGATAGCCAATCCATTCCGATGATGATGTCGAAACTGCCCAGCTCCATCGGTATCAAGTCGATGGAGAATGTGTGATCGCCAAGTGTTAGTGGGCAATTCCTAAATATTGTGTCTACTGTGATCTGTTTGCTATCTCAATAGTGTAAGGGGAGTTTAACAATTCCTTATCATAATTAAGGTGGCATGCAAAGTCGGAGGAGATGAAAATCTGATCCGCACCAGTGTCAAATAATATGGATGCATAGAAGTCAGATAAGAGAAATGTACCCGTGATTACGTTCGGGTCCTGTCGTGCATCAGCAGCTCCTCTCTGGAAGGCTCGTCCCCTTGCTGCTTGAGCCCTTGGTTGAGCTTTCTTGGGACAATCCCTAGAAAAGTGTCCAGGTTCTCCGCAAGCATAGCAGGACCTGTTATCAGTAGTAGTAGCAGCAGCTGCATTATTGTTTCGGTTCTGAGTCCTCGGACTCCTGCAGTGAGTTACTGTGTGACCAAATCTCCCACAGTTGGTGCAGTGTCTGCACAGGACATTTGGTAGATGATGGAACTGGCATGAGTTGCACAAAGGTGCAGTGCCAGTGTATGGTTTCCTGACTTGCAGTGGTGGTGGTTGATTAAGCATTGGAGCTTGAGTAGTGGCAGCAAAGTTTCTAGCCACCTTTTGTTTCTTAGTCGGACGTTTGTCTGACTTCCTTGAAGTTCCAGCCTTGGTTGAATCAGCCTCTTTCTTGAGTGCCCCAGTGGCAACCATCTTGTCTGTCAACGATGCTGACAGAGTGATAGCTAACTCCATGGTAATAGGATGAGCTGTAATCACATGCCCTCGAATGCAGGGCGGTAATCCACCAACATACCGTTCTATCCTTTTCTCAAGTGTTGGCACCACGTCAGGTGCCAAAGTGGCCAGATGCCAAGCACAATCATCTCCAGGTTCAGCATTTCAGTCTCAACCTTCTTCAATTAATTTCTTGGGCAAAACTCTGCCCTCAGCATGGCCTTGAAGTCATCCCAAGGCATGGACAGAGCCTCATCTCTGCCCCTTGTCTGAACTTGGGCGTTCCACCAAGTTAACGCCCGTTTGTTGAACGACCCTGCAGCATATCTGACTTTGTGCTGATCAGGACAACCACTGATATCAAGGGTGGTTTCCATCTTTTCGATCCACTGGATCAATCCGACTGCACCCTCACTGCCACTGAAGCTCGGTGGCTTGCATCCCACAAAATTCTTGTAGGAATAGTCCTGTTGTTGTCTGGTGTTTCCACTGCCTTCTACAGATGAGTTGGCAGCGTTGTTGCTATTGTTACTGTTGATGCGGTTCATCATCTCTGGGATTACATCCCTCAGCTGGCTAGTCAGAAGAGTGGCCAATGCCACAGTAGCAGGATCCAACTGATAGGCCGGTGGTGGCGAAGGTGGAGGTGGTGGCGGTGGTAGATGTGGAGGAGAGTCAGGCGGTGTCGGTGTCGAAGAGTGCGGAGCTGAACCTTGAGTCAACGGTAATAGAGGTGGTTGTCTTCTCGGCGGCATTCTGATCATAACCGAAAAAAAAATCGGTTAGTGCAGTGATCAGAAGCAGAAGACATGCAAATAGAATCCTAAGTCACATGATCTCTATATGAGGGTCCCTAGGTTATAGTCTAGGCCAAACCGTATAAGTAATATGACCTATATTTCTCTATATCCATGGCTTTGATACCAATCTGTCACACCCCGGGCCGGCGGGAACGGATCGGGTTTTCGTGTCGGGCGGAAGGTTCCCAGGGCGCGATATCATGAGTGATAATCAATTGATCAGATTGTTTACATAGCACATGATAATATAAATGAGAAATGCTAACACATCCATGATATAGAATTACAAGATTAAATTACAATGTATCGTTCATAATTTAATCAAGTAAATCTACCAAAAAGAATCAATGTAACTATATCTTGCATATGTACAATATATACAAAAGATGATTCATTGTTCATGCCACCAAAAGCATGCAATATCAAAAGTAGCTAGGTCTTCTAAAAGTCCACTAGCTAATCCTTGCACAATAGTAGTTACACCTGTTCATCACCTGAGAAAAACATGTATTTAAACAAAGTCAACACTAGGTTGGTGAGTTCATAAGTAAGTTAATGTAAAACCTTGATTCATTCACATTCACATTCACAATGATAAATGTGTTACTTGTATGTTATCTTTTCACCTGTTCCCCCATGTCACACCCCGGGCCGGCGGGAACGGATCGTGTTTTCCCGTCGGGCGGAATGTTCCCGGGGCGCGATATCATTGAGTTGATAATCAAATGATCAGATTGTTTACATAGCACATGAGATATAAATGAGAAATGCTAATCATGACATGTAATGGAATTACAAAGTTAAATTACATTGTACATCATAATTTAACTAAGTAAATCTAATCCAAAACAATCAATGAGTTTATATCTTGATCTGTACAAGATATACAAAAGTGATTCAATGTTCTGTCATATCAAAAGTATGCAATCAAAAGAAAACTAGGTCTTCTATGAGTCCACTAGCTTATCATTTGCATATAGTATCTACACCTGTTCGTCACCTGAGAAAACTTGTAAATTAAACAAGGTCAACACTAGGTTGGTGAGTTCATAAGTAAGTAAATTGAAAACCATTGACTGATCATTCACGCATTCACAATGATATAATTGTTGCTTGTATACTTGTTTCACCTGTTCCACCCAATGGCCTCTCCTTAGTTATATGTACAAGTAGTATATCACCTAACTAAGTATGCTTATATATAGGGAATCACGAAAGGGTCAAGCCCAGACGCTATCCCACCACATACTCAACCAAGTTCCACACCACTTGCGATACAACTAAAGATAATCCATTTCCCAACTATCCGAATTGTCCGCTGTATAATCATATGTAGAATAATAATATAGTAGGAGGGGTTTAGCCATCAAACCGAAGTATTGATAAACCCTCGTTGAATTAAGGGATTTAGATTATTTAAATCTGATCCTTGTATTATTCTATTACTTGTGAGGTTAACTTTTATGTTACACTTTTAATTTAATTAAAAGTATTAGTTAACTGTTCATCATATGTCTCCAAATGTAGCGTATAGAATCCGAATGGAATCCATTTTAATCCTCACGTAATCAGATTAAAATGCATTTCATTCTCTCCTATCCCGCCATGTGATCCCAAAGTTTCCGTGTGGGATTGTCCTCATGTGATTAACAAAGTTGAATAAGAACTTGTCTTATTTCGTTATGATAATCAGGTGTAAATGATAAGAATCCCATGAAGTTACGTTATCATGATCATCATTTACCGAATTCCATGTGATCCCAAAGTATCCGTGTGGGATTGTTCTCGTGTACTTAACAAAGTCGAATAAGAACTTGTCTTATTACATTATGTTAATTATGTGTAAATGATAAGAATCCCATGAAGTTACGTTATCATGATCATCATTTACTGTAAATGATAAGAATCCCATGAAGTTACGTTATCATGACCATCATTTACTGAATCCATGTGATCCCAAAGTATCCGTGTGGGATTGTTCTCGTGTACTTAACAAAGTCGAATAAGAACTTGTCTTATTACATTATGTTAATTAGGTGTAAATGATAAGAATCCCATGAAGTTACGTTATCATGATCATCATTTACTGTAAATGATAAGAATCCCATGAAGTTACATTATCATGATCATCATTTACTGAATCCATGTGTTCCCAAAGCCTCATTATGTAATTAAGTGTAAATTGATTAAGTATCTGATCATGTGGAAATAACTAAGTGTTATAAGTTACAATATTATAACTAAGTTATTATAATGTATTGATAATTAAGAAATTATCTTATCATAATCATATGAGTTTCCCTGTTATCTCATAATCATACAAGCATGCATACAATGATATATGATAATAAGCAATTTAATATCATTTAATCAAAGTATAAATAACATGTTAAGCAAACTTTTAAATAAATAAAAGCAAACATGTTTCTCAGCCCCGAGAGTTAAAATCAGTAAAGATTTAAAGTAAAAAGGGGCATATGAACTCACCTTGTAGTTGTTGTGTTTGACTTAGCTTAAACAAGAATGTACGCGCTCTTGATTGTACTTGAGTGTATTTTCACGATCCTGTATTGATTTCACGATGTTTATAACTTATTAGTATGAATTATAGGGATTTTATGTGTATGTATGTGTTAGCCATACGCTTGGGCCAACACTCAAAGTCTTCGGTCTCTGTTGGCCCATCTTTATTTGTTATTGGTTCTTGTAATCCATAGACTTTCCTTGATTTATTCTTGTTTCATCAAGTTTATATTAAAGCCCAATTGTAGTTTCATGAAAGTCATGTTATAAATGTTGCAAAGCTTTGTTGCAAAAGTGTCGTCTTGGTAGAAATTCCTTAGTTATCATGAATATTACCACATATTAGTGTTGGATTAAAGAGTTATAATAGTTCTTCAGTCATGTGGGCCAACAAATTAAGTTGGGCCAATGATATGTGGTGTTGAATCACAAAGGCCTTGCCAAAGGTTACAAGGGCTAGAGTTCAAGTGGCTTGGTGGGCCTTGATTGGGCCCCTAAGGAATTTATTGGGCCAAAGGTGGGCCTAGGCAATATTTGTTAGGCCTAAAGTCAAAATGGGCTGTAGGTATCAAAAGTGGGCCAGAAATAGGTTGTTGGCCAAGTCCATAACAAAGTGGCTTCAAAAATGAGGGCAAGGGCCTCATAATGGGCCTTAAATCAGTTTTCTATGGGCCTCGGGTGGATTTTGCTGGGCCCTATGGGTTTTGTCTCGGGCCTTTGCCAAAAAGGTTCATGGGCCAAGCTGGGCCCCGCTTTCATGGGCTGAAACAATTGTGGGCCTAGAATTTGGGTTTGCTGGGCCAGAATCGTGGCCTTGGGCCCAAAAATAGTGAGTTTTGTGTAGTAAACTGTTGGCTGAAAGATTTAGCAGCAATTTAGCTTGGGCCTATAATGGGCCGATTGAATTTTGATGTTGGGCCCCAAGGAGGCTGATGGGCCTGTTGGGCCTAAAAGCTTGCATGGCCAAGTCAGTGGGCCTTGGTTTCAATAGTGGGCCAAATGAGTTCTCTGAATCAAGCTGTTGGACCAGAACCAATATAGTGGGCCTGGACAAGGTTATTGGGCTGCACCAATCACCCTAGGTTAAGTAATTGTGAACTGGGCCAGAAGTGGGCCTGAAGGGCTGGAAATGGGCCGAATAATTCACTTGGGCTAAACATTTGGGCTGGGCCGAAGCAAGTTATCTGGGCCAAGTAGTCCCCTAAGTCCATCGGTCTAATAGGGTTGTTTGGGAATGGCCGAACCAGGGAGCCGGTCGAATAGCATGATGGCCACCAGGAGGTTATGACCGAATGTGTGGAGTATGACTCACGGCCGAATGAATGGAGCATGCGAATGATAGTTAGGACTCAGGCGAATGGCTAACCAGCGACTGGGAAAGGGTTGGCCGAAAGAAAAGTGGCGAATGAGAGTTGGTTCCAGCGAATGAGAGCCGACCGAAGCAGCTGGCTAAATGGCGAATGAGGTAGCAGCGAATGAAGTTGTGCATGAGGCCATTCGGCCACTCATGCGGCGGTTGTATCAGTCGGCGTAGCTCCTTCGGCCAAGAGCCATTCGCCGGTCTGTTGGAGCCTCATTCGACTGATCTAGGGTTTGGGGGTTAGCTATGGTGTTCTAACCGAGTTTCTAGCCAAGATCTATGATGGTTCAGTTGTTGGTGAAGGTTAGGACTGAGTTTCGAGGCTTAAGGGTCAAAGAAATTAGGTGTAGAACCGGTTAGAGTTAGGAGGTCGCATCAAGGGTGAGAAAACCCTAATTTTCGTGATCTTTCATCACAGATTACCTCGTTTCCGGTGGTGTAAAGCTTAGATCCGTTGTACTTTCTTGTAGAGGATGTCGAGGGCTACGCGTGGGCGAAAGAATCACTGAAATTGGTTGAGAAATGAAGAAGTTATGGGGTTTTGAAGGTTGAAGATGGTGATGAATAGTGGTAGCCGGAAATTTGAGCTAGAGAGAGAATGGGGAAGAGAAAAATGAAGGAAAACCCTCATTCTAGGGTTTTTATACTCCGGGTGGTATCCGGGTTCGTTTTAGTTGCTCGGTTCGTAAATTCGTCGCGAAACCGGATTTTACGCGAAATTTAAATAGTTTTAAATAAAAGGATTTAATTTAATTATTTTGATGAGTTTCAAAATTGTAAAATGTTATTTATTTGATTTTATTAAATTATTTTCGTTCGTGACGTGTTTTCGTTTTCGTTTCGTCAGATCGCGTAACCTTCGCGCGTAATTCGTTCGAATCGTCACCCGAACGAATACGACGATGGTTTTGCTTTCTGACTTTTGTTTTCTACTTTTCAGTCATTATTTCAGAATTCTAAACTCACAGATATGTTTGTGTGAGTCGTCACTCACGCAAACACACTGTCAGTTCGTCATTCTGAAATAACACTGCATTATGTTTTAATTGTGCTTCCTCACTGTCGGACTCAACTATACATCATGATTTCACATTGTTTTCGTACTGACTTGTCGGTCATCTGATTCCTGTCATCTGTGGACATCAGATCGCAACCGATATGTTTCTGAATATTGTTTGAATACCGTTGTTTCTCATGATTTGTTGTGTTAACTGTAATTAAGTTTTCACTTAATAAACACAACTAATGTTTCAAATGTACGTTGTACTTAATGTATTTAAGTTTATACGAAAATACGTACAACGGTTTCTTGTATTTAGGATTCTGTTAATACAAGTACTGTTTAGACTTACGTATGCACACAT
The DNA here is from genome assembly GCA_009363875.1 of Mikania micrantha. Classification (NCBI taxonomy): domain Eukaryota; kingdom Viridiplantae; phylum Streptophyta; class Magnoliopsida; order Asterales; family Asteraceae; genus Mikania; species Mikania micrantha. The sequence goes on from CM018686.1 coordinate 4,117,211, forward strand.
AGAATAAGGTGAAAGTACACATACCGTACGGACTTGCCGGACGATCTGGCACTTGCTGTTACAGTCTCCCCTTGTTAAAGAAATTTCGTCCCGAAATTTAAGCATCAAATTCGGGCTTCAATTCTCGAACAGATGGGGATACTTTGCTTTCATGTTGTCCTCGCGTTCCCAGGTAAACTCTGGTCCACGCTTGGAGTTCCATCGAACCTTTACAATAGGGATACGGCTTCGTTTCAGTCTCTTGACTTCACGTTCCATAATCTCTACAGGTTCTTCAATGAAATGTAGTTGTTCATCAATTTGTATCTCTTCCAATGGTATGATCAATGTTTCATTTGCTAGACACCTCTTGAGATTTGATACATGAAACACATCGTGTACTCCACTGAGTTCATCAGGGAGTCTGAGTCTGTATGCCACAGGACCTATGCGTTGAGTAATCTCAAACGGTCCGACATACCGAGGTGCTAGTTTGCCTTTAGCCCCAAAACGAACTACGCCTTTCCATGGGGACACTTTCAACATGACTCGGTCACCCACATCGAATTCTAAAGGCTTGCGCCGTTTGTCTGCGTAACTCTTTTGGCGGCTACGTGTTGCTTGTAATCGTTGTTGTATCTGGGCTATCTTATCAGTAGTTTCCTGAATAAGTTCAGGCCCAGTTATTCTGTTGTCTCCCACTTCGGTCCAACAAATTGGAGACCGACATTTTCTACCGTAGAGTGCTTCAAACGGAGCACATCCAATGCTGCTGTGGTAGCTATTATTGTAGGAGAACTCAATAAGTGGTAAATGTGTGTCCCAACTTCCACCGAAGTCTAGGATGCATGTTCTCAACATATCCTCTAGGGTTTGAATAGTGCGCTCGCTTTGTCCATCCGTTTGTGGATGATAAGCAGTGCTCAAGTTAACACTTGTCCCTAAGGATTGTTGCAATGATTGCCAGAACCGCGAAGTGAATCGACTGTCCCGGTCTGAGATAATAGACAATGGCACACCATGCCTTACTACTATCTCATAAATGTATAGTCTTGCAAGTTTCTCCATCTTGCACGTTTCTCTGATCGGAAAGAAATGTGCGGACTTGGTCAATCTATCAATGATGACCCAAATCGAATCATGTCCACTGGAAGTGCGGGGTAGCTTGGTAATGAAATCCATAGCTATTTGTTCCCACTTCCATTGTGGTATCTCTGGTTGTTCCAGCAAACCCGAAGGTTTCTGGTGTTCAGCTTTGACTTTGGCACATGTGAGACATTTGCCAACATAAGTGGCAATGTCTTTCTTCATGCCCGGCCACCAATAAAATGACCTAAGATCTTGGTACATCTTATCAGCACCAGGATGAACTGAATAACGTGTCTTGTGTGCCTCGTCAAGTATGAGTGTTTGAAGTTCATCCACTGGTGGAATCCAAACACGATCCAGATAGTAGATAACTCCATCTTGTTTTGTCTCAAAATGTTTCTCGGCTCCACAATCGAGCTCGCGTTTCAGATTGTTTCTTGCCACTGCTTCTCGTTGTGCTTGTAAAATGTGATCTCTCAAACTTGTTTGCACCGTCATTCCCATAGCGCGAACGCGTAAGGGTTTGACTCTTTCCTTCCGACTCAAAGCATCTGCAACAACATTTGCTTTGCCCGGATGGTATTTGATCACACAATCGTAATCGTTCAGGAGCTCAACCCAACGTCTCTGTCTCATGTTAAGCTCCTTTTGATCAAATATGTGCTGTAAACTCTTGTGATCTGTGAAGATAGTGCATTTGGTACCATAAAGGTAATGTCTCCAAATCTTTAGAGCAAAGACAACAGCTCCCAGTTCAAGATCGTGTGTCGTGTAATTCTTCTCAGGTATCTTCAGCTGTCGTGAGGCATAAGCAATGACTTTGTCTCGTTGCATCAAAACACATCCGAGTCCCTGATGGGAAGCATCACAATAAACTACAAAGTCATCACTGCCTTCTGGGAGTGTTAGAATTGGAGCATTGCACAATCTTTGTTTCAGTGTCTGGAATGCCTCTTCTTGTTTATGAGTCCACACAAAAGGTTCAGACTTCTGTGTGAGTTTGGTGAGGGGCAAGGCTATCTTAGAGAAATTCGAAATGAATCTCCGGTAATAACCTGCCAATCCCAAAAATGATCGGATCTCCGTCGGTGTCGTAGGTACATCCCAGTTCTTGATCGCTTCTATCTTGGCAGGATCCACATGAATACCATCACTGTTAATCACGTGACCCAAAAACTGAACTTCCCTTAACCAAAATTCACATTTAGAGAATTTGGCATAGAGTTGTTTTTCTTTTAGAAGCTCCAAAACTGTCCTGAGGTGTTGCTCATGTTCCTTCTCGGTTCTTGAATAAATCAGTATATCGTCGATGAAGACGATCACAAACTGATCTAGATACGGCTTGCACACCCGGTTCATTAAGTCCATGAACACAGCCGGTGCGTTCGTTAATCCGAATGGCATCACCATGAATTCGTAGTGTCCGTATCGGGTACGAAAGGCCGTCTTGGGTATGTCTTCTTCTTGAATCCGAAGCTGATGATAGCCTGATCTCAGGTCTATCTTTGAGAAGTACTGTGCTCCCTGTAACTGATCGAACAAATCATCAATCCTCGGTAACGGGTACCGATTCTTGATGGTGAGTTTGTTGAGTTCTCGATAATCAATGCACATTCTGAAGGTTCCATCCTTCTTTTTGACAAAAAGAACCGGAGCTCCCCACGGGGAAAAGCTCGGTCGGATGAATCCTTTATCGAGAAGTTCTTGCAACTGGTTAGACAATTCTTGCATCTCCGATGGTGCGAGTCTATAGGGAGACTTGGCTACAGGAGTTGCTCCCGGAATCAAATCGATTCGGAACTGTACCGATCTCTCGGGTGGCAGTCCCGGTAAGTCATCCGGAAATACTTCTGCAAAATCTCTCACAACTGGCACATCTTGAATCTTGATTGCTTTCTTGTCTTTCTGAATCACATGGGCTAGAAATGCAACACATTGTTTCCGTAAGCACTTGCGAGCTTTCATGCACGAAATTATCTTGACACTGCGTTTCGCTTGGTCTCCACGAATCTCCAAGACTTCATTGTTCTCCATAGGAATGCGTAATAGTTTATCGGAACAGATGAACTCAACTCGGTTAAGAGATAGCCAATCCATTCTGATGATATGTCGAAACTGCCCAGCTCCATCGGTATCAAGTCGATGGAAAATGTATGATCACCAAGTGTTAGTGGGCAATTCCAAAGTACTGTGTCAACTGTAATCTGTTTGCCATTAGCTATCTCAATACTATAAGGGGAGTCTAATGATTCCTCAGCATGATTAAGATGGCTAGCAAAATCGGATGAGATAAAACTCTGATCCGCACCAGTATCAAATAATATAGAGGCATAAAAATCAGATAGAAGAAATGTACCCGTAATGACATTCGGGTCCTGTCTTGCTGCAGCAGCTCCTATCTGAAAAGCTCGTCCTCTTGGTGCTTGAGCCCTTTGTTGATTTCTCTTGGGACAATCCCGAGAGAAGTGACCAGGTTCGCCACAGTTGTAGCAAGACCTGTGATCGGTAGCAGCAGTAGTGGCTGCATTGTTGTTTCTGTTTTGAGTCCTCGGACTCTTGCAGTAATTTGCTGTATGACCAAATCTCCCACAGTTGGTGCAATGTCTGCACGGGACATTTGGTAGATGATGAAACTGACATGAATTGCACAGAGGTGCAGTGCTAGTGTATGGCTTCCTGATCTCCAACGGGGGTGGCTGATTGCGCATCGGAGCTTGAGTAGTGGCAGCAAAGTTTCTAACCACCTTCTGTTTCTTAGCCGGACGTTTATCCGACTTCTTGGAAGTTCCAGCTTTGGCTGTTTCAGCCTCCTTCTTGAATGCCCCAGAGGCAACCATCATATCTGTCAGGGATGCTGACAGTGTAACAGCTAATTCCATGGTGGTAGGGTGAGCAGAAATCACATGACCTCGGATACTGGGCGGTAATCCACCAACATACCGCTCAATTCTCTTCTCAAGTGTTGGCACCACATCCGGTGCCAGAGTGGCTAACTCATGAAATCATGTGGTGTAGGCCAGATGCCCAGCACCAATCATCTCCAGATTTAGTAGTTAAGTCTCAACCTTTTTCAGTTCATTTCTTGGGCAAAACTCTGCCCTCAACATCGCCTTGGATTCGTTCCACGGCATAGTCTGGGCCTCATCCCGGCCTCTGATTGAAACCTGAGCGTTCCACCAGGTTAACGCTCGCTTGCTAAATGATCCCGCAGCATACTTTACTCTGTTCTGTTCAGGACAGCCACTGATGTCGAGGGTAGCCTCCATCTTCTCAATCCACTGGATCAGTCCGACTGCACCCTCGCTACCACTGAAACTGGGTGGCTTGCAGCCTACAAAGTTCTTGTAGGCATAGTCCTGACTCTGTCTGGTGTTACCGCTGCCTTCTCCAGATGAGTTAGCAACGTTGTTACTGTTGTTGTTGTTGATCCGGTTCATCATCTCTGGAATCACTTCCCTCAGTTGGCTTGTAAGAAGAGTAGCCAGTGCCACAGTAGCAGGGTCCAACTGATACGCTGGTGGTGGCGGAGGAGGAGGTGGAGGTGCTTGTGTAGGAGAGTCTGGCGGTGTCGGTGTCGAAGAGTGCGGAGCTGAACCTTGAGTCAGCGGTAATAGAGGTGGTTGTCTTCGTGGCGGCATTCTGATCATGACCGAAAGAAAATCGGTTAGTGCAGTGATCAGAAGCAGAAGACATATGCAAATAGAATCCTATATCATAAGAACTCTACATGAGGTCCCTAGGTTATAGTCTAGGCCAAACCATTTTAGTAATATGACCTATATTTCTCTATAACCATGGCTCTGATACCAATCTGTCACACCCCGGGCCGGCGGGAACGGATCGTGTTTTCCCGTCGGGCGGAATGTTCCCGGGGCGCGATATCATTGAGTTGATAATCAAATGATCAGATTGTTTACATAGCACATGAGATATAAATGAGAAATGCTAATCATGACATGTAATGTAATTACAAAGTTAAATTACATTGTACATCATAATTTAACTAAGTAAATCTAATCCAAAAGAATCAATGAGTTCATATCTTGATCTGTACAAGATATACAAAAGTGATTCAATGTTCTGTCATATCAAAAGTATGCAATCAAAAGAAAACTATGTCTTCTATGAGTCCACTAGCTTATCATTTGCATATAGTATCTACACCTGTTCGTCACCTGAGAAAACATGTAATTAAACAAGGTCAACACTAGGTTGGTGAGTTCATAAGTAAGTAAATTGAAAACCATTGACTGATCATTCACGCATTCACAATGATATAATTGTTGCTTGTATACTTGTTTCACCTGTTCCACCCAATGGCCTCTCCTTAGTTATATGTACAAGTAGTATATCACCTAACTAAGTATGCTTATATATAGGGAATCACGAAAGGGTCAAGCCCAGACGCTATCCCACCACATACTCAACCAAGTTCCACACCACTTGCGATACAACTAAAGATAATCCATTTCCCAACTATCCGAATTGTCCGCTGTATAATCATATGTAGAATAATAATATAGTAGGAGGGGTTTAGCCATCAAACCGAAGTATTGATAAACCCTCGTTGAATTAAGGGATTTAGATTATTTAAATCTGATCCTTGTATTATTCTATTACTTGTGAGGTTAACTTTTATGTTACACTTTTAATTTAATTAAAAGTATTAGTTAACTGTTCATCATATGTCTCCAAATGTAGCGTATAGAATCCGAATGGAATCCATTTTAATCCTCACGTAATCAGATTAAAATGCATTTCATTCTCTCCTATCCCGCCATGTGATCCCAAAGTTTCCGTGTGGGATTGTCCTCATGTGATTAACAAAGTTGAATAAGAACTTGTCTTATTTCGTTATGATAATCAGGTGTAAATGATAAGAATCCCATGAAGTTACGTTATCATGATCATCATTTACCAAATTCCATGTGATCCCAAAGTATCCGTGTGGGATTGTTCTCGTGTACTTAACAAAGTCGAATAAGAACTTGTCTTATTACATTATGTTAATTATGTGTAAATGATAAGAATCCCATGAAGTTACGTTATCATGATCATCATTTACTGTAAATGATAAGAATCCCATGAAGTTACGTTATCATGACCATCATTTACTGAATCCATGTGATCCCAAAGTATCCGTGTGGGATTGTTCTCGTGTACTTAACAAAGTCGAATAAGAACTTGTCTTATTACATTATGTTAATTAGGTGTAAATGATAAGAATCCCATGAAGTTACGTTATCATGATCATCATTTACTGTAAATGATAAGAATCCCATGAAGTTACATTATCATGATCATCATTTACTGAATCCATGTGTTCCCAAAGCCTCATTATGTAATTAAGTGTAAATTGATTAAGTATCTGATCATGTGGAAATAACTAAGTGTTATAAGTTACAATCTTATAACTAAGTTATTATAATGTATTGATAATTAAGAAATTATCTTATCATAATCATATGAGTTTCCCTGTTATCTCATAATCATACAAGCATGCATACAATGATATATGATAATAAGCAATTTAATATCATTTAATCAAAGTATAAATAACATGTTAAGCAAACTTTTAAATAAATAAAAGCAAACATGTTTCTCAGCCCCGAGAGTTAAAATCAGTAAAGATTTAAAGTAAAAAGGGGCATATGAACTCACCTTGTAGTTGTTGTGTTTGACTTAGCTTAAACAAGAATGTACGCGCTCTTGATTGTACTTGAGTGTATTTTCACGATCCTGTATTGATTTCACGATGTTTATAACTTATTAGTATGAATTATAGGGATTTTATGTGTATGTATGTGTTAGCCATACGCTTTGGCCAACACTCAAAGTCTTCGATCTCTGTTGGCCCATCTTTATTTGTTATTGGTTCTTGTAATCCATAAACTTTCCTTGATTTATTCTTGTTTCATCAAGTTTATATTAAAGCCCAATTGTAGTTTCATGAAAGTCATGTTATAAATGTTGCAAAGCTTTGTTGCAAAAGTGTCGTCTTGGTAGAAATTCCTTAGTTATCATGAATATTACCACATATTAGTGTTGGATTAAAGAGTTATAATAGTTCTTCAGTCATGTGGGCCAACAAATTAAGTTGGGCCAATGATATGTGGTGTTGAATCACAAAGGCCTTGCCAAAGGTTACAAGGGCTAGAGTTCAAGTGGCTTGGTGGGCCTTGATTGGGCCCCTAAGGAATTTATTGGGCCAAAGGTGGGCCTAGGCAATATTTGTTAGGCCTAAAGTCAAAATGGGCTGTAGGTATCAAAAGTGGGCCAGAAATAGGTTGTTGGCCAAGTCCATAACAAAGTGGCTTCAAAAATGAGGGCAAGGGCCTCATAATGGGCCTTAAATCAGTTTTCTATGGGCCTCGGGTGGATTTTGCTGGGCCCTATGGGTTTTGTCTCGGGCCTTTGCCAAAAAGGTTCATGGGCCAAGCTGGGCCCCGCTTTCATGGGCTGAAACAATTGTGGGCCTAGAATTTGGGTTTGCTGGGCCAGAATCGTGGCCTTGGGCCCAAAAATAGTGAGTTTTGTGTAGTAAACTGTTGGCTGAAAGATTTAGCAGCAATTTAGCTTGGGCCTATAATGGGCCGATTGAATTTTGATGTTGGGCCCCAAGGAGGCTGATGGGCCTGTTGGGCCTAAAAGCTTGCATGGCCAAGTCAGTGGGCCTTGGTTTCAATAGTGGGCCAAATGAGTTCTCTGAATCAAGCTGTTGGACCAGAACCAATATAGTGGGCCTGGACAAGGTTATTGGGCTGCACCAATCACCCTAGGTTAAGTAATTGTGAACTGGGCCAGAAGTGGGCCTGAAGGGCTGGAAATGGGCCGAATAATTCACTTGGGCTAAACATTTGGGCTGGGCCGAAGCAAGTTATCTGGGCCAAGTAGTCCCCTAAGTCCATCGGTCTAATAGGGTTGTTTGGGAATGGCCGAACCAGGGAGCCGGTCGAATAGCATGATGGCCACCATGAGGTTATGACCGAATGTGTGGAGTATGACTCACGGCCGAATGAATGGAGCATGCGAATGATAGTTAGGACTCAGGCGAATGGCTAACCAGCGACTGGGAAAGGGTTGGCCGAAAGAAAAGTGGCGAATGAGAGTTGGTTCCAGCGAATGAGAGCCGACCGAAGCAGCTGGCTAAATGGCGAATGAGGTAGCAGCGAATGAAGTTGTGCATGAGGCCATTCGGCCACTCATGCGGCGGTTGTATCAGTCGGCGTAGCTCCTTCGGCCAAGAGCCATTCGCCGGTCTGTTGGAGCCTCATTCGACTGATCTAGGGTTTGGGGGTTAGCTATGGTGTTCTAACCGAGTTTCTAGCCAAGATCTATGATGGTTCAGTTGTTGGTGAAGGTTAGGACTGAGTTTCGAGGCTTAAGGGTCAAAGAAATTAGGTGTAGAACCGGTTAGAGTTAGGAGGTCGCATCAAGGGTGAGAAAACCCTAATTTTCGTGATCTTTCATCACAGATTACCTCGTTTCCGGTGGTGTAAAGCTTAGATCCGTTGTACTTTCTTGTAGAGGATGTCGAGGGCTACGCGTGGGCGAAAGAATCACTGAAATTGTTGAGAAATGAAGAAGTTATGGGGTTTTGAAGGTTGAAGATGGTGATGAATAGTGGTAGCCGGAAATTTGAGCTAGAGAGAGAATGGGGAAGAGAAAAATGAAGGAAAACCCTCATTCTAGGGTTTTTATACTCCGGGTGGTATCCGGGTTCGTTTTGGTTGCTCGGTTCGTAAATTCGTCGCGTAACCGGATTTTACGCGAAATTTAAATAGTTTTAAATAAAAGGATTTAATTTAATTATTTTGATGAGTTTCAAAATTGTAAAATGTTATTTATTTGATTTTATTAAATTATTTTCGTTCGTGACGTGTTTTCGTTTTCGTTTCGTCAGATCGCGTAACCTTCGCGCGTAATTCGTTCGAATCGTCACCCGAACGAATACGACGATGGTTTTGCTTTCTGACTTTTGTTTTCTACTTTTCAGTCATTATTTCAGAATTCTAAACTCACAGATATGTTTGTGTGAGTCGTCACTCACGCAAACACACTGTCAGTTCGTCATTCTGAAATAACACTGCATTATGTTTTAATTGTGCTTCCTCACTGTCGGACTCAACTATACATCATGATTTCACATTGTTTTCGTACTGACTTGTCGGTCATCTGATTCCTGTCATCTGTGGACATCAGATCGCAACCGATATGTTTCTGAATATTGTTTGAATACCGTTGTTTCTCATGATTTGTTGTGTTAACTGTAATTAAGTTTTCACTTAATAAACACAACTAATGTTTCAAATGTACGTTGTACTTAATGTATTTAAGTTTATACGAAAATACGTACAACGGTTTCTTGTATTTAGGATTCTGTTAATACAAGTACTGTTTAGACTTACGTATGCACACATAGAATAAGGTGAAAGTACACATACCGTACGGACTTGCCGGACGATCTGGCACTTGCTGTTACAGTCTCCCCTTGTTAAAGAAATTTCGTCCCGAAATTTAAGCATCAAAGTCGGGCTTCAATTCTCGAACAGATGGGGATACTTTGCTTTCATGTTGTCCTCGCGTTCCCAGGTAAACTCTGGTCCACGCTTGGAGTTCCATCGAACCTTTACAATAGGGATACGGCTTCGTTTCAGTCTCTTGACTTCACGTTCCATAATCTCTACAGGTTCTTCAATGAAATGTAGTTGTTCATCAATTTGTATCTCTTCCAATGGTATGATCAATGTTTCATCTGCTAGACACCTCTTGAGATTTGATACATGAAACACATCGTGTACTCCACTGAGTTCATCAGGGAGTCTGAGTCTGTATGCCACAGGACCTATGCGTTGAGTAATCTCAAACGGTCCGACATACCGAGGTGCTAGTTTGCCTTTAGCCCCAAAACGAACTACGCCTTTCCATGGGGACACTTTCAACATGACTCGGTCACCCACATCGAATTCTAAAGGCTTGCGCCGTTTGTCTGCGTAACTCTTTTGGCGGCTACGTGTTGCTTGTAATCGTTGTTGTATCTGGGCTATCTTATCAGTAGTTTCCTGAATAAGTTCAGGCCCAGTTATTCTGTTGTCTCCCACTTCGGTCCAACAAATTGGAGACCGACATTTTCTACCATAGAGTGCTTCAAACGGAGCACATCCAATGCTGCTGTGGTAGCTATTATTGTAGGAGAACTCAATAAGTGGTAAATGTGTGTCCCAACTTCCACCGAAGTCTAGGATGCATGTTCTCAACATATCCTCTAGGGTTTGAATAGTGCGCTCGCTTTGTCCATCCGTTTGTGGATGATAAGCAGTGCTCAAGTTAACACTTGTCCCTAAGGATTGTTGCAATGATTGCCAGAACCGCGAAGTGAATCGACTGTCCCGGTCTGAGATAATAGACAATGGCACACCATGCCTTACTACTATCTCATAAATGTATAGTCTTGCAAGTTTCTCCATCTTGCACATTTCTCTGATCGGAAAGAAATGTGCGGACTTGGTCAATCTATCAATGATGACCCAAATCGAATCATGTCCGCTGGAAGTGCGGGGTAGCTTGGTAATGAAATCCATAGCTATTTGTTCCCACTTCCATTGTGGTATCTCTGGTTGTTCCAGCAAACCCGAAGGTTTCTGGTGTTCAGCTTTGACTTTGGCACATGTGAGACATTGGCCAACATAAGTGGCAATGTCTTTCTTCATGCCCGGCCACCAATAAAATGACCTAAGATCTTGGTACATCTTATCAGCACCAGGATGAACTGAATAACGTGTCTTGTGTGCCTCGTCAAGTATGAGTGTTCGAAGTTCATCCACTGGTGGAATCCAAACACGATCCAGATAGTAGATAACTCCATCTTGTTTTGTCTCAAAATGTTTCTCGGCTCCACAATCGAGCTCGCGTTTCAGATTGTCTCTTGCCACTGCTTCTCTTTGTGCTTGTAAAATGTGATCTCTCAAACTTGTTTGCACCGTCATTCCCATAGCGCGAACGCGTAAGGGTTTGACTCTTTCCTTCCGACTCAAAGCATCTGCAACAACATTTGCTTTGCCCGGATGGTATTTGATCACACAATCGTAATCGTTCAGGAGCTCAACCCAACGTCTCTGTCTCATGTTAAGCTCCTTTGATCAAATATGTGCTGTAAACTCTTGTGATCTGTGAAGATAGTGCATTTGGTACCATAAAGGTAATGTCTCCAAATCTTTAGAGCAAAGACAACAGCTCCCAGTTCAAGATCATGTGTGTCGTGTAATTCTTCTCATGTATCTTCAGCTGTTGTGAGGCATAAGCAATGACTTTGTCTCGTTGCATCAAAACACATCCGAGTCCCTGATGGGAAGCATCACAATAAACTACAAAGTCATCACTGCCTTCTGGGAGTGTTAGAATTGGAGCATTGCACAATCTTTGTTTCAGTGTCTGGAATGCCTCTTCTTGTTTATGAGTCCACACAAAAGGTTCAGACTTCTGTGTGAGTTTGGTGAGGGGCAAGGCTATCTTAGAGAAATTCGAAATGAATCTCCGGTAATAACCTGCCAATCCCAAAAATGATCGGATCTCCGTCGGTGTTGTAGGCACATCCCAGTTCTTGATCGCTTCTATCTTGGCAGGATCCACATGAATACCATCACTGTTAATCACGTGACCCAAAAACTGAACTTCCCTTAACCAAAATTCACATTTAGAGAATTTGGCATAGAGTTGTTTTTCTTTTAGAAGCTCCAAAACTGTCCTGAGGTGTTGCTCATGTTCCTTCTCGGTTCTTGAATAAATCAGTATATCGTCGATGAAGACGATCACAAACTGATCTAGATACGGCTTGCACACCCGGTTCATCAAGTCCATGAACACAGCCGGTGCGTTCGTTAATCCGAATGGCATCACCATGAATTCGTAGTGTCCATATCGGGTACGAAAGGCCGTCTTGGGTATGTCTTCTTCTTGAATCCGGAGCTGATGATAGCCTGATCTCAGGTCTATCTTTGAGAAGTACTGTGCTCCCTGTAACTGATCGAACAAATCATCAATCCTCGGTAACGGGTACCGATTCTTGATGGTGAGTTTGTTGAGTTCTCGATAATCAATGCACATTCTGAAGGTTCCATCCTTCTTTTTGACAAAAAGAACCGGAGCTCCCCACGGGGAAAAGCTCGGTCGGATGAATCCTTTATCGAGAAGTTCTTGCAACTGGTTAGACAACTCTTGCATCTCCGATGGTGCGAGTCTGTAGGGAGACTTGGCTACAGGAGTTGCTCCCGGAATCAAATCGATTCGGAACTGTACTGATCTCTCAGGTGGCAGTCCCGGTAAGTCATCCGGAAATACTTCTGCAAAATCTCTCACAACTGGCACATCTTGAATCTTGATTGCTTTCTTGTCTTTCTGAATCACATGGGCTAGAAATGCAACACATTGTTTCCGTAAGCACTTGCGAGCTTTCATGCACGAAATTATCTTGACACTGCGTTTCGCTTGGTCTCCACGAATCTCCAAGACTTCATTGTTCTCCATAGGAATGCGTAATAGTTTATCGGAACAGATGAACTCAACTCGGTTAAGAGATAGCCAATCCATTCCGATGATAATGTCGAAACTGCCCAGCTCCATCGGTATCAAGTCGATGGAAAATGTATGATCACCAAGTGTTAGTGGGCAATTCCAAAGTACTGTGTCAACTGTAATCTGTTTGCCATTAGCTATCTCAATACTATAAGGGGAGTCTAATGATTCCTCAACATGATTAAGATGGCTAGCAAAATCGGATGAGATAAAACTCTGATCCGCACCAGTATCAAATAATATAGAGGCATAAAAATCAGATAGAAGAAATGTACCCGTAATGACATTCGGGTCCTGTCTTGCTGCAGCAGCTCCTATCTGAAAAGCTCGTCCTCTTGGTGCTTGAGCCCTTTGTTGATTTCTCTTGGGACAATCCCGAGAGAAGTGACCAGGTTCGCCACAGTTGTAGCAAGACCTGTGATCGGTAGCAGCAGCAGTAGTGGCTGCATTGTTGTTTCTGTTTTGAGTCCTCGGACTCTTGCAGTAATTTGCTGTATGACCAAATCTCCCACAGTTGGTGCAATGTCTGCACGGGACATTTGGTAGATGATGAAACTGACATGAATTGCACAGAGGTGCAGTGCCAGTGTATGGCTTCCTGATCTCCAACGGGGGTGGCTGATTGCGCATCGGAGCTTGAGTAGTGGCAGCAAAGTTTCTAACCACTTTCTGTTTCTTAGCCGGACGTTTATCCGACTTCTTGGAAGTTCCAGCTTTGGCTGTTTCAGCCTCCTTCTTGAATGCCCCAGAGGCAACCATCATATCTGTCAGGGATGCTGACAGTGTAACAGCTAATTCCATGGTGGTAGGGTGAGCAGAAATCACATGACCTCGGATACTGGGCGGTAATCCACCAACATACCGCTCAATTCTCTTCTCAAGTGTTGGCACCACATCCGGTGCCAGAGTGGCTAACTCATGAAATCGTGTGGTGTAGGCCAGATGCCCAGCACCAATCATCTCCAGATTGAGTAGTTCAGTCTCAACCTTTTTCAGTTCATTTCTTGGGCAAAACTCTGCCCTCAACATCGCCTTGAATTCGTTCCACGGCATGGCCTGGGCCTCATCCCGGCCTCTGATTGAAACCTGAGCGTTCCACCAGGTTAACGCTCGCTTGCTAAATGATCCCGCAGCATACTTTACTCTGTTCTGTTCAGGACAGCCACTGATGTCGAGGGTAGCCTCCATCTTCTCGATCCACTGGATCAGTCCGACTGCACCCTCGCTACCACTGAAACTGGGTGGCTTGCAGCCTACAAAGTTCTTGTAGGCATAGTCCTGACTCTGTCTGGTGTTACCGCTGCCTTCTCCAGATGAGTTAGCAACGTTGTTACTGTTGTTGTTGTTGATCCGGTTCATCATCTCTGGAATCACTTCCCTCAGTTGGCTTGTAAGAAGAGTAGCCAGTGCCACAGTAGCAGGGTCCAACTGATACGCTGGTGGTGGCGGAGGAGGAGGTGGAGGTGCTTGTGTAGGAGAGTCTGGCGGTGTCGGTGTCGAAGAGTGCGGAGCTGAACCTTGAGTCAGCGGTAATAGAGGTGGTTGTCTTCGTGGCGGCATTCTGATCATAACCGAAAGAAAATCGGTTAGTGCAGTGATCAGAAGCAGAAGACATATGCAAATAGAATCCTATATCATAAGAACTCTACATGAGGTCCCTAGGTTATAGTCTAGGCCAAACCATTTTAGTAATATGACCTATATTTCTCTATAACCATGGCTCTGATACCAATCTGTCACACCCCGGGCCGGCGGGAACGGATCGTGTTTTCCCGTCGGGCGGAATGTTCCCGGGGCGCGATATCATTGAGTTGATAATCAAATGATCAGATTGTTTACATAGCACATGAGATATAAATGAGAAATGCTAATCATGACATGAATAGAATTACAAAGTTAAATTACATTGTACATCATAATTTAACTAAGTAAATCTAATCAAAAGAATCAATGAGTTTATATCTTGATCTGTACAAGATATACAAAAGTGATTCAATGTTCTGTCATATCAAAAGTATGCAATCAAAAGAAAGCTAGGTCTTCTATGAGTCCACTAGCTTATCATTTGCATATAGTATCTACACTGTTCGTCACCTGAGAAAACATGTAAATTAAACAAAGTCAACACTAGGTTGGTGAGTTCATAAGTAAGTAAATTGAAAACCATTGAACTGATCATGCACACATTCACAATGATAATGTTGCTTGTATACTTGTTTCACCTGTTCCACCCAATGGCCTCTCCTTAGTTATATGTACAAGTAGTATATCACCTAACTAAGTATGCTTATATATAGGGAATCACGAAAGGGTCAAGCCCAGACGCTATCCCACCACATACTCAACCAAGTTCCACACCACTTGCGATACAACTAAAGATATCCATTTCCCAACTATCCGAATTGTCCGCTGTGTAATCATATGTAGAATAATAATATAGTAAGAGGGGTTTAGTTATCAAACCGAAGTATTGATAAACCCTCGTTGAATTAAGGAATTTAGATTATTTAAATCTGATCCTTGTATTATTCTATTACTTGTGAGGTTAACTTTTATGTTACACTTTTAATTTAATTAAAAGTATTAGTTAACTGTTCATCATATGTCTCCAAATGTAGCGTATAGAATCCGAATGGAATCCATTTTAATCCTCACGTAATCAGATTAAAATGCATTCCATTCTCTCCTATCCCGCCGTGTGATCCCAAAGTTTCCGTGTGGGATTGTCCTCATGTGATTAACAAAGTCGAATAAGAACTTGTCTTATTTCGTTATGATAATCAGGTGTAAATGACAAGAATCCCATGAAGTTACGTTATCATGATCATCATTTACTGAATCCATGTGATCCCAAAGTATCCGTGTGGGAATGTTCTCGTGTATTAACAAAGTCGAATAAGAACTTGTCTTATTACATTATGTTAATTATGTGTAAATGATAAGAATCCCATGAAGTTACGTTATCATGATCATCATTTACTGTAAATGATAAGAATCCCATGAAGTTACGTTATCATGACCATCATTTACTGAATCCATGTGATCCCAAAGTATCCGTGTGGGATTGTTCTCGTGTACTTAACAAAGTCGAATAAGAACTTGTCTTATTACATTATGTTAATTAGGTGTAAATGATAAGAATCCCATGAAGTTACGTTATCATGATCATCATTTACTGTAAATGATAAGAATCCCATGAAGTTACTTATCATGATCATCATTTACTGAATCCATGTGTTCCAAAGCCTCATTATGTAATTAAGTGTAAATTGATTAAGTATCTGATCATGTGGAAATAACTAAGTGTTATAAGTTACAATCTTATAACTAAGTTATTATAATGTATTGATAATTAAGAAATTATCTATCATAATCATATGAGTTTCCCTGTTATCTCATAATCATACAAGCATGCATACAATGATTATGATAATAAGCAATTTAATATCATTTAATCAAAGTATAAATAACATGTTAAGCAAACTTTTAAATAAATAAAAGCAAACATGTTTCTCAGCCCCGAGAGTTAAAATCAGTAAAGATTTAAAGTAAAAGGGGCATATGAACTCACCTTGTAGTTGTTGTGTTTGACTTAGCTTAAACAAGAATGTACGCGCTCTTGATTGTACTTGAGTGTATTTTCACGATCCTGTATTGATTTCACGATGTTTATAACTTATTAGTATGAATTATAGGGATTTTATGTGTATGTATGTGTTAGCCATAAGCTTTGGCCAACACTCAAAGTCTTCGGTCTCTGTTGGCCCATCTTTATTTGTTATTGGTTCTTGTAATCCATAGACTTTCCTTGATTTATTCTTGTTTCATCAAGTTTATATTAAGCCCATTTGTAGTTTCATGAAGTCATGTTATAAATGTTACAAGCTTTGTTGCAAAAAGTGTCGTTTGGTAGTAATCCCTTAGTTATCATGAATATTAACATATTAGTGTTGATTAAAGAGTTATAATAGTTCTTTAGTCATGTGGGCCAACAAATTAAGTTGGGCCAATGATATGTGGTGTTGAATCACAAAGGCCTTGCCAAAGGTTACAA